>JACEFZ010005669.1:167500-280203 GCA_014155875.1 Cepaea nemoralis
AGTCAATAACAACAAAACAAAAAAAACAAACCAAAAAAAAACAAAAAGGACACCAACAATAAATGTAAAACAAAAAACAAACGAAACAAACAAAAAAGATACTCAACAGAATAGAACGAAGAAAGAAATAAAAATACACAAACAAAAGGGCCAACAAACACTACACCATTAAAAAAAACAAAAACAAAAAAAAAACCAAAAAAAACACAAAAAAACAAACGACACAAAAAAAGAAAAACAAACCCCAATCATTCAACAAAAAAAAAAAGGCCAAGAGGAAACAAAAAAAAAAACACGACATACAACAAAAAAAAAAACCCCAACGCAAAATGCAGACAAACAAAAAAAACAAAGAAGACGCAACAAAAAGAACAAAAAAAACACAACAAAACAAAAAAAGAATAAAAAACAACAAGAAAAGAAAAAACAGACCAAGACTATAGAAAAAAACCCCAAAAAAAAAAAAACCCCAAAAGAAAATAAACGAAAACACAAGAAAGAAGAAAAAACACCAAACTCAAGAAAAATAAACAGACCCCAAAAAAAAAAACAACTAAACAACAACACAAAAGAAAAAAGAAAAAACAGAATCAGCACAAACAAAAAATAACACAATCAGTAAGAAAACAAACAACGAAGGCACAAGTACAACAAAAGATACCAAAACAAACAAAAAACAACACACAAGCGAAACAAGCAAAGGCACAGTAGAACTGAATACCAAAAGAAAAAATAGGCTCACTGAAAAAAAAACAAAAATGACAGGGGGGGGGGGGGGGGGGGACAGGGGGGGGGGGGGGAAAAGCTAAAATCAAACAATAAGAAAGAAAATCGACCAAAAACAGATCACTGGGTGAAACAAGAAAATAGACGCAAATAACAACCCACAATACATGCCCTGGATAATGAACCGTTCCTCACAGAAATCAGTGAAGCACTAGATACTCTCAAATCAGGCAAGAGACCAGGAAAAGATGGTATTCCACCTGCAATTTTAAAATGTGGCAAAGAAACATTAATCCCAAAATATATGCAATACAGCAGCTCTGCTGCAAAGAATAATCTTATAATCAGTACCACAAGATATGAGGGACGCAAACATTGTTACTATTTATAAAAACAAAGGTGACAGAAGCGATTGCAACAATTATCGTGACATTTTCCCTTCTCAGCATTGATTGATTGATTGATTTAGGAATCGACATCACAGCATTCGGGGCATTCCCATAAGCGCTCCGTCCCCATCCTCAACAGCCAGCGAAGAGTTCCAACACTAATAGTACCAGTAGCAATCTGATTATATGTCCGTCTCGCCTTTCCCCTGAGCGTCGAGCCTCGGCCAGATCCCTTCGTCACTCCTCGCTGTCTCATTCTTGCCAGACTATGGTGATCCATTTGCTCCTCCAAGGTGTGCACGTGCTCCCACAAGGCCGCAACCACGTCTGCCTGTCATGTATCAATATTCCACCAAGTTCTGCAGAGCCAGCCAATCTGTCCGCCTGTTCATTTCCCAGCACACCAGCATGCCCCGGAGAAAAGATCCAGGCGATGCTTATCATCCGTGACCTCCGAAGCGAAGCAAGCCACTCCGCACAAAGCCTGCCCGTCCTCACCCTCGTCAGCATGCTTTCTGAGTCAGTTACAATCACGATGTGTGTGTGTGTGTGTGTGTGTGTGTGTGTGTGTGTGTGTGTGTGTGTCGTATTCTCCATCCAGCGGAGAGCCGCAGTGACCGCCTCCGCCTCCATTCTTAAGCTGGATGTTGTGGTATCATATGCCAGGCTCTCCTGCCCCAAACGTCGACTATTGGCCTTGGCTATGAACCCCCAGCCACTTTTCTCACCTCTTGACACCGAACCATCTGTGTAGATAATCACATCACCCGAGTGAGCATTGTCATGAATTAGTTGCTGGATTTCCACTTCAGTCGTGAGGGTATGTTCAAGGCACTAAAGAAGGTTGGCTGCCCACCAACTCTTCGGTCCATTGTGGAATCGTTCCACACAGGCATGAAGGGTATAATCAAGTTTGATGGTGCAACTTCTGAAGAATTTGAAATCAAGAGTGGAGTTAAGCAAGGTTGTGTACTAGCTCCCACCCTCTTTGGAATATACTTTTCACTTCTACTGAAATATGCCTTTCGTGATCAGGATGGTGGTATATACATTCACTCACGCTCAGATGGCGGCCTCTACAATGCTCAGAGATTGAAGGCCAATACCAAAATTAGGCGGGTACTGATCAGAGAGTTGCTTTTTGCAGATGATGCTGCAGTTATGACCCACTCTGAGGAAGAATTGCAATGTCTACTATCTGCATTCTCCAATGCTTGTTCTGAATTTGGTTTAACAATTAGCAAAAAGAAGACACAGATTATGTCACAAGGTGCACATGGGGTACCATCAATCTTTATTGACGACGCCGAACTGGAGATGGTAGACCAGTTTACATATCTAGGATCAGTGGTAAATAGCAAATTATCCCTAGATAAGGAAATCAACATCCGGATTGGTAAGGCAGCAACAGCAAAGAACAGGTTAAGAAAAAGAATCTGGGAGAACAGGAAGCTTACTGCCAGAACAAAAGTCCTTGTCTATCAAGCCTGTGTCCTTAGTACTCTTCTTGCTCCTAAGCAGCAGTTTAGAGGGAACATTGATGACAAGATTTTCTTGTTTTTCTCTCCAATTGAAGACTTTTTATTGGATGTATGGAAGGGGGGAAAAGATACAATAAAGAATGGCTGTCGCTGTAAGTATTGCATCAACTTTAATATGTGTATGATATGTGACCCAAGTAATAAGGATTTTCCATAATGCTGTCATGTATTGTAATGTTATTTTTGTCATTATAAACTGATATCATTACACTGTGATAGATTCCCAAACTCAAATTCTAAAATGGAACTTGAGGAATAACATATCAGAAATCATGTCTTGAAGTAACCATAAGACATTCTGTATCATTAATCATCTTGAAATACAAAATATCAAATCCATTTATATAATTTGTTTGAATACAAATGTAACTTATAAATCCTTTCAGACTGACTGTAGATATAAGATGGAGAATAAACTACCATCATGTGTCAAGATAGAACAACCTGAAGTCTGTGTAGGTCAAGGTAAGATTAAGTGCAATATAACGTAACAGTTAGTTGAATAGTCTTTACAGGATGTTGCAATCAACCCCAGCATTTATTTGCTGTTTTTTATTTACTAGATAATTCTTCATTTCAGAGTTTGCCACTGCTTTCTGAATTGTCAAAGCATTATACCATTAAAATCAACACTATAGCAGAATGTAAATCTACTCAGACACTAGGAAAAACAAGATCATATGTGTGGACCAGGTGTCCACCAAGATCAGTGCACAACTCTGCAGTTGAGCAGAGCAGGACACTCTCTTGTCCTAACAATCAGAAATTGCTATTAAAGGCACATGTAAAAGACCACCTTTTGAATATGGAAGGTAAGGGAAACCAGCACAATATCTTCCCAAGACAAGTTTCAAATAGGAACGTGGAATGTCAGGACATAGTTGAGATAGGAAAGTTGCATAGTGTAATAATTAAAAATATGAAGATTAATATCCTAGGCATGAGTGAGATGAGGTGGGGGAGATCTGTTAAAGTTTTAACAGACAAACATACACTAATTTGATCTGCATGTAATACATACAGAAAAGGAGTAGAACTAATGTTTGATGAGGAAACAGCTAAATCAATTAATGGTTATTTGATTAAATCAAATAATTATTATTGTCAAATTTAAAGTCAAACCAAGAGATATAAATATACAAGTGTAGGTACCAAAAACAGACAGTAGTTAAGTGGAATTACAAACATTTTATGACAATGTCTACTAATGTAGACTAATGTCTAATTGCGACAGGTGGAAAATTTAAACATGATTCAGGAGTAGGCCCTTTTACTCAGGATCCAACATATTATTTGTTTAATACGGGCTAAGAAAAATATGTATAAATCTATATCTATAAAAGAGACTGTATGTTTGTGGTTGGGGATGTATTTGCTAGGTCCGCGAACGGTCCATCCGATTGAGATGCAATTTTCTACACGTCTTCTTTTCATTCCTGTGCAATATTTATATATTTATATATATATGTATATTATGTATATACTTATTCCTGACTGTAATAGTTTCTTAGTGTAAAATCGGCTACTTACTTACTAAAATTTCATTTTGTAATTACATGACTTAAGAAATACTCTATAAAGGGACATAACTTTTAGTAGCATTGATATATCTTAGGTTAAGTCCCCTGGCTAAAGATAGCTATATAAATAAATAGATACATAGATAGATAGATCTGACCCGATAGATAGAGAGGGTGGGATAGACGGAGTGAGAGACAGACAGACAGATAGATATACAGATAGACAGACAGCCGGGTTGACAGACAGACAGACAGTCGGGAACGGGAACTTATATGACTACTTATAAGAATTAAATTAGATGCTCCCAACCAGAGACTGGGTGAAGCCGGGTCAGACAGACAGACAGACAGCCGGGTCGACAGACAGACAGTCGGGAATGGGAACTTATATGACTACTTATATGAATTAAATTAGATGCTCCCCACCAGGGACTGGGTGAAGCCGGGCCGGGTCAGACAGACAGACAGATAGTCAGAAACGGGAGCTTATATGACTACTTATATGAATTAAATGAGATGCTCCCCACCAGGAGCTGGGCGAAGCCGGGCCGGGTCAGACAGACAGACAGACAGACAGACAGATAGATAGATAGATAGATAGATAGATAGATACATACATACATACATACATACATAGATACATAGATCGATCGATCGATCGATCCCCGCCAGGGCCTGGGCAAAGCCGGGCCGGGTCAGCTAGTATAATATAAACTGCATATTTTTAAATGAGCCATTTAATGTCCTTTATTGGAGGCCCAGTCAAAGATATCACTGTGAGAACACTTAAGTTATTCACACGTCTCAAGAGCTTTAAAGTAGCCAACACTTGTTGCATCTTCCAATGGCACAATAGAAAGAACTGCCCTTTTATTTTCCCTTCTGATAAAATGAATATATAGTTTCCGCTCCTCATCATCAGATCTATCTGCATGTCCATCAAGTAAGTTACTGACATATGGTTTTCCTTTATTTTAATATCAAATCTTCATGAAGATATGAGGCAATGTAACAAATAAATTCTCTACACTTTAAAAATAAAACCCCAAAAAACTTCTTTGAATCAATCACATTAGCTTAGTTAACAATGCAATTAGACCTTCAAAGTCAGTTTAGAGTCTGTAATTGTCAGCAGTACAATACAATGCCATGAAATGTACATTCATATGTTGCAGCATATTAGCTTTCATGTTATTTTTCCCCTCTCACTTTGCTAACATAGCACATTCAGGATTCTTCTGAGACTTGAAGTACATATAGTATATGTGGTGCTTTGTAAGTTTCCAATTGAAATGATCGGGTGCTGGAATGTTTACAATCACATGGAATGACACTATCCAGTGCCACTGATCGGGTGCTGGAATGTTAACTATTCATTGACATGATGCTTGACAGCGAACATAGATGTGCTGAAGACAGAGGCAACCAGCCAGGAGGCGCACCACAGAAATCAGGGTGCCACGCAATCACGCGTAATGAAATATATCGACTACTGCTACATGTTATGGTGCTCGCCTGCTTTGGACTCCCAGGCAGGTGCAGTGCCGGGCCCTATGCCTTGAAAGGGTCAAACCACAGCTACTGGAGGTCTTTCTCAGATGTCCTGTCGAGCCAGGGGTCCTGAGAATAGAGCATCTAGCCATACCAAACAAAGACTAAAACTAATGCACTGGAATGCGGAGGGAGTCAGCAACAACAAAAACATAGAACTAGAAAACATCTTGGACCAAGAAAAGGTAAGCTAAGCATATGCTGCTTGCAAGAAACTTACCTCAACGAAAATGAAATGATGTCTGGGAAATTGCCAGTACTAAGGACACTACTTTCTGAACTTAGCAGTCAGCATAAGGTCAGCATACAGTGGATATCATCCCACTGTGGAGTACCTGGAAATGACAGAACTGATCGATTAGCTAAGGAAGGAGCAAAAGAAGAACAGCCTGATGTGCCCATCACATACTACCTGTGGTGAAGTGGTCAAGCCATTTGACTCGTGCTCTGAAGGTTGTGGGTTCGATTCCGGGCCGCACCCTTCGGTTTACGAGTTAAAATGTTTTGGAGACTCCTGTGGGTCGTCGCTAAAAGCTACGGAGTTCGTGCTTTGTGTGACGCTTTCCGCGCTGCGGAAAGAGACCAAGCCATACGGGATAAAATCCGGTGCGATGAAGTTGACCCTGTCGACTTTTAAGCGACTCTTTTAAGAAAAGAATGATCAAATCAGTCAGAAAGCCACCAAAACCTGCTCAAGATGACTACCACCTTATAGACAGACCAGAACAAGTCATTATTCTGCGCCTCAGAACAGGACACAATAGATTATGCAACCACATGTATACAAGATTCAAGTTTGGTGAATCAGCTATGTGCACATGTGGATTGGCGTCACAGACAGCAGAGCACATACTCAAAGACTGCCCAAATTACAACATGTCTAGGCAAACCTTCTGGCCTAGAGAGACAACAGTGGAAGATAAACTCTATGGACCGCTGAGTGAACTAAAAAGGACAGTTAAATTCATACAAGAGACAACATTGCAGTTATAGACATATTTAAGGCGAACGAAAGAATAAGAAGAAGCATTTTTATAGGAGGGTCAAGGACTGTTTACAAAAATAGATAGTTAGAAAGAAATTTTATCAAATATGTTTAAACAATCAGAAGACACACAGGAGACGTATCTGATGTTTCTAGTCCAAATGTTTGTGTAAACATATATAAAAGAACACATACTGAAGGGAAGCCAAACACATGTAATGATAAACAATCATAATGCTACATGAAATTCTGTAAAATTCACCAAAATAACTTTAAAACAAAGTAAAAAATTTTATTTCTAAATTCCCTCACGCGGGCCATAGTTTGCCCATCCCTGATCTAGGCTAATGTATTATCTCAGGTTTATGATCTGAGCTGATGTCTGCTCTAAGTTGATGTATTATCTAGGCAGACATGATCTCAGCTGATGTGTGATCTAGGCTAATAAATAATTTAAGCTGTTGTATGATTTGGTTTGATGTATGATGTAAAATGATGTCTCTTCTAAGCTAATGTATTATCTAGACTGATGTCTGATCTAAGCTGATGTATGATCTATGATGATACATTATCTAAGCTAATATCTGATCTAAGCTGATGTATGATTTAGGCTAATATCTGATCTAAACTGATGTATTATCAAAGCTGTGTCTGTTCTAAGCTAATGTACTATTTAGACAGATGTCTGATATAAGTTCAGGTATGATCTAGGCTGACGATTGATCTTAGATGGTGTATGATCTAGGCTAATATATGATCTAAGCTGATGTATTGTCTAAGCCAATTTACGATCTAAGCTAATGTATTATCTTGGCTGACGTATGATCTATGGTGATGTATGATCTAAGATGATGGTATATGATTTAAGCCATTGTATGATCTATGGTGATGTATGATCTAAGATGATGGTATATGATTTAAGCCATTTATGATCTAGGCTGATGTAGGATCTAAACTGATGTATGTTCTAAACTGTTGTATGGTCTAAACTGTTGTATATTCATGAGTATATTAATTATTTACTTATGTGTGTTTCAGAAATACACTCTTGGTCTCCAAGTAGGCCATACCTCTCCATACAAGAGCATTCACAAAAGTGGACATATGACAGCATAGACACGAAGGTTGTGAAACAAGAACTATCAGATGTTCTGTGTGAGGACAAAAGTCATAGCTTTAGTAAAATGGTAGACATAGCTGGGAGTAGCGTTATTCAAGAAATGACAGAACACAGCAACTCAGAATCAAGAATGGTTGAGAACATTCTTAAGGCATCAGTAAGACATGACAATTGTTGTCAAATCTCAGAAAGTGTGTCTTCTGCGTTTGATACAAACAGTAAACTATTTCTGACTATTGAGAATTATCAGCAGCAAAATAAGGAAACACAAGTAAAACATACACAGAACTTTGCAAAGTTTCTTGATGACATTTTTGGTTATGTCAATTATAGTTTTCAACGAAGTCACACAGGAGACGTGTCTGATGTTTCTAGTCCAAATGTTTGTGTAAACATATATAAAAGAACACATACTGAAGGGAAGCCAAACACATGTAATGAATGGGATAATCTTTTGATTCCAGATGACCATCTAGAGTGCCAAAAGAATATGAATCACAAGAGAATACATACAGGAGAGAAACCTTACAAGTGTGATGATTGTGGTGCTTTTTTTACTCAAATTGGCAGTTTGAAGTACCACATAGAACACATTTAGTAGGGAGACCCTACAAATGTCATGACTGTGGTGCTTCTTTGACTGAAGCTGGCCACCTGAGGAAACATAAGAGAACGCATACAGGAGAGAAACCTTCCAAGTGTGTTGTTTGTGGTGCTTCTTTTACTCATGATGGCAATCTGAAAACCCATAAGAGAATACATACAGGAAAGAAACCTTACAAGTGTGATGTTTGTGGTGCTTCTTTTACTAATGATGGCAGTCTGGGGCAACATAAGAGAACACATACAGGAGAGAAACCTTACAAGTGTGATGTTTGTGGTGCTTCTTTTACTGAAGCTGGCAATCTGAAAACCCATGAGAGAATACACACAGGAGAAAAACCTTACAAGTGTGATGTTTGTGGTGCTTCTTTTACTAAAGCTGGCAGTCTGAAGAAACATAAGAGAACACATACAGGAAAGAAACCTTACGAGTGTGATATTTGTGGTGCTTCTTTTACTGAAGCTGGCAATCTGAAGAAACACAAGAGAACACATACAGGAGAGAAACCTTACAAGTGTGATGTTTGTGGTGCTTCTTTTACTCGAGCCAACCACCTGAAGGAACATAAGAGAACACATACAGGAGAAAAACCTTACATGTGTGATGTTTGTGGTGTTTCTTTTACTCAAGGTGGCCACCTGAAAAACCATAAGAGAACACATACAGGAGAAAAACCTTACAAGTGTGATGTTTGTGGTGCTTCTTTTACTCGAGCCAACCACCTGAAGGAACATAAGAGAACACATACAGGAGAAAAACCTTACAAGTGTGATCTATGTGGTGCTTCTTTTACTCAAGCTGACATTCTGAGGAAACATACAAGAACACATACAGGAGAGTAACCTTACAAGTGTGATGTTGTGTGGTGCTGCTTTAACTATAGCTTGTAATCTGAAGAGACATATGGGACTGCATCATCATGATGTGCTCTGCCTACTACCATAGGTGTTCATGTATCTCCTCAGATCTCGGTCCCTATTCATGGAAGCAGGTGGTGGATGGAGTGTGAGAGCAGCTGGCAGATTGTGTTGGTTATGGTCTGCACTCTGCAGAGATAGGCAGATGATCTCATCAGTAGAGACAATGGCTATGGCCACCAACTAGTACAATCATTACCCAGGAGGAAACGAACAGCAAACTACCTTCTGTAGAACTTGCCAAGAAACCCTAACAACCATGTTGTTATGTGTCAAAGACTCAAGTATAGAGGAGGAAGACCACCCTGAATGAGTGGTCTACCTCCAGTAGATTAGAGGTAACCCAGTGCCCCTACATGAGGGCAGGGTAGGTGATAGGAAGGGGAACTATTAATTAGTTCTCTCATGAGACACGGAGGTGTCAACCAGAGAGTTAGCACTCTGGTCACGGCATGATCACGCCAACGTGAAACTAGAGTATAACTCAAGAGAGGCCACTACTATAGCGTGCTGAATGAGGCCGCACGCAAAAAGCCGTAGTGCGCCCCAAGTCCTTCCGCGTACTGTGTAAACAGCATGCGGAGTAGAATCAGACGGGACACAGACTTCATAGTGATAACATCGCTTAGCGATGCTTATTTCGTTAGCTTAGTAGATAGATTAGCAATAGGGTAGGAAACGACTAGTGATAGGAAGTTCTGTGCATTTATTCTTGTGTGATTTGTTAGCGACTGTTTGTTGTACATGATGTGATGCAAAGAGCCAGTGGCAATAAAATGTGTAATCAATTCCTCTCGTACGACTAGCAAGTCTTTTGTGTGGTGCGAGAGAAGTATCCTAGAATGCCTGTGACATCGGTTGCTGACAGGCTAGGATAAAGTGGTGTCAGAAGTGTGGCTTGGACAATTGTTCAAGCTAAAACACTCACCCACGGCTCTAAATTAGTATTACGGCTAGATAATCACAGGGTTTAATTTACGTTAGTGACAATGGCGTGTGCAGACAGAACAAAGTGCGAGCTGTGCCCATCGTGACCAAGTTATGTTTATTTATGCTTATTGAATTATTTTGTGCTTATGAACATGTTTTCTTCTGATTTGTAAGTATTATTGTTATAGTTTTGTATCATTTATTTTTGTAATTACTTATTTATTTACTAGTATTTGTCAAATATGATTCATGGCGGAGCGATACACAAAACTGAGCCGAGAACAAAATTGATTTTTCCAATCTAAAAATAGCGCTGTGCCTCTGACGTATCGCGACTGACAAACAGCTGCGTTACGCCATTTGCAGTCAGCGACTGATTGTTTACAAATCGCAAAGTGGCTGCTCGCCTGAATCGTTGACTTATATCAAATATTATTTGTTTATATTAGTTATTTATTGAATATATTTATTTATTTGAACATTATTATTACCTTTATACTTATTTCAAAGCATTTATTTATTTATTTATATACTTTTTCTATTTCTTGTCGTCGCGATGGCACTACTTTTGCTATGCAAATGAGACGCAGTCTGCACAACACTTCCATAAATTAAACAGTTAGACTTAGGGAAGGCAAAAGACGTTAGAACGAAGACAGGACAGTGACATTTAATATTAAGTAAACCACATTATATTTTCCTGGGGCTTGTAATTGTAAAAAAATTGTCTAGAATTATATATCGTTTACAAGTGGTTAATTGTTGATGCTCTTGATAACCAGGGAGAACAACAGATGGTCATAAGCATAACTCAAGCTGTGTGTGGTATTACCAGACGAATTAACTTGAGGTGCCAAACGAGTGTACATGATTGATCTGGAATGTGAAGATGAGTATACCCATATGATTTTGCATGCAATATGATTAATAATGCATCTCTTTTTCAGCGCGTGATGTATTAGCATATTTTTTTTATGATCTGTTTTTTCAGGTTATAAACTAAGAGTACAATTTTTTGTACTCAGGGATTTAAAAACATAACATATCTAATATAAATAAGTGAATAAATATTCGAGTGCCTATCAACTCTAGCTAATTACCCAACAACATGGCAACATTAGCTGATTTCATAAAAGCAGGCAAGGAATTAGAATACACAGGAAATGACTTAGAGCAATATGCTGATCAAAAGTTTAGGGAAGCAAAAGATGCTGAAAGAGATGAACGTGCACGAGAAAGACAACATCAGAAGGAGATTGCAGAACAAGAAAGACAACATCAGAAAGAAATTAAACAAAAGGAGTTAGAGATAAAACATAAAGAGGCACAATTGGCGGAGGAAACTAAACAGAAGCAGTTGGAACATGATAAGGAGATTAAACAAAAAGAAATAGAATTAAAGCAAAAACAATTAGATCAGGATAAGGAGATTAAACAAAAAGAATTAGAATTAAAGCAAAAAGAGATAGATGAAATGGCAAGAGTGAAAGAAAAACAAATACAGGTGGAATCAGAGACACAGTTAAAGATGAAAGGTATGGATGTAGACTCACACTTAGAGATCTCCGCTACAATACTAAAAAGTCAGCAAGAAGAAAATAAATTTAATAAGTACAAAAACATTATCAAGCCATTTTGTAAAGAAGATTCCATATCAGCCTGGACAGAAAATGTCGAATATCAACTGAAATACCACCAAGTACCAATCGATTTGTGGGCCATGATCTACATGAAGAACCTCAGTGGGGAGCCCCTTAAAGTGATAGAATCAATACCAACTGATCTTAGATCTAACTATCAGTACATCCACGATAGGATAATGCAACTTTTCTTACTTGATGCCCCTGGGTATCAAGTACAGTTTTCCAATTTAAAACCTAAGCCAAGCGAGACTTTTATCGATTATGTCTCAAATGTCCAAAGCGTACTAAATAGATGGCTTAGTGCATCAAAAATAGGAAAGGATTTTGAAAAACTTAAAACCTTAATAGCCATGGATAAAGTCATATCCACAATACCATCTCTTTTCGCTAAATTCCTGCAGCAGTCAGACATTGAGACCATAGAACAATTTGAAAAGAAAGGCTCTGCATATTTTTCCTCAAATAGAGATAATTTTAAGACATCAAATAGCGACTCTGAAATAGTCTCTTTTGTTAAGGACCAATCTAAAAACTATCAGAGCAATAGAAAACCATTTCATAGAGTCGACAAGAAAGATAACAAAGTGTCAAAATGTGTCTATTGCCAACTTTTTCATGACAATTATTCTATGTGTGATAAATCACCAAACTATCCGACACATCTTGAGATGGTCATTAAGAAACAACAAAACAAAAGAACTGCATACAGGCGTGCAGTCAAATGCTTCTTCTGTTCAAGCTACGGGCACTATTCCAATAAGTGCCTAGGCCGCCAAAGAATGAAGGCCAACAATGCTATTTTGATTGATACATCTTCTGATAGTGGTAGTGAGACTGAGTGTGATATCGAGAATGCATTACCTTTTAATCAATCTGAAGATGTTTGTTGTGTAAACGATGTATTAAGCTTTGACAATTGTGAGCGATGTCACCAATTTCATGCAGACGGCAAACTTACATGTGGACATATTGTAACATCCTCCTTGGAGAATGCAAATGCAGCTGTAGCCTCCAGAGGCAATCTATTGTTTCACTCTGCAATGGTCAATGAGAAGCCATGCCGATGTTTGCTTGATAGTGGGTGCTCTATTATTGGTGTTAAAAAGGAACTTGTTAATCCAAAGGATTATACTGGTGACTCTGTAAAATGCCGTACTTTTTCTGGTAATATAGAAACCTATCCTCTGGCAAGAGCCCGTATAAACACCCCGTTCCTTTCTGGTACCTTTACGTGTGCAATACTAGACAACCCTTGTACTGATTTAATTCTTGGGTGTCTACCCCAGCTAAGGCACTGCACAGATGAAAAAATATTCGCCTGGGAGGAGGAAAATGGACTAACTCCAGTGAACAGTGCAGATATCCTCAATCATCACAGCCCCAACAAAGGTGCTAGAACTAGTAATCTTGAACCAGATCAAGACATACTACTTTTACTTCCAGACAAACAGAATCTATTATTGACCTCATGGCAAGGGCCATTCAAAGGGATACGAAAAATTTCTGATGTCGATTATGAAATATCGATAAACGGACACTTAAAGATATTTCATATCAACATGTTGAAACCCTACTTTTCACGACAAGAGACAGAATTAGAGACAGACGAACACAATGCACCCACACATATGGATAAGACGACAGACGTACACAACGCAACTACACTAGTTAGCGAGACTGGCAAATCCGACGAGATGCATACACTTAGTGAGATTACAGAAAACGCACTTAGCACCACAACCGTACTGAATCAGGTAGACGACGACGGGATGGAACTACCCGTTCCAATTGTGGACAAGACTGCTACATTAGATTGTATACGATTAGAAACGGGACTGACAGAAGAACAACGACGACAGATAATAGAATTAGTGACTGAATATAAGGACATATTTTCCGACATTCCAGGTAGGACGGACAGGATCGAGCGCTCCATCCTTCTTTCGGACTCGAAGCCTATCAAATGCAGGCCGTACTCTATCCCACTTAGCTATAGAGAAAATCTAAATAAGGAAATTCTTAATTTAGAAGCTAGTGGAATCATTCAAAAATTTACATCTGAGTACTCCTTTCCAATCGTCCTGGTCAAGAAAAAAGACTACACAATTCGTCTTTGTGTGGACTATAGAAAACTCAACAATGTCACTAAGATCGACGCAGAACCAATTCCTTCCTGCGAAGATCTTATTCTTGATATGTCCACCTCCAAAATCTTTTCTAAATTAGACCTTACTAAGGGATATTGGCAGGTCGCTATGCAGACTCAATCTATCCATCTTACTGCATTCTCAACACCTCTAGGTCTTTACGAGTGGCGATTTCTTCCTTTCGGACTTCGTAATGCTCCTGCCACTTTCGTACGCTTAACTAGAGATTTACTACATGGAGTGACGAATACGGTGACATATATAGATGATATTTGCGTCCATACAGAGGACTGGACAACACACTTACTGAAACTAAGACATGTCTTCGATAGGTTGCGACTCTTCGGTCTCACTGTCAAACCGAGCAAAGTCGAATTGGGCCTACAAGAAATTGATTTTTTGGGTCATGTCATTTCACAAGGACAACTGAAAACTGACAATAGAATTATTACCAAAATTATGAACCTGACCATGCCTACAACAAAGAAGCAGGTCAGGAGCCTTTTGGGTTTAGTAAATTATTATAGCAAGTTCATACCGAACTTAGCTGCAATTACAAGTGTATTTTCGAATGTTTTAAAAGCATCAGTAAAATTGGATGTCAAAGATACATTATTAATTTCTGCATTGTCAAAATTGAAAATCCTATTTAGTAATGTACCAATCCTCCGCTTGCCTAATCCTAGGCTCGTTTATTATCTTAGGACAGATGCCAGCAGGATTTCCATCGCTGCAGTACTAGGCCAGTTTTATGATGGCATCTTCCATCCAATTTGCTACGTGAGCTGCAAGATCACACCGGCTGAGTCCAGATATTCCATATCAGAGTTGGAAGCCCTAAGCGTCATCTATTCGGTGAGGAAGTTGCATCGATTTCTGGCGGGTAATCACTTTGTAGTCCAGACTGACAACTCCCCGATCACGGTCATACAAAGTGGGGTACATCGGAATGACCGCATCTACAGGTGGTCGTTAATATTACAGAATTATACTTTTAGTATAGAGCATATTAAGGGTAGGGACAACATTCTTGCTGATACCCTTAGTCGACCATCTGAGGTAGAAATACCTGATATTCCACACGAATAGGTAGTTTAAGAAATGTTCATTTACTATACACTTAACGTATCCTGTGTAGAATATACTATTGTGTAAATAGACATCAGGATCAGAACTGTGTGCTAAGAACAGTGAACTACCATGTGTCCGTAGAAGCAGAATGACGACTGTGCGCCAAGAACAAGGAAATCACTGTGTGTACATAGACAGCTCGTTACTTACTATGCTCCATTTGTGCTCCGGTGAATCACCTGTGTTACTCATATCAGAACAATGTCAGAACATTGTGAAATAACAGACACGAAGATACTTGTCTACAACACTAGCGGACTCAACGAGTGGAAGAATACCCATAGGACACAAGTATGACTGTGTAGTGTAGTTAGTATACCCAGGATAAGTGTGTATATATAAATTATGCCAACGAAAGCAATTTCTATACGTTATGGCAACCACTAACCTGAGGTAAATAGACATCATGTATATATACTTATTGTGATATGTAATATAACGGTTTTAAAATAGTGGTAAATTATAGTTAGGTTAGTTACTTTAATAGAGAGTTAGATTAGATTTAGCGAATAGAATAGATTTTTTTTTTTGTAGTTTAGATAAATCATTAATTTACCCACTGACTTAGCATAAAACTAGAGTAGAATAGTACTTTAATCTAAATAACAGCCAATTAAAGATTGGTATAAAAAAGCTTAAGATAGGAACAACATCATGTAGTCATGTAATTTCATTTTATTTCATTCCATCTTTATGAACACTTTAACAACCCTATCATTTAGGACTAAAATTAGGTTAGACTTTATAGGATAAAAGGATTATACACATGAACATACATCGTCTATACCATGTAGATTAAAAATATATCCATTATATTTTTTTTTCATTTGTTTCATTAAAAACATTATTTAGAATTTTTGTTACATTTCACATTACCCATTTCATAAAGATACATAACTCATTTCACATCATTTTATTTTTTTAGATAGTTAGATTACCTCCCTTAAATTAGATAAATTTTGTACAACAAAATAGAAAATAGATAGTTAGAGAATTAGTATTAGTATTTATATAGAATATAGTGTTTAATAATATCAGGGTATAATCTATCAACCCTATTTCATCCATGTAAATATTTTGTAAATACATGACTTGTGCAGTAAGTTACGCACAGTCATGAAGCTCAACTCTTTTCAAACTGAGCTAAACTTGTACAGTGTCACTTCAAGGTTTTAAATAATTGTGAGAGCGAAGGATGTGTGACAGAGGTGTGAAAGTGAGAGAAAATGGTAAATATACAATGGAGAGTGAGGGCAGCCAGCGGATTTTTTCTGCCGCTCATCGCGACTTTTTGTTGTTTGTCTGCGTCAGGCGTTTGCTTTCAATGTTGAAATGTGCTGTCTCGAATGTATTGTGTGTAGTTTAGAGTAAACCTTAGAGAGAGTATGTTAAGTCTCATAAGACGGAAACGTAGTCACGAATTAGTGTTACACACTTGTTTGTGGCCACATTTAACCGAATTATGGCACTTGAAAACTAACTTGCATACATATTTATAGACAGACACACATGTTAGAAGTTAAATTATATTATTAGTTAGATCCAAACACGCAAACAACCAGGAAAACACACATGTAAAGCACATACATTTTTTAGAACAAAGGGATATAACTTCGGGTCAGGGGACACAATAGACAACGAAACACTAACTTAACAGTGGAAGATAACTTTACAAGCGGAAGCGAGATAGGTAAAACCTGTCGCACTCAGCTTGTGCAAGGTTTGTTTAATATTATATGGGGGACATGGAGCAATTCATGTGTTGACCCTAAGAAAGTCAACTTTGTATGGGTAGTAAGTTAATTTACTATTTGAGGGCAGGTCTTATAAGACAACGGTCCGGTTCAGACAAACCTCTAATTATATAATATTGCGATTAAGAAGAGGGCTCACGCCAACCAAACAAGTTTGTGGCGATCAGCAGTAGCCAAGTAAAGTGATACTACACTGTGACAATAGTCAGTAGAGGTCTATTGAGATACCCAGAACCAAGTTATCAGGAGTCTTTGACAAAAATTAGACACACTAATTTTTAGAAACCTCTTGCGTCATAACCATGAGTCAAAGTTTGTAACGCAACACAGGAGGGGAGGGTGTGTGTCAAAGATTCAAGTATAGAGGAGGAAGACCACCCTGAATGAGTGGTCTACCTCCAGTAGATTAGAGGTAACCCAGTGCCCCTACATGAGGGCAGGGTAGGTGATAGGAAGGGGAACTATTAATTAGTTCTCTCATGAGACACGGAGGTGTCAACCAGAGAGTTAGCACTCTGGTCACGGCATGATCACGCCAACGTGAAACTAGAGTATAACTCAAGAGAGGCCTCTACTATAGCGTGCTGAATGAGGCCGCACGCAAAAAGCCGTAGTGCGCCCCAAGTCCTTCCGCGTACTGTGTAAACAGCACGCGGAGTAGAATCAGACGGGACACAGACTTCATAGTGATAACATCGCTTAGCGATGCTTATTTCGTTAGCCTAGTAGATAGATTAGCAATAGGGTAGGAAACGACTAGTGATAGGAAGTTCTGTGCATTTATTCTTGTGAGATTTGTTAGCGACTGTTTGTTGTACATTGATGTGATGCAAAGAGCCAGTGGCAATAAAATGTGTAATCAATTCCTCTCGTACGACTAGCAAGTCTTTTGTGTGGTGCGAGAGAAGTATCCTAGAATGCCTGTGACATCGGTTGCTGACATTATGGGAGTGAGGTTCTGCAAAGGACATGCTACTGAATGAATGAATGAGTTCTGTACCGCTGGATGATATATTATTCATCCAAGAGACCAGACAACTAGGCTGAATCATTTCACTCCATCATGAGCCAAGCACACAAGAACATTTCTTTGTTGACCATGAACATAATGACACTTTATCATTCTTAGAAATATTAATTCAACATTGACAGGATGGCACCATCCAAAGATCTGTCTATTGAAAGGGAACATGGATGGGCCAGTACCAGTATTTAAATAGCTTTGCACCTATTCAGTATAAGCGTGGCCTGGTATGGACCCTGTTTAATCAAGCTAGAATGATTTGCTACGATGACACACTGAAAGATGCCTAGAAACTCTTAACTTTAATCTACAATCTGATATATATTCAGCTGACTGCATCAAGCGTCATTACCAGCCACCCAGATCTACTCCCTAAGGTAGCAATAAGCAAGTCAAGTAATCAAACATATACCAGTATAGGTGGAAAGCAGACTTACAGTCTTCAGGAATCCTTGTGCAGTTGTCAGTTCATAAAGTTCTTGGCTCTGCGATTTTTACACTTTTGTTTAATAGCCATCATAAAGTTAAAAAGCAGAATACATCTTGTATATTGTATCAAAGAAAATGGTGACACCAAAATGTGACATAGAAATAGAAGGGAAAATCCTTAACCAAGTTGATAATTTTAGATACCTAGGGGCATTTATAACATCAGATGGAAGATGTACAACAGAGATTAGGAGCAGAATAGGGCAGGCAAAAGCCGCATTTCAGAAAATGAAGAGTATCTTATGCAATAAGTCACTATCACTGAATGTAAGAAAGAGAGTGATGAAATGCTATGTAGAACCAGTTTTGCTGTATGGCAGTGAATCTTGGAATGTAAATGAACAAATTAAGAAGAAATTAGAAGCAACAGAGATGTGGTTCCTGAGACGAATGTTGCGAATTCCTTGGACTGCCAGAGTAACTAACGACGACTGCCTGAAACAGGCTAACGAAACTAGAACATTATATACAACAATAAGACAGAGACAAACAGCTTTCCTCGGTCATGTGATGAGAAGAGAGGCATTGGAGAACATCGTAACAACTGGATAGATCGAGGGGAAGAGACGCAGAGGTAGACCAAGAGAAGTGATGCTGGATGGATTGAGACGGTGGCATGGAGGAATATCAGCAGCAGAGTTGATCCAGAAAACCAAAGACCGAGATCTGTGGAGAGCCATGAACGCCTACGCCAGCCGGCACGGCACTTGATGATGATGATGATATTGTATTTGATGAACAGACCAAGGGGAAGACCTAGAAGCAAGTACCTGGATGGCTTGGCCTTGTGGCATGGTCGAGACAGAAACACGGAGCTGATCCACGACTCTGGTGATCGAGTGAGATGGCAGAACATGACCGCCCACGCTTACCGGCATGGCACATGATGGATGGAACAATAAATGATTGCTCAAATACATCAAGGCATTAGTAATCACATCAAATCAACTTTATTTTAAAAGTCACTAATTGGGCATGCAGGACCCGTCTTACATTCGGCCCTTCCAATCACTCGTCTTTCGTTCATCAAGAACATTATACATTCACATAGGAAGAAAAAAAAACATTGTGAAATGAATGTTGTAAACATAAACAAGGCAAGTTACCATGTTATGAGGCCCATCTCCCACCTACCCACACATCCTCACACACCCAGGGACACAAACATACCCCACCAACCGACCCATCCCCCGCCCACACATCCCCCGCCCACACACACTGCCTTCACCTGTTCCCCCAACCCAAACACCCTCACCACCCACACAAACATCCCCCACAAACTCACACATCCTGCGCCCACCTTCATACACATCCTAACCCACACATCCTCTCCACACCCACACCTCCAACCACCGATCCCCCAACCACAGCTCCATCAACCACATATTCCCCACCCACGCAGACACATTCCCCCACCGACCCACATATTGTACATCCACCCACATATCCCCAAACCATACACACACATCCCCACCAACTGACATCTCCCTACACACACACACACACACACACATCTCCCTACCTATACATCCCCAATCCACTCACACACACCCCACCACCCACACATACATCCTCCACCCACCCACACATGCCCCAATCCACATCCCCCACCACACACATCCCTCACCTGCACATCACACACGTCCCCTACCACACAATATTTCCAACCCATGCACCACACACACATATCCCACACCCAATACCACCACACACCCCCACCACCCTCACATACTTCCCCCAATCACCACACATCCCCTACTCACCCACACATACCTCCCACCCATACACACATTCCCTGCACCCATCACACACATCCCTCACAAAAAACACAATCCCCCACCCACACACATGTCCTCACCCACCCACTGCAAACATACCCCAACCACACACCATGCACACATCCTCCACCAACACACCACACACATATCCCAAACCCACACACCATACACTTCTCTCCACCCGCCCTTACATCCCCAATCCACCCACACACATCCCCTACCCACACAAACCTTCCACCCACACATACTTCCCCCAAACCACTCACACATCTCCACACACCCACACATATCCCCCACCCATACACACATCTCTCGCACCCAAACCCATACACACATCCCCCACACCCATTCCCACACTCCTATTTTCACCCCCACACATCCATCCACACATCCCACCAACACCCACACATCCCAACCCATCCAAACACATACCCCCACCCACATATCCCCATACAACATATCCCACACATCCTCCACACATACACTCACACATCCTCACATCTAGACACATACATAATGCCTCGTGTGAGCATTGAAACTAGTATGAACAAACTCCCACACTTTACTCACACACATACACTGACAATTGTCATGAGCAATCTCATAAAAATGTTAAACATGGGGAAAATTGTGTACATATACCGTGTGTGACGTAAAAAATATTGATGCTCCCACACACAGAGACAGGCAGGCACACACACACACACACACACACACACACACACATTCACTCTCACTCATTCTGTCTCTCATTCACACTCATTGACTCTCTCACTCAAACCACAGTAATGTACATAAGTTTATATTACATGTGATAAAATCAAATGGTATTCAACTGATAATATGACAGATGAGGATACACAAATAAATGCATGTTACATGACATGCGTCTGCTCAACTCTCTCTCTCTCTCTTTCTCTCTCTCTCTCTCTCTCTCTCTCTCTCTCTCTCTCTCTCTCTCTCTCTCCTCTCTCTGTATTCTTTCAATATACACACACTCATACACATGCGCGTGCGCACACACTAAAACATCCACTATCCCACTGTCTCACTCTCTCTCTCACACACACACACGCTCACTATTTCCCTCATTCATTCACTCTCTATCTTCATTCACATTATCTCTAACTCTTACTCTCTCTCTCTCTCTCACTCATACACAGACAGACACACACCCTCAAGCTATCACTCAATGTTTAGCTCACTCTCTCTTACCCTTAGTGCACTCACTCTTTAACTCTCTCTCTCTCTCACTCACACACACATACACACACACTAGTTCACTCACTCACACCCACTCACTCTCTCACTCATTCACTCCTCACTCATTCACTCTCACAAATCTTTCACACACTCTCTCAATCACACTCGCTCACACATATGCATGAACGCACGCACGCACTCCCTCACTCACTCTCACACATACATGTGCGCATGCATGCACTGACACATTCCCTCACCATTTCTCGCTCAATCACTCTCCACACACACACACATGCATGCACGTGCGCATGCACACACTCTCTCTCTCTCTCTCTCTCTCTCTCTCTCTCTCTCTCTCTCTCTCTCTCTCTCTCTCTCTCTCCCACACACACACACACACATATATAGCGAACAGTTATAGTTAAACCATTATAATCAACAATTATTATTAGACATTGATTTTTTAAAATTTATATTAGACATATTATTATTATTATTATTATTATTATTATTATTATTATTATTATTATTATTATATTATTAGACAGTTCCTGACAGGTTTGTGCAAACAGAAAGACTTCATTTTAAAATTGCAATTACCATGAGAAAAACTGATGCTCCACATTCAAACAATATTAATAATTATGTGTTTTAATTATTTCAGCCGTTGTATACTTCATTTTTAGCCGCCTCCGTGGCTAAAGGCTTGCGAACACGGTTCGTGAGCCGGGTACCAGGTATTGCAAGCTCAGCTGCGACCGATTTGTGCAGTAGACCATGTCACGTTGTGTTATAACATGCTGGTATGACAGCAATGGCAAACTACTGAACGTAACATTTGCCTAGTACATCAACAGCAGCTGAAAAATGCTGGTGTTGAATGTGACTCAGCAGTATGCACCTGACAAGATGCAGCAAATATATGCCAGGCAATAAATTGGACAATGTATTGTTTATGAATTCTGTGTTTGAACTTTAGAAATATATTCATTTTGATTTCTGTTTAATTCAAACTTAAACTCTAAAATACTCCAACATTATAACTGTGTGCCTGAACAAATCCACCATATCTCCCATGGAATGTCAATTGGTCTAAACATATGGGGCTAGCACCATATACCCAGTACAGCTCATGGTGTGAGAGCTGGTCCTTGACTTGACTTTCACGGATGTGATGTTTATGGTTGTTGTGATCCTCTTGACTTGACTTTCACGGATGTGATGTTTATTGTTGTTGTGTTCCTCTTGACTTGACTTTCACGGATGTGATGTTTATGGTTGTTGTGTTCCTCTTGACTTGACTTTCACTGATGTGATGTTTATGGTTGTTGTGTTCCTTTTGACTTGACTTTCACGGATGTGATGTTTATTGTTGTTGTGTTCCTCTTGACTTGACTTTCACGGATGTGATGTTTATGGTTGTTGTGATCCTTTTGACTTGACTTTCACGGATGTGATGTTTATTGTTGTTGTGTTCCTCTTGACTTGACTTTCACGGATGTGATGTTTATGGTTGTTGTGTTCCTCTTGACTTGACTTTCACGGATGTGATGTTTATGGTTGTTGTGTTCCTCTTGACTTGACTTTCACTGATGTGATGTTTATTGTTGTTGTGTTCCTCTTGACTTGACTTTCACGGATGTGATGTTTATGGTTGTTGTGTTCCTCTTGACTTGACTTTCACGGATGTGATGTTTATGGTTGTTGTGTTCCTCTTGACTTGACTTTCACTGATGTGATGTTTATTGTTGTTGTGTTCCTCTTGACTTGACTTTCACGGATGTGATGTTTATGGTTGTTGTGTTCCTCTTGACTTGACTTTCACGGATGTGATGTTTATGGTTGTTGTGTTCCTCTTGACTTGACTTTCACTGATGTGATGTTTATGGTTGTTGTGTTCCTCTTGACTTGACTTTCACGGATGTGATGTTTATGGTTGTTGTGTTCCTCTTGACTTGACTTTCACGGATGTGATGTTTATGGTTGTTGTGTTCCTCTTGACTTGACTTTCACGGATGTGATGTTTATGGTTGTTGTGTTCCTCTTGACTTGACTTTCACGGATGTGATGTTTATGGTTGTTGTGTTCCTCTTGACTTGACTTTCACGGATGTGATGTTTATGGTTGTTGTGTTCCTCTTGACTTGACTTTCACGGATGTGATGTTTATGGTTGTTGTGTTCCTCTTGACTTGACTTTCACGGATGTGATGTTTATGGTTGTTGTGTTCCTCTTGACTTGACTTTCACGGATGTGATGTTTATGGTTGTTGTGTTCCTCTTGACTTGACTTTCACTGATGTGATGTTTATGGTTGTTGTGTTCCTCTTGACTTGACTTTCACGGATGTGATGTTTATGGTTGTTGTGTTCCTCTTGACTTGACTTTCACGGATGTGATGTTTATGGTTGTTGTGTTCCTCTTGACTTGACTTTCACGGATGTGATGTTTATGGTTGTTGTGTTCCTCTTGACTTGACTTTCACAGGATGTGATGTTTATGGTTGTTGTGTTCCTCTTGACTTGACTTTCACGGATGTGATGTTTATGGTTGTTGTGTTCCTCTTGACTTGACTTTCACGGATGTGATGTTTATGGTTGTTGTGTCCCTCTTGACTTTACTTTCACGGATGTGATGTTTATTGTTGTTGTGTTCCTCTTGACTTGACTTTCATGGATGTGATGTTTATGGTTGTTGTGTTCCTCTTGACTTACTTTCATGGATGTGATGTTTATGGTTGTTGTGTTCCTCTTTACTCAACACTTGTTAGTCTCTAATGATGGGGTATCACAGTGAACAGGCTATCACAGTGATCTTGACAGGAACAGCCACAAAGCATGTGCCAAAATATCTCTGGTAGATAACTCAATGAAGGTGATGGTGGCCAACTGTGTTTGCTTGGCCTCTCTTCCCTGCTCTAACAGCCAGTGTAAACTATTTCTGTATAGTGTATATACTACATACTATGTGTATACAATTGTGTAGGCATGCCCATAATTTTAGCCTGTACATTTACAATTAATGATGACTATCACAACTGATTAAAGGCCTATGCAAAATAATATTTCCAAACTAGTCTATCACATGTACTTTGGCAACAGTTACAGCCACAGTCTGACAGGGAAACAGTGATGCCGACTGAGCTGCCCAGGGGTTTCGTGAATGAGTGTAACATTTGTTTGCTTTGTGTTTAAGTTCTTTACTGGTGTAAATTTGAAAGTGTTTTCATAGTTTATCGTATTTCAGAATTCACTGGGTTAACTTGGCTAGTCAACTTTGTGTAACTGGTGTTGGAATATCCCAAGTTATTTACTCTTGTGTAATAAATCAGAAATTGTTATTCATTGTTACAAACATAAATGTAATACACCATTATGACTAATAATACAATTATTGACATTTGCGAAATTAAAAATATACAGTTTGTTGATTATGGTTGTTCTTCTTTCATTCGCTGTTGATTATGCCAAAGTTGAGTGGCTCTGTGATCAGTGGATGACTAAAAATGCATTTGGTTCACTTACTGGGGTGGAGATAATAGTAAAGGACTTTCCCCCTCAGCCGTGTGTCCACCTTGTCGAGGTAGAGGGGTTTGAGTGTTCCAATGACCCCAAGAGCTATACCGACGTTAGCACAGCTACTGGTAGGGTCACCCATATCGGACAGGTCAAGGGCGAGGAACCAGATGAAGAGACACACAAACCTACTGCCTTGTGGGTAGACTGGGGACAGTCAAAGGCTAGGGAAAGCACCCCACAAAATGCTTGTCGAAATCGGATGTACTGAGCCACAGGCTTGACAAAGCAGTGCAACGTAACTTAATTCATGAAGTCACAGATTAAAATTAATCGTTATGGTGCTAATCCCGCGAAGTCCCATCAGGCGGTGATAGTGCCGGGCCCCCTGCCTCGAGGGGGTCCACCCATGACTACTGGTGGTGACCTTCCCCTGTGCTGTGGAGTCAATGCACAGAGGAGTAGGTTAAGAGCTATTGACCAAATACCCCAGACACCCAAAATACTACAGTGGAATGAAGAAGGAGTTTATAACAAGAATGTCTCCCTAACACAGCGTCTTCATAAAGATAGAATAGATGTGGCATGCATCCAAGAGACACACCTCAACGTCAATCGCAAATTCTCAGTCAGAGTATATCAGGCCACACGTTTTGACCGCGAAGGACACAAAGGAGGAGTTCTAATACTTACATGAAATGCAATATCTTGCAGCGAAGTATCTGTGATCTCTGACAGCCAAACAGAAACTATAGGTGTTGATATAATGATAAAGGATGTGAAAATAAGAATCTACAATCTGTATAGCCCAGCAGATAAGGACCTGACACTATCAAATAAGAAAATAACTAACACAAACTGCATTATTGTTGGAGATTTTAATAGCCATTCAGAAAGATGGGGATACCCAGATAGTGACAAAAGAGGAGATGAAGTGGAGGATTTGGAAATAGACTCAAATCTCCATCTACTCAACAAAGCGGATGACACACCGAGCTTCTACTCCAGAAGATGGTTTACCACTTCTTCTCCAGACTTGGCTTTCGGCACAGGAGACATCCTCCACAAAATCGATCGCCATGTGCTTGACCAATTAGCAGGTAGTGACCACAGACCAATCAAGCTTGTAATGAATATGGAGTGTGTTCCACAGGAGCAAAAGCCTTTGCCCCGCTGGAATTACAAACGAGCAGATTGGGACAGATTTGCCATACTAACATACAAATATTGTGAAAACATAAATACACGATATGGCAACATGAAGCAAATGGTGGAAAGTCTAACCAGAGCGATAATACAGGTGACCACTGAGTCTATTCCAAGAGGAGCGAGGAAAAATTACAAACCATACTGGACTGAAGAAATACAAATTTTGGAGGACAACATTGAAGATGCCAGGAACTCAGCAGAGAGAGAACAAACAATTGAAGCGGATATCTCTCTCAAAGCCATCTCAGCAAAATATAAAAGAACAGTAAATCAAACAACAAGAGATTGTTGGAGGGGAAAAGCAGAAAATCTGAACTTTGACAGGGATGGAAATAAACTATGGAAACTAATGAAAGCCATGAACAATGAAGGACCGAGAAACAAGCAAATAACAATTAAACAAGGCAATACCTTGCTTACAGGGGGAAAGGCAGCAAATGCACTAATGGAACTCTATGCCAGTGCAGACCACATTGATATTATAACCGAACAGAAGAAAGCAATCAAAGATAAACAGATACATAACAGTAATACAGAGACGCGCTATCGAGATCAAGTCGCCTTATCGGATAACGCAGAGGATGCCTCGCTTTAAAAGTGCCGCGCAGAGACATGCGCTATATCATATATGCAGCTGGGAAGAAGAAGGTAGAGGCGAGGAAGGCCGCTATGACTGCTGAGCCTATATCTACGAGCAGCAGTCCGGCTCCTACACCAGCTGAAACCGTCCCAGTTGATGAAGAAACCACAACTCAAGCCAGCAGCAGCCGGGAAGTTCCAACCAGCTCCAAGACGATGCAGCCCAATCTTCCAGTGATCTCCATACAGGAGAAAACAGCAACATCTGAGGACTTCACCGACAGAATACTGCTAAAACAGACAAGCGTGGGAGAAGCGAAACTGTCGGCGCTACCAACAGACAAGATAATCAGTCTGTTGGAAAACGAGCCAGGAAGACACAGCATCAACCAGCTGCGCAAGACACCTGATGGAGTAGTGGTCTCCATCAACAAAAACCCAAAGACCACAGCACTGATACAGAAGATCGCACGAGATGAGAAAGCCGACATCAATCTTCACCACGGCATCTTATTGGAAGCCAGCCGACACAACATGATGAAACGATAGGTCATTAAACGAGTCAAGATCCATCTCACCAACGACCAGATCAGGGAGATGCTGACAAGAGAAAACCACAAATTCAAGATCACCAGTGCCGAGAGGATCATCGGAAAGAACAACATCCCCTCTACTGTCGTCGTCGTAACATCAGAGGTCCGATTGATCCATCAGTACATCAGATGGGACAAGAGAGACCAAGTTCCAGAGCACTAAATACCGAGAGTGCTGCAGTGCTCTAAGTGTCAGAAGTTTTGGCACACCGTGCCACCTGCAAGAGTGAGGTTGAGGTTTGCAGATACTGCTCTGGACCTCATCCATACAGCCAGTGCCAGCATGCAAAGATCGACAAGGACTTCAGGAGGCCTAACAATAACAGAAAATGCGCCAACTGCCTCGGCAACCACGGCGCCAGGTGCCTCGGCTGCCCCTGCCACCAAGACAGCAAAGAAGCCATGAAAATCGCCATCAAGTCTAACCTACCATATAAGGAAGCCAGAAGGCAGTACGAGGCGACCAACCGACTCACCAAAAATGACAAAGCGCAACTGAAGGACCCGAGAACACAGTTCAAAACCATGGATGAAGGAAAAGTCAAGACTCAAGAAACACAGATAACAGCCGCTCAGCGCATCCTGGACGAAACGAAGCAAGTCCAGGAGAAGATAAAACAGGATATCGCTCGAATGGCTGCCATAAAGGCTGAGACGAATGAACAGCTATCTAACGTACAAGATGTGAAACGAAACACAGAAATCACTCTTGATAAGATACTTGAATTGCTCAACATCCAGACAGCCACACCCGAACCAGAGGATACAAGGGCACAAACAGAAGAAGAAGCAACAGAGGAAGAACGATATCGATCACTACTAAGATCCAACTGGCGAACGCCGAGAACATTCGAAGGCAACTCACGACGGGGAAATAGGAGGAACACCAGGAGAGACGACAACTGGTAAAACTCCCTGAAGGAAACAGCACCATATGACGGGGTGGGTACCCAATTACTCCAGGCCTCAACAAGTGCGCGACTCTGTCCAGACATGAAATACCTCATCAAGAAAGTAACGAACACAATCAACCTATCAGAAGCCGAGAAGCTGACAACAAGCAGCCCAAAGTACGAAAGAGAAACTTCAAGCTACACCATAGACACCCTACATAGCCAAGTCGAAACCCGAAGGCTGAAAGGGGGAATTTAGATCGGATTGGAATGGATCGCTGGGTAGAAAACTACTCAGAGCTATATTCAGTGGAGAGCACTGTCGGGGAAGAAACTTTAGAAGCCATTGAACAACAACCCACCAGGCATGCCCTGGATAATGAACCGTTCCTCACAGAAATCAGTGAAGCACTAGACACTCTCAAATCCGGCAAGAAACCAGGAAAAGATGGTATTCCACCTGTAATTTTAAAATGCGGCAAAGAAACATTCATCCCAAAATGTATGCAGTACAGCAGCTCTGCTCCAAAGAATAATCTTATAATCCAGTACCACAAGATATGAGGGACGCAAACATTGTTACTATTTATAAAAATAAAGGTGACAGAAGCGATTGCAAAAATTATCGTGACATTTTCCTTCTCAGCATTCAATGAATCAATCATGTGCCATGCCGGAAAGTGTGGGCGATCGTGACTCGCCATTTCACTCGATCACCAGCATTACAGGCATGATATTCACTTGAGTAATCCTAAAAATATTACACATCCTTGCTGAAAGAATCTACCGCCAAATCATAGTGTGAATTTAGACCCACAGTTGCACTATCGGCATGATTTTCGCTTGAGTAATCCTAAAAATATTACACATCCTTGCTGAAAGAAATCATAGTGCGGATTAAAACCCAACAGTTGCACCATCGGCATGATTTTCTCACTCAGGCAGTTACAGGAGAAATGCAGAGAACAGAGGAAGCCTTTATATATTGCCTTCATCGACCTCACAAAGGCATTTGACCTCGTGAGCAGAGAAGGCCTTTTTAATATTGTCACATTCCTGTGGTCATTGACATTAAGGTGAGTGGCCGTACAAGATAAACAGTTCACGAGATAAAATAGGGCGGATGGTGGGTCCCCCAGAGGGCGTGAATGAGAGGACAGTAAGTGAAAGGTGGAGCTGAGAGGGGGTCAGCTGGCTAGGATGCTGGTGAGGCAGACAGTTGGAGCAGTGAGGTTGTGTGGTGTGTGTGAAGCATTGTGGGGGATAGAATTGTTTAAAAAGACAGGGACAAAGATTGACGGCAGTGGAGGTTTAAACTCCGAGCTGAGAGGGAGTTGAGTCTAGACCGGACCAGGAGAAGGTCGTGGTCTGAGAAAGTGAAGAATTGTGACGGAGTTCTGAAGATAACTCCGCACTGTGGGTTCCAGGGATAGCGAGTGGAATTCGAGACCCATAGTGGGTTACTTTGAGTCGGGCCTAGAGAGAGGCTAGTATACCTGTCGTGTGGGACGATATTTTAGTAGCCTTGAGAGGCAGTGTTATTCGACGTGTTCCATTGGGATGGAGATATATTCTTAGAGAATTATTGTTCCTGGATTTATATGTTACATGTGTCTGTGTTAATTCAGAATTAAAGGAATATTATGTGCGCAAATTAACGCTTGTTCACTGACTGGTGTTTGGTGGTGATGCATCTTGATTAATCTGTTGTTCAACATCACATTGTTACAAGGACATACCCTAGACACAACCATAGCCACTCTATCTGTCACTTAGTCAACATTCACTTTGTGACAGAGAAGATTTCTGGGAGGCTTCGTCGATTAGAGAGAACACTAACATCAGAGACATTAGTCGGATGCCCAATTACAACAACAATAATGAGAGCTCTCCTGTCAAGAATAAACACCATTTTCAGTAGACAGCGCATTTCAAAAGTGTCGGAGAATTAATACAGAGTCCACGAGAAACCAGGTAAAAATATCATTTCTCACTCGGAGTGGGGAGAGGAGACGGGGAAAGTGTGTCCACGATATAAACACTGGGGTTTCTTCCGTGCGGGAACTGGGTAGAACATAGGTCACGAGAAGGTCAGGACAGGTAAATTGGATACCAGGCAGTATTTCTTCGGCTATCAGGGACGTCAGAAAATTAACGCAAACAGGCGCGTGTGTTTATAGGTCAAGTGAACAGTACAAAAAGTCGGCGCCATGATACTGGCAAGATGATATTCTGACAGGTGCGTGTGGGTGTGACGAAGACAGGATTTATGACAGTGAGCAATTTCGTTGGGAAGTCCTGGGCGTGGTGAGATATCTTGTGTGTGTGTTGAGGACAAAGCACAGGGTGGTTGCAGGGCGATAGGTTAAGAATTCACCACAGGTAAAACGACGGTGGAAATTGTGAGTCGCCACGGACAAATTGGGTTGACAAGAGGGTCAGTGCTGTTTACGAGGACAGCGAAGTATGTGTGGATAACGGAAAAGTTCCGGACATTACTTTGTTCGCAGTCAGTGAAGATTGTAGTACACTGAGGTACTAACAGAGATGACCTTGTGAGTCAAGGCCGAGAACCAGGGAATTTGACGGAAAAATTTCCACGGAGAATAACACGTTGGGTTTCTACTGAAACTAGGATTTACGTTTAACGTCTTTGTGTGTGTGTGTCATCATCGGCAAACAAACCACAACAGTCATTCAGGTGCCGTCTTCGCAAATATGAGCGCATTTTTTCACCAAAAAAGACTTGCGAAGCGGATTTAAAGCGCGTGATCATTTTCTGCTATTCGTTGGTTTAACCGGGTCAGCAACAGTGAAACCATACCATCACTTTAAAGCGACAGTGACTACGCAGATAAACATTCATTGATTTTAAAGGTATTTTCGGCTCCCCAAAACGCAACGAAAACCCAATATTTCTGGCAAAACAAGAGCGTTCACATACATTATACAATCACAGGCCATCCCTACAGGGAGGGTTACAAAAACATTACGGACTGTGAAGATACAAGGCGTTGGGATAATTATCATCATCTTCAACTTTTACGACAGTCGAAAATCGTGTCACCACGTCAACAAAAAGTGACAACGCATCAGAACTTTAATTCATTGTGGGAAGCTAACGTCGTAATCTTTTCAAAACAGTAACCGACAAACATTTCCAGGCGATTTTCGGAGACTATTGAAAACAAATTAAGGACTTTTTTAAGATTCTACCATCGCATTGGTGTCGGCAACCCTTGTTTGCTTCTGTTGTTCTCATCGTCCTAAGTATTGTTGTTGTTGTGCGTTACGTAAATATTTGTATGTGGTCCAGTGGTCGTAATAAGTAGGATATTTTTGCTTTATTTCTCGAAATGCGGGAGACAGAGCAAAGGTGAAGTTTCTAGGTGCACATTGTATTGGTTGAGAGACAGCTGACGAGTCAGTTTGTTTTGTGCTGTGGCATTGGGTCGTCTCGACATTATACATGGTGTCCAAGTGTCTACGTCAGATCTATGTACATTATTCATTTTATATTTGTTCTTTTTACTGTTTTCTCTTTACTGTTACATATAATATTTGAGTTCTTTGGATATATGGTATTGTTGTAATGCTTATGTTAATACATCTTCTATCTAGATGGTATTTGTCAGTTTATATTATGCGCACGGTATGGTCTTTCATGGGCATGTTTATGTCAGTGGTTTTTATTTCTATGTAATCATCCGTTTGCGTTTCACCGGCCTATGCGTCTAGCGTTTAATAGTTCGCAGTTAGTGTGTATCATCCATTTGTGTATGTATATGTATGTTTACAACTATTTCCAGGAATTGTTCTACAGTTATTTGATATATATATATATATATATATATATATATATATATATATATATATATATATATATATATATATATATATATATATATATATATATAGGAGGGAGTATAGTTATATTCCCCCCACTACCTAGTGCTTATAGAGTGACTGGGTGAGTACAGAGTGATATTGGAGCACTACGGATTTACGTACACAGGGAGTGAGGGTGTACTTAGGGAAGTGACACAAAGACTAACAGCAGAGTCTTTACATTTATAGTTGGCTGACAGACAGCAACGTGTCCACAAGTACAAGATGCCTACTTTAATGGATTATATTGAAGCAGGGGAAAGAATAGGCCTGAAAGGTAAAGAGTTACAGGAGTATGCAGAAGCGAAAGAACAAAAGCAGACGGAAAGAGAGGAGAGGCATAATGAACGTGAGGCAAAGCGTCTACAGGAAGAGAAAGAGACGCAAGTAAAACTAGCTGAAATGGAAAACAAGCGTCTACAGGAAGAGAAAGAGACGCAAGTAAAACTAGCTGAAATGGAAAACAAGCGTCTACAGGAAGAGAAAGAGACACAAGTAAAACTAGCTGAAATCGAGTTAAGAAAACTAGAACTATCTTCGAAAGGTCAAAGTGAGGAAAGCAGAAGACCGTCGCAGTCGTCACAGAGATTAAAACTGCCATATTTTACAGACCGGGACCAACTTGAAAATTATTTGGCCAGGTTCGAGGCATCAGCCAAAGCGTTAGGTATTCCAGAGAAAGAGTATGGGATGCGACTTGGCGAATTTCTTACGGGCAAGGCACTAGACACCATGTTCAATTTACCTGTAGAAGAAAGAAACAACTACACTATCTTACGTCAACGTTTGCTGACAAAGTTCCAACTAACGGAGCATGGATATAGGACAAAGTTTAGACAGTTAGTGCCAGAGACAAATCAAGATTTCACAGATTTTGTTAACACTGTAAAGAATACATTTAACAAATGGATGGAGCTTGCAGAAGTAGGGAAAGATTTTAATAAATTAGTAGATCTAATGTTAAGAGACAAGGTAGTATCTGCATGCAATTCTAATTTAGTGGCGTTCTTTGAGGAACGGAAGCCAAAGGACATAGATACAATGTCACAGTTAGGGCAAAACTATATGACTGCACATCCTAACAGTTCTATTGGGAAACTAATGAGTGAGGAAATAGTCTGTGCAGCGTACACTAAACAGGACCAGAATCCAGTCATTAGACCAAGGGCGAAAAGTGTGGATGCAGCACAGAAAGGTGAGCAGCAAGAACTTCAAGATAATGGTTTCCGAGGAAACAATGTTGGTAGAGTAGGACGGTACCCATATAGAAGAGGGAACTTCCAGAGACGTCCAAATTATGCCGGATGTTGGAATTGTGGGAGCTGGAGACACAAAATGGCAGATTGTGATGCACAACCATCAGATGGACCAACGAACAACAGTAAAAGGGAGATCACTTGTTTCAAATGTGGAAGGAACGGGCATGTCAGTCATCAATGTAGGATGAGAGAAACAGAGCACTCAAATGCAGCACAAGTAATTGAGACGCTGAACAATGAAGATTGTAGTGGGTGCAAACCTCTTTTTGAAAAAGACATGGTCAGCCAGTCTTAATATGTGGTCACACAGTTAAAGCAGGATCAGCAGTGCATGAAGGAGGAAGTCTGAAGATGCATCATGGGTTTGTTAATGATAGGCCAGCGTTAACAATTAGGGATTCCGGATGTACGTCCATCGGGGTGAGAAAGGGTTTAGTGCATCCCTCGGATTATACAGGAGAAAAGATTAGATCCATAACATTTAATGGGACAGTAGAATTCTACCCAATAGCCGTGATAACAGTAAAAACACCATACATAACAGGAAGAGTGACAGCATGTGTTTTAGACTCACCAGTGGCAGATCTCATCATAGGAAATGTTATAGGAGTTAAAGAGTGTACAGAAGAGGAAGTAGTTTATTGGGACCAAAAATATAGTGTAAGCAGTAATGAGGTAGTTACCACAAGAGAACCTAAATTAGAGAGTATAGCTGAGGTAGAAGAGGCACTTGAAGTAGACACAGGAACTCAGGACAAGGATAGTACAGCTGAGCAGATGAGAATGGATCCCAAATATAGTGCTAGTGACTCCCAGAGACAAGATACTACTCTGAACAAATGTTCCCAAGGGTGTAGGAGAGTAGAACATAGGCAGTCAAAGAAAGGTAGATGGTGCTTCGAGAGGAAGAACAATGTTCTTACTCGCCGCTTTTCAGATAGTGGAACTGCACGTGGGCAAGTAGCAGTACCTTTAGCACACAGACACCGATATACTAGAACAGCTCAGGATAGTGCATGTGCAGGGCACATAGGCATAAGGCGTATGCAGCAGAAAGAAAGGTGCCAGATATATGGGCCAGGATTGAATAAAGAGTTCAGACTAAACAGAGACTCAAGTGTAATGGTGCAATATGCAGATAGGAAAGTTGAGTCAGGTCAAAAGAGTGTTCGCGACATTACTGACCCAGGGCTAGGGATAGCAAACAGATGTTGTAATTGTAGAGGTACCATGAGTGATGGGTACATGAAAGGTAGACACAGCATCGACAGGAATCAGAGGTGGGTTAATGCAAGAACAGAACCACCTGATATAGTGTAGGTACACAAATAGTATTGTGTGGTCGTGAAGTAGTAAGAGACCTGTGGGTACATAAGTATAATGCTTTTCTATGATGTATTATTATTATTATGTGATGTATTAGTTCATGCATTGATACAAAAGATAGAAAGTTGTTTGTATTTATGTGTGGGGAATATGGGAGTGTACTATGAGTATTTGATGTATTATGTAGTGTGGTAGCTAGAGTAAGTTGGATTTATACTAACGACTACCCAGGCAATGTGTCTGGGTCACATATTTGATAAGTATGAGTCTCCCAACATTTGAAAACGATGTTTTCTTTTGAGGGTGGGGTAGTGTCACATGCCTGTGTTCAGTGGCATTAAGGTGAGTGGCCGTACAATATAAACAGTTCACGAGGATAAATAGGGGCATTCACCAGAGGGCGTGAATGAGAGGACAGTAATTGAAAGGGGGAGCTGAGAAGAGGTCAGCTGGCTAGGATGCTGGTGAGGCAGACAGTTGGAGCAGTGAGGTTGTGTGGTGTGTGTGAAGCATTGTGGGGGATAGAATTGTTTAAAAAGACAGGGACAAAGATTGACGGGCAGTTGAGGTTTGGACTCCGAGCTGAGAGGGAGTTGAGTGTAGACCAGACCAGGAGAAGGTCGTGGTCTGAGAAAGTGAAGAATTGTGACGGAGTTCTGAAGATAACTCCGCACTGTGGGTTCCAGGGATAGTGAGTGGAATTCGAGACCCATAGTGGGTTACTTTGAGTCGGGCCTAGAGAGAGGCTAGTATACCTGTCGTGTGGGACGATATTTTAGTAGCCTTGAGAGGCAGTGTTATTCGACGTGTTCCATTGGGATGGAGATATATTCTTAGAGAATTATTGTTCCTGGATTTATATGTTACATGTATCTGTGTTAATTCAGAATTAAAGGAATATTATGTGTGCAAATTAACGCTTGTTCACTGACTGGTGTTTGGTGGTGATGCATCTTGATTAATCTGTTGTTCAACATCACATTGTTACAAGGACATACCCTAGACACAACCATAGCCACTCTATCTGTCACTTAGTCAACATTCACTTTGTGACAAATATCCTTGAGAAGATAGGATATCCACTCAGCCTGCTAAGTCTTGTGAAATCATTTCACGAAAACATGCAGGGGACCGTCTTATTCGTTCGCTTAATATCCCAGTCATTCAGCATCAGCATCAGGGTAAAGCAGGGCTGCGTGCTTGCTCTTACACTTTTTTGGTATTTTCTTCGCCCTTCTCTTAAGACAGGCATTTGGGACTGCCACTGAAAACATATACCTCCATACAAGATCTGATGGTAATCTTGTTAGCTCATCAAGACTCAAGGCAAAGAGCAGAATAAAATCAAGATGCATAAAAGAACTACTTTTTTTCAGACGATGCAGCACTGACTACTCATACAGCAGAAGGATCTCCAAGCGATTCATAGATCGTTTTGCAGCTGCCTGCAAAGAATATGGGCTCACCGAAACACACACACACACACACACACACACACACACACACACACACACACACACACGCACGCACACACACAGGTGATGGAACAAGATGCGGGTGCACGGTCATCAATCAAAGTTTCTAATTACGAACTGAAGACTGTCCGTGAGTTTGCATATCTGGGGTGGCTATTATTATCAGATGTAGGACAGATAGAACTACAAAAAATTAGATTTTTGATCTTTCCCATTGCAACACATGCCTGTGAGACCTGGTTACTTACTAAACAAGCTGAACAGCGCATACATGCCTTTGAATATAAATGTTATAGACGACTTATAAGAATATCTTGTATAAAGAAATGAACAAATGCATCCATACTTCAAGAGCTGAATATTGAAGAAGGTTGGCTATTAAAGACGATAAAACAAAGAAAATTTAAATATTTTGGTCACCTGAAACGTCACGAAAGTTTTGAGACATACTAATGACTCACAGCTTGGGATTCTGAGGTAAGTACGAACATTTTTTTTTTTTTTTTTAAACTTTTCATTTTCTCTTTATTGCTTCCATTTTTTCCCATCTTTTTATTCTTCTCATCCCGTCGTTACGCCTTAATGTAGTCACCGGAGGGTCTTCTCCGTGACCATATGTTGTGTTTTGTGTATGTATTTGTTTGCTGATGAAGGCTAGTCGCCGCAATGTCCCGTATTTTTGGTAATTCTGTTATGTAAAGCTGCATTACTTTGTGTTATTTTATATTGTTTAATGACTAATGGAGGGGAATATGCCTGTGAAGAGAGGAAGAGGAAGGCCAAAGAGAAGATGGGTGTATCGGACACGGGACATCTTGCTTATGATCGAGAGGTTTTCCGGAAGGTTGTTATGGAAGCGAGGTTCTGCAAAGGACATGCTACTGAATGATTGAATGAATGAATGTTATTATTGTTTCGGTAATGCTATTGACCATTTGAGAGTATCTGAGTTTTTATATTAACCTCAGAACTTGCAGGAAACATGGCGGAATGTGTATGTTGAATGTTAGACTAAAACTTCAATAAAATACGCACTCTGTTGGTAATGTTGAATATTTTACTACATCATTCATTTATCGTTTAATGGTGTTGAATATCGTCATTCTATCTCGTTGGCCAAGCAGCCTGGGGGTAGTCACTGGAACTACGGAGTTCCTGTTTTGTGCGACGCTTTCGGCGTGTGGAAAGAGACCCAGCAAATGATGGGATAAATAAAACTGGGTGCGATGAAGTTTATCCGTTGACCCTCTCTGTCACTGTCAGCATCCACCACTCTCCCCTCTTTCCATTTTCACCTCATTCTGTTTGCCTTCGTGTAATTTTAGGTCTCCCTATATTTCATTCGCCTTGTTGGTTATGCTAATTACTAATTACAGACAATACTATAACTAGCGAGCCCTATCATCAATTTAATTTTGAGTATTTACAAATGAGACCGCGACAGTAGATAGACCATGAAATTCAAAATCTAATAGTACCTCAATGAAGCCTGTATGTCACTTATAAGTGAAGATATTCACAATTTTGTGAAGGTGAGATGACTTGAGATTTTTCATGCTATTTGCCCATAAGTGGAACTCTCCAGTGTGTCCAATTACCTCCACAAGCGGGTATGCATGCGGGATGGTCTCAAACGGTCATATGAAAACTACTGACTTCAAAAATATGTTCCGTCATGTTAAACAAAATAGTACAATCCACACGGAATGACACTATCCAGTGCTGTCCACCGGGCGCTGGAACGCAAATTATTCTTCCCCACGACGCTTGATGGCAGAAGTGGAAGATGATGATGATGATGATACAAATACATTATTAATAATCTTTAAACGTGTGTTCTCTTTAACTTTAGTAGGTCAAATCGCACAGTTTGTGTGTTACAAAGTGTAGCGTAATCGATATGCGGCAGCCGTCATGACCCATGGGTTTCCAATTCACAAAGTCACATCTTCGCAGAAAATCTGTTTTTCAACCAAAATTTTGAGCAAGTGTAGCGATGAAACTATGCTGATTCAGGGGCAATATTTTATATGGCAATTAAAATTCACATTAAACAAAGACATCTATTGGATCCATCGATTCCGATACGCGATTATTCCGCTGCCTCTGTGGGATGCGCTCCCTGGCAGTCGGTAGCTTGCACAGATCCATAGAGCACAATTTATGGTTTTCTATTGCAAGCGTCAGAAAAGAATTATTTACGGTTCAATGTGCCGTTTTCATTTTTCTCTGCTTGCGAGGTTGGTCTCAACCAACGGGTCATAGGCGGATTATGAAAACTGACTTCAAAAATATGTTCCGTCATGTTAAATGATTAAAAGATAGTACAAGTATACAAATAAATTATTAATAATCTTTAAACTTGTGTTCTCTTTAACTTTTGTAGGTCAAATTGCACGTTTTGAGTGTTGAAAAATGAAAGTGTACATGCCATAGCGATCGATACGTGCATGCACAGTCGCCATGGCACAAAGCCATGTGTTTACCATTCACAAAGACACGTTTCGCCGAAAATGTTGTTTCATCCACAATTAAAAGCTATTAAGTAGGATGAAACTTTCCAGATATATTTAAAATTGTATGCAGAATTCAAAAATACATCTATAATTGATTTAATTCGATTTAGAACACCAAAAACAATTAATTACGGTAAGTATGAAATATATTATTATTTATATAAAAGGTGACGATGATTTCAACCAATCGCTGTGCACAGAATATTAGCCAAACCTTTCCTGGAAAACCCTGGATGACGTGTGTTATTGTCACGTGAGATTTGAATGAATGAATGACGTCGAAAGAATGCATGGTATGAACTCTAGCAAATTTGGAGACACGGTGAATCATTGCGGTATGATTCCGTATATGATTTTGGTTTTCATTTCCGGTCGCAGCATGATGGAACTCGCTACTATAACTATTATACAGTATAATATATACTATTATACAGTACTATACTGTTACTGTCAACACAATAGTCAATAGAAATAGAATAGACGTTCTTTATATTTGATGCTTTTTTCAGGTTTTGGGCGAATCATGACCACCCACGTTTACCAGCATGGTACATGATGGATGAATGGATTTCTCAGTTGAATCTGTGTCCTACCTGGCATCAGTGTCTTTTTCTCACCTCTTGGTTCACTTGTATTTGTTTAGTTTTCTTTATGAACTCCACATTGACATTACATTAGTGATTATGTCAGACCACTTTAGTCCTTTTATTAACACAACCACCAATGAATGAATGTTTGCAGTCCATTAATAATTGGTTTAGACATTCTCCATGTTTCTGATACATACAGCAGTCATGATTTAACATTTGCGTTTTAAAAAAATGTGCTATGGAAGCTCCTTTTATATTCTTATTTTAATATCTCTATAATGTTCCCCCACCTTTGATTACATTGGTACGTAAATAGATGTATGATTCCACTTCTCGAAGTGAGGTTTCACTAAGGGAACTCATGGAGGGAACTAGACAAATCTGTTTACTTCTCTTATCTAGTATTATTTACTAAGAGAGATTAGGTTATCATTTGCTATGTTTATTCTTATTTTGAATTTTTCACCTATAAATTTTAGACCTAGTTGTTGTGGTCCCCCTTCAAGTGTCTTTAGATATTTTCATGACACTTTCCTAATTTTTTTCAAAAAAACAAAAACAATTGTAAGGGCAAAAAAAGAAAAACAATAAAAATAAGTTGGATAGAACTGACATAATGAAATCTAATGGTACCTTATTCAATACTCTCAAGGCAATTAAACTGGATGTGTTATTATTATTATTATTTGGTTGTGAATGAACTGTGTACCTCTGAAGTCAGAGTGGGTTCGCCTGATGGCAAGAGACACAGTTAATAAGTAAAGCAAATCCACACGCCCAAAAAAAACAATGAATTGTGTCCTTCAGCTGCACAATTGACAAATAAATGCTGCTGCTGGTTGGTGGACTTTTGTCAAGAGAATGTGGGAATCCCTGGACATAGACCTAGATAGGAAGCCTTTTGTGGCAGGGATCAAAGATGAAATGCCTCTGGCCTGATATATTTTATGATACTTAGGGACTCTGGAGTGAACTAGGCAGGCCAAGAGAGGGATCATGCTGCATGGGCAACACATGGTTTCTTTATTTTAGCCCAGGCTTTGTGCTATGGAGAGGCAATAACTCCATCCCTGGTCTTAACCGGTCTCGGAATCAAAGCGAGAGGCAACTGTTACGGGTTATAAGTCCTTGTCAGTTGGCGTAGACATGGGGTGCCACGCGTTGCCTCTGATGGTGGGAGACACCTACAGGTGTCACTGATCAGCTACCGCCCACCTCAAGCTGGGCAGCCCCCAGCCAATTGGGTGCTGATCCGCCACAGCCTGCCTGCTTCAATGGGTGCTTGGGGCTAGGACAAAATCTGAATCGCAGGCTGTAAAACCAATGCACCAGGTACTAATAAAAAGAATAGAAACCTCAAGCTACGGCTTGCAACCTGAAACGTGAGAACCATGTGTCCAGGATTTTCCACTGACTTGACAAATATTGACGATGTGAGAAAAACGGCTGTGATTGATGCTGAACTCGATCGTCTTAACATTGATATTGCTGGCCTGCAGGAGACTCGCCTCGCTGAGGAAGGGTCACTCAGGGAAAACAATTACACCTTTTTTTGAAAGGGAAGAGGGCAGGCAGAAAAAAGGCAACATGGTGTGGGCTTTGCAGTGAAGAATTCGCTACTGGGAATGATTGATATCCCAGCTGGAGGTAATGAAAGATTATTATCACTGCGCTTGGCAACCTCCTGTGGATTTGCCACCATTCTCACTGCATATGCACCGACACTCGCTTCCTCTGATGATGTGAAGGATATGTTCTATGAGCAGCTAGACTCTGCGATCAAGGCAGTTCCAAAATCCGACTACATTTATATGCTCGGTGATTTCAATGCTCGTGTGGGCAAGGACTCGAGTTCATGGCCAGTGTGCCTTGGAAAATACAACATCGGTCGCATGAATGATAATGGGCAAAGGCTGCTGGAGCATTGCACTAGAAATGACCTATGTATTACAAACTCCTTTTTTAAAACAAAAGAGATGCATAAGGTCACATGGAAACATCCAAGATCCGGCCATTGGCATCAGCTGGACTTCATTATCACACGGAGACAACATCTGAACCATACATCGAAGTTACCACAGTGCTGACTGTGATACAGATCATTCTTTGGTTGTTGCAAGGGTTAGACTGAGACCAAAGAGAATCTACACAACTAAACACAAGTCTAGCCCCAGGATTAATATTACTAACACTCACGATCCTAGGAAGTGCTTTGAATTTCAACAGCAACTTGAAGACGCTTTCAATGATACATCAGAAAATTGTATAGTAAATGATAAATGGAGTAAACTTAAGGAAACTATTTATAAAACAGCGGTAGGGGTTTACGGCACTGTGGATCATAAGAGGCAGGACTGGTTTGCGGCAAACAGCCAAATACTGCAGCCCTTGATTGATAAAAAGAAGATAGCTCTCTTAAGAAACAAGGAAAGACCAACGCGTAACACTCTGAGTGAGCTGAAGCAAGCAAGGAAGGATGTACAAAAGGCTGCCAGGCAGTGTGCAAATGACTATTGGATCAAGTTATGTGAGTCCATTCAAATCGCAAGTGATAAGGGAAACATCAGAAGCATGTATGAAGGGATAAAGAAAGCCTGTGGTCCAATGATCAAAAGAAGTGCACCGCTGAAAACCTTGACTGGAGAAATCATCACTGATAAGAAACAGAAGATGGATAGATTGGTCGAGCACTATTTAGAGCTTTACTCAAGTGAGACCAAGCTAGCGGATGATGCCCTCAACGCCATAGAGGCCCTGCCAACTCTTGACCACCTGGACACACTTCCCACTATAACAGAAGTTAAGTGTGCTATAAATGAGCTTGCATCTGGCAAGGCTCCAGGTAAGGATGGGATTCCAATAGAGGTGATCAGGAGTGGGTAAGACACCCTCGCTCTACAGATCCACAAGCTAATAGAGCTATGCTGGCGAGAATGACAAGTCCCACAGGATTTCAAAGATTCAAACATAACGCTGTACAAGAACAAGGGAGATCGGAGCGACTGTAACAACTATAGGGGTATCTCACTTCTGTGTATTGTTGGGAAAGTATTTGCCAGAATTGTCCTGCACAGACTTCAAGTCCTGGGAGATCAAGTCTACCCCGAATCACAGTGTGGCTTCCGTCAGAACCGGTCTACCATTGATATGATATTCTCATTGCGACAGATGCAAGAAAAATGCCGGGAACAAAATCAGCCACTGTTTATTGCCTTCATCGACCTCACAAAGGCATTTTGATTTGGTCAGTCGTGAGGGTCTGTTCAAAGCACTAAAGAAGATTGGCTGCCCACACAGGCATGAAGGGTATAATCAAGTTTGATGGCTCAACTTCAGAAGAGTTTGAAATCAATAGTGGAGTTAAGCAAGGCTGTGTGCTAGCACCCACCCTCTTTGGGATATACTTTTCACTTCTACTGAAATATGCCTTTCGTGATCAGGATGACGGTATATACATTCACTCACGCTCAGATGGTGGCCTCTATAATGCTCAGAGATTGAGGGCCAAGACAAAAATTAGCAGGGTACTAATCAGAGAGTTGCTTTTTGCGGATGATGCTGCGATTATGACCCACTCTGAGGAAGAATTACAACATCTACTATCTGCATTCTCCAATGCTTGTTCTGAATTTGGTTTAACAATTAACAAAAAGAAGACACAGATTATGTCACAAGGTGCACATGGTGTACCATCAATCTTTATTGACGACGCCGAACTGGAGATAGTAGACCATTTTACATATCTAGGATCAGAGGTAAATAGCAAATTATCCCTCGATCAGGAAATCAACATCAGGATTGGCAAGGCAGCAACAACAATGAACATGTTAGCAAAAAGAGTCTGGGAGAACAGGAAGCTTACTGCCAAAACAAAAGTCCTCGTCTACCAAGCCTGTGTCCTTAGTACTCTTCTTTATGGCAGTGAAACCTGGACAACTTACTCACGCCAAGAGAAACGTTTAAACAGCTTTCATATGCGGTGTCTGCGAAGAATACTTGGTATTAAGTGGCAAGACAAAATCACAAATACTGAAGTATTGGAAAGATCAGGTTGTGTGACGGTGTATTCCATGCTCAGTCTTCGTAGACTTAGATGGATAGGACATGTTAGGAGGATGGATGATGGTAGAATACCAAAGGACATCTTTTTTGGTGAATTACAGATGGGTAGGAGATCTCAGGGTCGGCCTCTACTACGATACAAAGATGTGTGTAAGCGGGACATGATTGATACAGGCATTGATAATGCACATTGGGAGCACATCGCCGCTGAACGTGTTGCATGGAGGGCAACTATCAGAAATGGAATAAAGGCAAAGGAGAAAATGATTGCAGATAAAGCACACACAGAACGTGAGAGACGTAAGATGGTGCAAAATGGTGGAAATGACCATGCTTTCACATGCACCTACTGTGGGCAAACATTTGCAGCAAGAACTGGCCTTATCAGCCACACTCGCCACCGTCATGGATCGTAGTTATTAAGCCTTTTTAAAGCACAATGTACCAAACTATCGTCTGTCAAGACGGAAAGGTGCCAATGGTCACTTAGGGACCTGCCATGTTGGATTTGATCAACATCTTTTCTTTTTCACTTTATCCCTCATTTGGTATGGGCCATCAATCAATTCAGTCCAAGCCATTCTATCTTTTGCTGTCTCATGCAGCTGCCCATGTCCTCCTGATATTATTCATTTCTGTCTCTATTCTTGTGATTTTAGATCTTCCTTTATTTCATTTGCCCAGTCAATTCTAGACATAATTTTTCATGTAATGCAATGCTCAGTTATTCTCAAAGTATGTTATATACAGTACAGCATCTGTTATTCCTTCTTGATACACTTCTATTTGTTTAGTTCTCTCCTGGAGTTTGACATTTGCCCAGTCATGTATGTCATTATCCATGTTTCTGATCCATACAGTAGTACTGTTTCAATGTCTTACTTGAACAATCTGTTGTTTATTTCATATTTTACTTCCACAAATGTCCAATTGTTATGAAAGTCCTCTTGCATGTTGTATTCTTATTTTAATATCTTTATATGTTGACCCATCTGTGTCTACATTGCTACATAAATAGGTATATAATTCTGCCTCTTGAAGTGAAGTTTCACTAACAGAGATCAGGTTATCATTTGCTTGATTGTAGGTCAGCATGGCCGAATGGATAAAAACATGTGTTCTTGAACATCCGGTGTGCTGATGCCGAGGTAAGGGATTCAACCCCTACACCGGAGAGTTGGACTGAAATGTTGACTTATCATCCTTGACTTAGGGATGTAAATTGCAAGTGCCTCTGAAGTCGGAGGGGGTTTGCCTGATGGCGAGGGACATGTAATAGGAAGTTAGTTAGTTAGTTAGTCGACAGATCATCTTCATTGAACATCGAACCATTCAGTCCATAAGTGCTCGGATCCCCTCCTCAGAAAATCCCGCAGTGTGTAGCAGCTAACACCAGTTCTGTGTTGGTTTATCAATCTTCTTTGGCTTCCTGCATAGTGTTCTTGTTTGGCCACACCTCTTTTAAATTGTAGTTCTCGCAGTCTGACCATGGTTGTAGATTCACAGTCATCACTTAATTCTCACAAATGTCTTATTTCTTGTAGAGCATTCAGAATGTCAGCTTGGTCCATGGCGCGTCCGCCCTCCACAGTAGCCTTACCTGAGAGCTTGTCAGCCCGCTAATTTCCTTGTACTCCTGCATGCCCTGGCACGAAGATGAAACTAATCTTTGCCTGCTGAGACCGCTCCAGCGACAGCAACCCCTCTCTTCGGATCCACCCCATCTCTATCCTCTTGTGCATGCTAAGGAAGCATACCCTAGTGAATGTCTGTGTCTCGAGCCATGTTATTGATTTACTTACTGCCATGATTTCCATAGTCAGGCTACTTGTGGTCTTAGCAAAAGTACCAGAGTCCTCCTTCACAATTCTCCCTCCGGCCCGAGCTGTAAAGGCCCATGAGCTTCTCACATGTCAGACGACCGACCCATCTGTATCTACATTGCTACATTGATGACAAGATTCTCTTGTTTTTCTCTCCAATTGAAGACTCATTATTGGATGTATGGAAAGGGGGAAAAGATACAATAAAGAATGGTTGTCTCTATAAGTATTGCATCAACTTTTATGTGTCTATGATGTGTGACACAAGTAATAAGGATTTTCTATAAAGCTGTCATGTATTGTTATGTTATTTTTGTCATGGTAAACTGATATCATTACACTGTGATAGATTCCCAAACTCAGATTCTAAAATTTTACTTGAGGAATAACATATCAGAAATCATGTTTTGTAGTAATCATAAAACATTCTGTATCATTAGTCTTAGTTAGTCTTTCCTCTTGAGCCTAAGGCGGCACATAGGGCAGAAGTCATGGCTCTCCATGTCTGGCGGTTCGCTGCTACCTGTTGTAGATCCTGGATGTTCACTTGGCCGTTGAATGAGCCTTCTCTGATGATGGTTCCATGCAGGGTCTCTCTTGGTTTTCCCCGTTTTCTTTTCCTTACTGGTGACCATATGAGGGCTTGGTAGGGGAGTCTTGTCTTGTCCATTCTGAGTACATGGCCAATGTAGTTCCAACGGCGTTTTCTTATAAAATTGGATACAATATCTTGCTTAGTCTCTTGTCTTATTTGCGCATTGGTTTTGAAATCTGTCCACTGGATGTTTAGAATTCTTCTAAGACATTTGTTGTCAAAATTGTCTAATTTTTTATCTAAAGCTACCGTTGATTTCCAACTCTCACATCCATACATTAGCACTGGAATCACACAAGAATTGAAGATTTTAAGTTTCGTATGTTGGCCGAGTGACTTTGACTTCCAGATGTTTGATAGTTTATTGAAGGCACCAGATGCCAGTGAGATTCTGGATAATATTTCTAGTGCAGAGTCCCTTGTAGATGTCATTTTGCTTCCTAAGTATGTGAAGCTGTTGACTTTTTCAAGAACATGGTTGCTTAATTTGGTGTCGTCTGAACTGTTGGTAAGATCAATAGTTTTTGTTTTTGTGGTGTTAATTTGGAGACTAATTTGTCCTGAAACATTTTGGAGATGGTTTATTTTCTCTTGGGCATCCGGGTGTGTTGAACTCAAAAGCACTAAATCGTCGGCAAAGTCCCAGATCTTCTAGAATTTTGTCAACCCAATGAATGTGTTGTTTGTGCATTTTCGCAATCGATAGCTATTCCATAGAGCATCGGTGACAAGACACAACCTTGTTTCACTCCCGTTTCCACTGAGAACCAGTCAGAGTTGCCTGATTCTGTTCTCACGCAGCAACGTGTCTCCTTATAGAAAGATTTTATGATGTTGGTATATTTGGTAGGAAAACCATAGATGTTAAGTAGATTCCTAAGTGAAGGACGGTGGATACTGTCGAAGGCTTTTTGAAAGTCGACAGAGTTGGTGATTAATTTCGATTGGAATTCTACAGTCTTCAATGATTATTCTAAGAGTGAAAATGTGGTCTATACATGACCGTTTTGGTCTGAAGTCAGCTTGTTCTTCCCTGAGCCTTTCATCTATAGACTTTTTCAATCTCTCAAGTAACATGCTACAAAAAAGTTTTCCTGGTACTGACAGTAGGGTGATACCACGCCAGTTATTGCAATCAGACATACCACCTTTTTTTGGCAGTTTAATAATTACACCATCCTTCCACTGTTGTGGTGGGGATTCGTTTTGCCAGATTTCATTGATCAGCTGTAACAAACGTTGTAAGGTATTCTCATCTGATGCTTTGAGTATTTCACCTGAGATGTCATCTTCACCAACAGCTTTGTTGTTCTTCAATTTTTTTAATGGCTGCTTTAATCTCTTCCATGGTGAATGACTCACAGGAGGCATCTAGTGGGGGAATAGTAATTTCTCCATCCAGGTTGGGAACACTGTCAGGCTGTGGTCTATTTAATATTTCTTTGAAATGCTCTGCCCATCGTTGCTTTTGGTGGTCATCGGATAACAGTAGTTGTATCATTAATCAACTTAAAATACAAAATATCAAATCCATTTAAATAATTTGTTTGCATACAAATGTAACTTGCAAATCCTTTCAGACTGACTGTAGACATAAGATGGAGAATAAACTACCATCACGTGTCAAGATAGAACAACCTGAAGTTTGTGTAGGTCAAGGTAAGATTGAGTGCAATATAACGTAACAGTTAGTTGAATATTCTTTACAGGATGTTGCAGTCAACCCCACAATTTAATGGCTGTTTGTGATTTACTAGATAATTCTACATGTATGAGTTTGCCATTGCTTTCTGAATTATCAAAGCATTATACCATTAACATCTTTAGTAGAATATAAATCTAATCAGACTCTGGGAAAAACAAGATCATATGTGTGACCAAGTTTCCACCAGGATCAGTGCACAACTCTGCACTTGAGCAGAGCAGGACACTCTCTTGTCCTAACAATCAGAAATTGCTATTAAAGGCAGATGTAAAAGACCACCTTTTGATAATGGAATGTAATGGAAATCAGCACAATATTTTCCCAAGGTAAGTTTAACCCTTTTAGGATGGAACAACATTGAGCTAAATTTAGCTTTCCCTCTGAAGAAGACGGAGTCATTTTTATGGCTCGACACCGCAAGGTACAAGAGGAACATGATGAGATGAGATGAGAAATGACTGAAGTGACCATTTTGAAAATTCAAAATAAAATATTAGAACCCTATATAGGTATATAAAAGTATATATATATATATTCTTAGGTGTCAGGTCTTAGTCAGATATGACTGAGCTACCGTATAACAGTAGACGGTACTACCTGGTTTCTGTTAGCGCTGAACGTTGGGCGGCGCTTACCAAACCTGACACCCCACATTGTGCCAACGGCTTCGGGCGGAAGAGCGCAATTGGGAGGGTACAAGCCTTACCCTGGTGCGAGGAAATGCAAGCTAAAGACAAAATGTCATGGCAGGGCAGACCAGGCCCTAAGCCTTGGTTGGCGACTGGTCTAGGATCGAAGCTCCGACAGGCGGACAGTTAGAGCATTGCTTTGCTGATCCGGCAGCTTCTGCAGCTTGTCTTGTTCCAGATGTAGGGGTGTTACCTTTCCTCTGGAGTAAACTAGGCAGGCCGAGAGAGGGATCATGCTGCATGGGCAACACATGATCTCTATATTTTAGCCCAGGCTTTGTGCTATGGAGAGGCAATAACTCCATCCCTGGTCTTAACTGGTCTCGGAATCAAAGCGAGAGGCAACTGTTACGGGTTATAAGTCCTTGTCAGTTGGCGTAGACATGGGGCGCCACGCGTTGCCTCTGACGGTGGGAGACACCTATAGGTGTCACTGATCAGCTACCGCCCGCCTCAAGCTGGGCAGCCCCCAGCCAATTGGGTGCTGATCCGCCACAGCCTGCCTGCTTCAATGGGTGCTTGGGGCTAGGACAAAATCTGAATCGCAGGCTGTAAAACCAATGCACCAGGTACAAACAAAAATAAAAATAGAAACCTCAAGCTACGGCTTGCAACCTGGAACGTGAGAACCATGTGTCCAGGATTTTCCACTGACTTGACCAATATTGACGATGTGAGAAAAACGGCTGTGATTGATGCCGAACTCAATCGTCTAAACATTGATATTGCTGGCCTGCAGGAGACTCGCCTCGCTGAGGAAGGGTCACTCAGGGAAAACAACTACACCTTTTTCTGGAAGGGTAGAGGGCAGGCAGAAAAAAGGCAACACGGTGTGGGCTTTGTAGTGAAGAATTCGCTACTGAGAATGATTGAAATCCCAGCAGGAGGAAATGAAAGACTATTATCCCTGCGCTTGGCAACCTCTTGTGGGTTTGCCACCATTATTACTGCATATGCACCGACACTCGATTCCTCTGATGATGTGAAGGATTCGTTCTATGAGGAGTTAGACTCCGTGATCAAGGCAGTTCCAAAATCTGACTACATTTATATGCTCGGTGATTTCAATGCTCGTGTGGGCAAGGACTCGAGTTCATGGCCAGTGTGCCTTGGAAAATACAACATCGGTCGCATGAATGGAAATGGGCAAAGGCTGCTGGAGCATTGCACCAGTAATGACCTATGTATTACAAACTCCTTTTTTAAAACAAAAGAGATGCATAAGGTCACATGGAAACATCCAAGATCCGGCCATTGGCACCAGCTGGACTTCATCATCACACGGAGACAACATCTGAACCATATATCATTGACTCGTAGTTACCACAGTGCTGACTGTGATACGGATCATTCTTTGGTTGTTGCAAGGGTTAGACTGAGACCAAAGAGAATCTACACAGCTAAACACAAATCTAGCCTCAGGATTAATATTATTAACACTCATGATCCTGAAAAGTGCTTTCAGTTTCAACAGCAACTTGAAGACGCTTTCACTGATACACCAGAAAATTGTACAGTAAATGAAAAGTGGGGTCAAATTAAGGAAACTCTTTATAAAACTGCCGTAGGGGTTTACGGCACTGTGGATCATAAGAGGCAGGACTGGTTTGCGGCCAACAGCGAGACTCTGCAGCCCTTGATTGATAAGAAGAAGAAAGCTCTCTTAAGAAACAAGGAAAGACCAACGCGTAACACTCTGAGTGAGCTTAGGCAAGCTAGGAAGGATGTGCAAAAGGCTGCCAGGCAGTGTGCAAATGATTATTGGATCAAGTTATGTGAGTCCATTCAAATCGCAAGTGATAAGGGAGACATAAGAAGCATGTATGAAGGAATAAAGAAAGCCTGCGGTCCAGTGATCAAAAGAAGTGCACCATTGAAAACCTTGACTGGAGAAATCATCACTGATAAGAAACAGCAGATGGACAGATGGGTAGAGCACTATTTGGAGCTTTACTCAAGTGAGACCAAACTAGCGGATGATGCCCTCAACGCCATAGAGGCTCTACCAACTCTTGACCACCTGGACACACTTCCCACCATAACAGAAGTTAAGTGTGCTATAAATGAACTTGCATCTGGCAAGGCTCCAGGTAAGGATGGGATTCCAATAGAGGTTATCAGGAGTGGGCAAGACACACTCACTATACAGATCCACCAGCTAATAGAGCTATGCTGGCGTGAAGGACAAGTCCCACAGGATTTCAAAGATTCGAGCATCATAACACTGTACAAGAACAAGGGCGATCGGAGCGACTGCAACAACTATAGGGGTATCTCACTTCTGTGTATTGTTGGAAAAGTATTTGCCAGAATTGTTCTGCGCAGACTTCAAGTCCTAGGAGATCAAGTCTACCCCGAATCACAGTGTGGCTTTCGACAGAACCGGTCTACCACTGATATGATATTCTCATTGCGACAAATGCAAGAAAAATGCCGTGAACAGAATCAACCACTGTTTATTGCCTTCATCGACCTCACAAAGGCATTTGATTTGGTCAGTCGTGAGGGTCTGTTCAAGGCACTAAAGAAGATTGGCTGCCCACCAACTCTTCTGTCCATTGTGGAATCGTTCCACACAGGCATGAAGGGTATAATCAAGTTTGATGGTGCAACTTCTGATGAATTTGAAATCAAGAGTGGAGTTAAGCAAGGTTGTGTACTAGCTCCCACCCTCTTTGGAATATACTTTTCACTTCTACTGAAATATGCATTTCATGATCAGGATGGTGGTATATACATTCACTCACGCTCAGATGGCGGCCTCTACAATGCTCAGAGATTGAAGGCTAAGACCAAAATTAGGAGGGTACTGATCAGAGAGTTGCTTTTTGCAGATGATGCTGCAGTTACGACCCACTCTGAGGAAGAATTGCAATGTCTACTATCTGCATTCTCCAATGCTTGTTCTGAATTTGGTTTAACAATTAGCAAAAAGAAGACACAGATTATGTCACAAGGTGCACATGGGGTACCATCAATCTTTATTGACGACGCCGAACTAGAGATAGTAGACCATTTTACATATCTAGGATCAGTGGTAAATAGCAAATTATCCCTAGATCAGGAAATCAACATCCGGATTGGTAAGGCAGCAACAACAATGAACAGGTTAAGAAAAAGAGTCTGGGAGAACAGGAAGCTTACTGCCAAAACAAAAGTCCTTGTCTATCAAGCCTGTGTCCTTAGTACTCTTCTCTATGGCAGTGAAACCTGGACAACTTACTCACACCAAGAGAACAACTTAAACAGCTTTCATATGCGGTGTCTGCGAAGAATTCTTGGTATTAAGTGGCAAGACAAAATCACAAATACTGAAGTATTGGAAAGATCAGGTTGTGTGACAGTTTATTCCATGCTCAGTCTTCGTAGACTTAGATGGATAGGACATCTTAGGAGGATGGATGATGGTAGAATACCAAAGGATATCTTTTTTGGTGAATTACAGATGGGTAAGAGATCTCAGGGTCGGCCTCTACTACGATACAAAGATGTGTGTAAGCGGGACATGATTGACACAGGCATTGATAATGCTCATTGGGAGCAAGTCGCCGCTGAACGTGTTGCATGGAGGGCAAATATCAGAAATGGAATAAAGTCAAAGGAGAAAATTATTGCAGAAAAGTCACACACCAAGCGTTTGAGACGTAAGATGGTGCATGATGGTGGAAATGACCACCTGTTCACATGCACCCACTGTGAACGGACATTTACAGCGCAAATTGGCCTTATCAGTCACACTCGCTACCGCCATAGTTAAAAGTTATTATGCCTTTTTATAGCACAAACTATCGTCTGTCAAGACGGCAAGGTGCCAATAACAATAACAATATATATTCTTAAAGAGGATATAGTAAAGTTTATTTCTGTGTATAATTGAAGTTGCTTTGTTCATGTTTATGCAAATTTGGTGACCTCATTTACATTTTGTGAAAAATAAAATATTTCTTACCACTATGTATGAATTGGTATTAAATATTAAAAAAAAATTGTACTCACCTAAGATTTCCTCATTGAATACCTACACCACTTTAGAATAATTTTAAACACTTATGGTTAAAAAAAAACAACCATGAAGCCCCTTGTGACATTTGTAATTGGTGGGCTATCATCTGGTGGCATGTGTTTTGGTCCGGACATCTCCATGAATGGATATGGATCAACACGATTCTCTTCATTTCCAATACACTTAAACCACGGGGACACGAGGTCTGAATCTTCACCGGCACTTTCTGTATCACTACTATTAGCCAGCACTGTTAAACAAATAAATCCTTGTTACAGACTTATAAAATGGATGACTGGCAAAAATAAGTAAATATTTCTGGAGTGTCAGACCTGTGTTGACAGCTAGACGCATCGGGGATAGGAAAGATGTGTGTGTATTGCCATAGAAACCATGGTAACTTCAGAGTGTTGCATATTGCGCACTCAGTCGGTTCACATCTGCACGTCACTACATTAAAACACAGTTCTCAACAAAAGTGTTCGCTCCAAATAGCATTGGAATTTGAAGAATGTGGCATCGGCACTAATAATAGCCGTGTCACCCAATGATAGACAGGTCAGATGTTTGGATCCTGCGCAAATCATTGGCTAACCTAGAAGAATCGCGTCGCCGCTGAGGCTATTGGGACGATAGACGCCAATAATTGGCACATGCAGATTGACCGTCAAGAAGGCCAGATGTGGTTTCATGAGGAGTTTGTATGATCTGTATGTCCCTCTACCTGATTCAGAGGAAGACTTATTGTAGCTGAGTCTTATGTACTTATGAGTCAGGTAAAGCTTTGTGTATGAGAGTGTGTGTGTGTAAATTTCGGCACTAATGAATATATATTCTTCTAATTAGGACCTCTGTCTTCTTCTAACATGCCACATCTGGGCTGTGGAAAAGTAAATGTGGTATGCTGGGAATTAGGAAGCAGTACCCACCCTGGCTTACCCCACAAGGAAGTAAAGCTATGAGAATGGGACTAATTTAGTTTGGAGGGGATGGGTCCTTGGAAGCCAAAGTGTCCCATATTAGCTCTGGAAATCTAGGGGTTTCCCAGGAATGTTGATAACTTCCCTCCAAAACCTTCCTTCCCGAAAAGAGAAACTTATTTAGCTCATGAGTCCCCCACCTGTATTATTTTCCCTTAAAGGTGAAATGGTTACAGGAAATTTATATAATTTAAAGTTCCCTTTTCTGAGTAATCTGGGACCTGGGAGATTACAATAGAACAGGACGTTGCCGTCTATTCGTGTTTACCCAGCCACCTGTCGTCCCAAATTCTACAATTATGTGATGTAGTTTCATTAACTAAACACACAAATAATAAAATGTTTTGTCACACCACAATGTACTTGACAAAAGAATGCAGGAAAAGTTAATTTTGTTTATTAACCAAAAAGCTGTGGAAATAAGCCAGTGAAGCATTTATGAACATATGAATTACACACAATAGTCTCTGGGATAATGTACCCAAGTTTACTCTAGAAACTGGAACTCTCCGAAGATCTAATGTTGATTCATTCATTTAGCCACTGAGCCTCCACACTGTTTTTCCTACCATTGTCTCTGCACTACAAAGTATTTCCAAGTATTTAATTAGTGAAACTTTCTATTCTACACAGTCTCTATCCAACTATAAAACTCAGAGAAGTTCATAACTACTTTGTGTCCATTGAAGTCCTTGATTATTCTCAATTTTACAAGTGTTCACTGAGTGGAATCAAGTTCTATCAATGATGAAATGCTGCAAAGATCTCTGCCATATTTCTAAGTAATCTGCAGTGAGGTTGGTACTTATCTACAGATCTGATGTTAATAAGCAGGTCTTTGAGATATTATATAGAGTCATTGGGGTAATCTGCATCTGCAGATCCCAGTGATCATAATCTGCATGATCTTGAGAATGGACTATAGATCCTTTGATTATCTGCAGATCCCAGAGATCATAATCTGCATGATCTTGGTGAGAAATTCTGCATGATCTTGAGAATGTACTATAGATCCGTTGATCATCTGCAGATCCCAGAGATCATAATCTGCATGATCTGGGTGATAAATTCTGCATAATCCTGGTGATAAACTCTGCAAGCACCGTCATCCTCACCTGAGGTGAATAAACATGGTGATCCTATTTATATCTGGTCAATGGATGATAATTCTCCAGTTGACAAGAATGAAAAGGGCTACAGACAGGAGTTACAGAAGGTAGCAGATTCAGAAAGTACCTACAAGTTAAGAGCTACAGTGTCTCTTCTTTGTACTGGCATCAGACATCAGCAATTATATTTGGCAAGCCTTCTTCTTCTGCTCTTGTACATAGTGACCTGTTGGCTGATGTTCTCACAGAGGACACAGACACAGTGAATGACAAGGCTAGGAGAGGAATGGTGAAGAGTTAATGATGAAATGCACCCAGCATATCTGATCCTAAATAGTAATGGAACAGGACAGGATGATTGTTCATCTTATTCATAATAACTCATGTTACCAATCAGTGCTGCCTCAATTGTTTTAGTCTGCCTGGTTACTTTTCCTGTTTATACCTTCTCACCTCTTCTGTCATTACCTTTACTTACTTCTTCTGACACTGGGGTGATATTTCCCCTGACAGTTTAGAAGTGATTATGCATGAAAGCATATTAGGTGTCTCTCCTTTACTTACTCCGTCAAACAGGGCGATGGTTTAATAAAATTACATTCCACATGTTGAATCCAAGTAATAATGTAAAGAAGCATACATTGAATATTTTCACTCTTAAGTTAACATAATGATTAACATATAATTGGTATGAATATTGAGGTCTATGTGAAACATTCATTGTGAGGATTCACACCTGCCTCTCATTCATAACACACATATATACAGAGTGACAGAGAGATGAGATGACACAATGCACTCATTCTCTCATTCCAACACCAATCTTTTCTTTATTCTTTCACTTGAGTGCTTTGAACGGGGCTGTTAGCTTGACTGTGGTTCGATCAGAGTGCTAGATACAGGGTGATAATGTCACAATGTGTTCGAATAAATCACAGCAGTATGATACGCTGGACCTGTCAATGATGCTAAGCAGTTACATAACACAATCTTTCTTCACACCACGGTCATATAAAGATAAGAGGACGAGCACTTTCATTCCTCCTTCTCTCATTCTCGTGTGTTGAAATTTTGCTGTGGATTGAAACTAAGGCGACAGACAGCACACAGATCATAGCTTGTCCTGTACTAAACCTGCTCTGAACGCAGTCAGAAAGCTAGTAGGATTTAGACTTAGGAATAGCGATCTGGGCTTACATGAGCCTCTTCTCACAGCTTAAGACATAGTGTTTGTACAGCAACTCTCTTCTGGAAACGAAAGATAGATTGAGTCAGATATCTAAGCCAGTGATGGTGGAAAGTAGCCATTGCTGGGACTGAGTAAAAGTGGGCGGCTGTCTTCTGATTGAAGAATATATATTCATTAGTGCCGAAATTTACACACACACACTCTCATACACAAAGCTTTACCTGACTCATGTACATAAGACTCAGCTATAATAAGTCTTCCTCTGAATCAGGTAGAGGGACATACAGATCATACGAACTCCTCATGAAACCACATCTGGCCTTCTTGATGGTCGATCTGCATGTGCCGATTATTGGCATCTATCGTCCCAATAGCCTCTGCGGCGACGCGATTCTTCTAGGTTAGCCAATGATTTAGGCAGGATCCGAACATCTGACCTGTCTATCATTGGGTGACACAGCTATTAATAGCTCTGTTGCCACATTCTTCAAATTCCAATGCTGTTTGGAGCGAACACTTTTGTTGAGAACTGTTTTAATGTAGTGACGTACAGATGTGAACCGACTGAGTGCGCAATATGCGACACAGAGCATAGGCGGAGCTACCACAAGCTGGGGAAGGACTTGGTATGGCACAAAATAAGCAAACATTACAATAAATAAGAAAATCTAGATACAATAATTTAAAAGTGAACATAGTAAATTTAAGGCACATAGCAGCCAGGAGGTCTCCACACATGTGAAGATCTCCTAGTATTCTAAACATAATATTTAAATTTAAATTAAATCATGTCTGGTGTTCCATACGTTTTATTAAGCAAATTCGAGTACTTTTGGTGGGCCTAATAAACTGACATCAGGGGCCGTATCTGAACCACGGGCCGTAGTTTAGTGACCCTTAATCTAGGCTGATGTATGATCTAAGCTGTTGTATGATCTAAGCTGATGTATGGTCTAACCTGATGTATAGTTCAGGCTGTTGTATGAACAAAGCCGATGTCAGATTTAAGTTAATGTATGATCTAAGCTGATGTTTGATATAAGTTCAGATGTGATCTAAGTTCAGGTATGATTTACTCATATGTATAAGTTCAGGTATGATCTAATCTGATGTATGATATAAGTTCAGGTATGATCTAATCTGATGAATGATATAAGTTCAGGTATGATCTAATCTGATGTATGATATAAGTTCAGGTATGATCTAATCTGATGAATGATATAAGTTAATGTATGATCTAATCTGATGTTTGATATAAGTTCAGATGTGATCTAAGTTCAGGTATGATTTACTCATATGTATAAGTTCAGGTATGATCTAATCTGATGAATGATATAAGTTCAGGTATGATCTAATCTGATGAATGATATAAGTTCAGGTATGATCTAATCTGATGAATGATATAAGTTCAGGTATGATCTAATCTGATGTATGATATAAGTTCAGGTATGATCTAATCTGATGTAAAATCTAATCTGATGTATGATATAAGTTCAGGTATGATCTAATCTGATGTATGATATAAGTTCAGGTATGATCTAAGCTGATGTATGATATAAGTTCAGGTATGATCTAAGCTGATGTATGATATAAGTTCAGGTATGATCTAATCTGATGTATGATATAAGTTCAGGTATGATCTAATCTGATGTATAAGTTCAGGTATGATCTAATCTGATGTATAAGTTCAGGTATGATCTAATCTGATGTATAAGTTCAGGTATGATCTAATCTGATGTATAAGTTCAGGTATGATCTAATCTGATGTATGATATAAGTTCAGGTATGATCTAAGCTGATGTATGATATAAGTTCAGGTATGATCTAATCTGATGTATGATATAAGTTCAGGTATGATCTAATCTGATGTATAAGTTCAGGTATGATCTAAGCTGATGTATGATATAAGTTCAGGTATGATCTAATCTGATGTATGATATAAGTTCAGGTATGATCTAATCTGATGTATGATATAAGTTCAGGTATGATCTAAGCTGATATATGATTCAAGATGATGTATTATCTTAGCAGGTTTGTGATCTAAGCTGGTGTCTGTTCTAAGTTGATGTATTATCTCGACTGAAATATGATCTAAGCTGATGTATGATCTAAGCTGATATGTTATGCAAGCTGATATGTGATGTAGGCTGATGTATGATGTAGGCTGATGTATGATCTAAGATGGTGTATTATCTAGACTGATATATGATTTAAGCCAATTAATAATCTAGGCTGATGTAGGATGTAAGCTGATGTATGATGTAGGCTGATGTATGATGTAGGCTGATGTATGATCTAAGCAATTTTATGATCTATACAGATTTATGATCAAAGCAGGTGTATGATCTAAGCCCAAATATGATCCAGAATGATGTAGGATCTAAGCTGATGTCTTTTCTAAGCTGATGTATGATCTAAGCAGATTAATGATGTAAGCTGATGTATGTTTCAGGCTGATGTATGATCTAAGCAGATTTCTGATCTAAGGTGATGTCTGTTCTAAGCTAATGTATCATCTAGGCTGATGTGTGATTAAAGCCAATTTATGAACTATGCCAATATAGGATCTAAGCTGATGTCTGTTTTAAGGTGATATATGATCTGGACAGATGTATGATCTAAGCTGATATATGATCTAACCTGATGTATGGTCAAATCTAATGTATTATTTAGACTGATGTCTGTTCTAGGCTGATGTATGATCTAGGCTGATGTAGGATTGTGGTATACAAAAACGTCTCTACTAACATCCGTCTATGACGCCCTTTAAATTTACTAAGCTCAAATAATTACTGTTTAAGTACCTTACTTTTGGGAAAAGAAAGCAGAGAAAAACTAACCCGTAGGGTAGCTTAATTTATTTGGCCTTAGTTGGTTCACATACCTGGCAAGACCAGAACTGATTGTAAAACAAAGACTCTTTGTAGCCATTTTTGGTCAGTACAACACAAAGAGCGGACACGTAAAAGTTTCCCCGTGTGGGGAAAGGCATTTTTGCCTTAAAAACCATCATTCTCTGCAGCCATTGATATGTTAAAATCTACATTATTAATATGTATTCATGTATTTTGATAAAGTACATATACCATTGTGTTTAATTAAGAATTAGTAGAATGATAAATCAACAATTCTCCAAGATTATGGATTATAAAATATTCACCAGCCAATTACCAGTGGATAAATATTAGGAACACAACTGAGTGCATTAATTCGGTACCCAGATAATGGGAAAAGGATCTAATCTACAGCAGAGATAAACCCTTAACCGCACACCAGGAGATAAAGGACTCTATTAATTAGTTTAATTAGTCATACAAACTGCTGTTTATATGTTGTTGTTTTTTTCTATGGATGTAACAGGTCAGTAGCTTTTTTTCAGTGAAGGTTATGGTATTGTATTTTGACACCAACTCATTATTTTTAAATATGAGAATTGTAAAGGGTGTCAGAAACAACTGTTTTATATGTTGGGTTCTATGTACTTAGATCATTATTTGCCTTAAATATGTAAGGTGGGTCAAAGATAGTAGACTCAATTTGTGGTTGTTGTGTTGTTTGTAATAACATTGTTTTTTTTTTCTTGGGACAAAGGGGGTAAATGTGTTTTGATAATGCAAATCATTCCCATGCCTGTGCATAAAACTCAATGTGACCATTACAATTTCATGTATGTACTATTACAGATCTAGATTTAATACTTGAACTGTTTGTCCAAAATTTGTTGATGTGTGCATAAAGTAATTGTGGTGTTCACCAGTGATTGTTTATATGTTGTGAACAATCAATGTCTTCTAGCACTATGGTAAATTTAAAGGGTGATGAAGTGGGAAGGGAAACCTACACACAGATGCAATTGTTTCAAGGATTGAAGTGTTTTATCCTGGTATTTGTGGTAAATATCCCTGATCATCTTGCATTCTAACAGTGACCAGAGAATCATTAAATCCCCTAGACAAATTAACAAAATATTCTCTTAAATTAAAATCCACATCCCACAAGTATGTAAGCTGATGTATGATCTAGGCTGATGTATGATTTAGGCTGATGTATGATCTAAGCTGATGTATGATCTAAGCTGATGTATGGTCTAAGCTGATGTATGGTCTAGGCCAGGGGTCACCAAACTATGGCCCGCGGGCCGGAACCGGCCCGCGATGTCATTTCATCCGGCCCGCCGACTGTACTCGAATTTGCTTGATGTAACGTATGGAACACGATAGGTTATGATACAATTTAAATGTAAATATTATGTTTAGAATAATAGCAGATCTTCACACGTGCGAAGACCTCGTGGCTGCTATGTGTCTTAAATTTACTATTTTCAATTATAAATTATTGTATCTAGATTTTCTTGTTTATTGCAATGTTTGCTTATTTGGCGACACCCTAAGTCCTTCCTCGGCTCGTGGCAGCGCTGCCTACGCTCTGACGTTACCATGGTTTTCATGGCAACACATACACACGCGTGCATCTTTCCCTCCCCCAGATGCACCCGGTTGTCAACACAGGTCCTATGCTGCAGAAATAATTACTTCTTTTTGCCAGTCATCCATTTTATAGGTATGTAACAAGGATTTCTGTGTTTGACAGTGATAGGTAAGTGAACTACAAGTGTGAGCAGAGGCAATAGAGTAGCATAGCATAAAAATGCCATAGAAGCCTCGTGTTATTACGAAAATATTAGGGAGAGTTTATACGGAGTGGAGTCCGAATAGACAGAGTAGTTTATACGGAGTGGAGTCCAAATAGACAGAGTAGTTTATACGGAGTTGAGTGCAAATAGACAGAGTAGTTTATACGGAGCTGGGTATAGCTGAAGTATGAAGCTGTTTAAATATCAAGAATAATTTTCCAGATTGGTATCCCCAATGTGTCCCACGCGAGTTAAAGAATTGTTAACTTGCGTTTCTGTACACTTACTGTTTACTACAGGCTTCCATCTTTGTTGACATTACCGCCCTACTATTTTTGCTATTGATGTGTCAGGGTCTTAAATCTGGCTCGTTGGACCTGACATATGTGAGACAAGTACAAGTACAAAATGATTGGACTTGACACACAATGACACGAAGTTCAATGAATTTATTTACAATTCACATGCAAGACAATCTAGTTTGGCATGTGATGATCATTACTATACATATACAATACATCGGTACACTTACAGACAAAACCTACAGCCTCGCAGTCTATCTCACAAGATATACAAGCACTCGACTTTCGGGCACAGAACTACACGAAGCCTTTCTCAACCCACACGTCTTGTCATGTCCGAGTCCCCAAGCAGTCTGCCGGTTTCCTCACACAGTGCTTGGCCTGTGGACTGGCTTCACGAGGACTGCGTGCGTCTTGCTTTGTCCTTGCCTGACCGCTGACGATCGCGTCAGCCAGCAATCTATGGGCCGGTAACTGGTACTCCCTCCGGCCCGAGCCGTAAAGGCCCATGAGCTTCTCACATGTCGGACGACCGACCCATCTGTGTAGATGACCGCATCACCGTCTAGCGAATTCTCGAAAATCAAGGCTTGTACTTCAGCCTCCACAGCAGACTGATTTTCTTGTCTGCATTTTCTATCCAGTTGGATGCAAACTGAAAAGGATGTGCAGAAATCTGTTGGCACTTGCACCCACTCCTCGTCAGGTTCTAAGTTCTCAAGTGAACACACCTGTTGAAGAATGTCTTCGGCTTAACCCATCCACGACCGTCCTCTTTTTAACCTGCTGCCCTTCACCTTCATAATTTCACCATGCAGTGGATGCTGCTCTCTATCCTTACCCTGACGGACAAGCAGACAGACAAGCAGACAGACAGATAGTCGGGAACGGGATCTTATATGACTACTTATATGAATTCAATGAGATGCTCCCCACCAGGAGCTGGGCGAAGCCGGGCCGAGTCAGTTTTAAATAATATTTTTGCAGTCCATAGAGTGCTCTTAGGTCTGCTAGTTCTGTGCTGTTTTTGCTCTTCAGTAATGAGACAGCTGACTATGCATTTGTGAAGATAGCTATTTACTTCTCTTTATTGTGAAATAATGTGAAATGGTAGGATCTTCCAGTAGGGCATCTGCTGGGTTTCTACCCGTTCCTTTATTCTTTCCTGGTGTTGTCATGTCTCAGATCATATGATTGAGTTATTTGGCCGTATGACAGAGATCGGATCTCTGTTATAGATCTGAGTGCTGTTATTGGCCTACACTTACCTAATTCCGGCCAGGACTGAGTTGCCCTCACCATAGTATTCTCTATTCTACAGGTTCCATTGACAGGTCCACGTATGTGTGCTATGATTTTCAACAGTGAAGCTAACACAAATTTAGAAGATGATCGCTCAGAGTTTGAAGACAGAGGTTGCTGAGAGGCCGCTAGTTGGTTTGCGGGAACCTGGCTTCTGCTGAGCAGGACATGCTGATGAGATTTATGTTTAGCAAGTGATAGTTGTATCACTGAACAGTCAGAACATTATATCTATATACAACACTGATAACAGGAACATTTATATAAAGTTATAAAAATATCTGGAACATTCAGATGGTGGTTTTAATATGGGAAATCTTTACAAACAGTGACACTAGATTAATTAAGATTTCCTAAGTAACATTGACAATAGTGTTAGAATTCTCTGAGCAACAAACAGTTAATAACACAGGAAATTCATAGTGTGAATCAGATTGAAGACCTTCATTAGACAGTGTTTGTCATGGGTGTCCAAGCATCCTAGTGGTTCAAGAGACAACGGAGGAAGTTTTCACGAGACCGGAGGAGCATCACCTGGGTGAGGCTGCTTGTCTGGAATACATGGTGCTGGTGTGTTTTCAGCACAGGGATGAGAATGACTATACTCTTGAACACTGATCTGAGTCTATAGACACTTTAGAGTACACGTCACACATTCTACACCCTATACATCACACACACTTCTCCTAAATATACTCTTTGCTTTAATAAATTTCTTGTTTTTATTTGTTGAAGCGAGAGTTGTCAAGTATGTTATGTTGGGGAAGAATGAGAGGGGCATGATCCAGGGGTGAGTAAGAGTGAGAAGAAGGTGTCCTCAGATTGAGGGAGTGTGTGGACGGAGTCTGCTGGATATCTCCAGGATAGAGATATTGAACTTTAAAAAATGTGGGGGTTGATTCCCCTCACTCCAGGGACAACCCTAAAGTGGTAAAGAAGAACAAGTAACTACTACGACATTCATTCTTTACACACACGACAGTCATGACTCGCCATTTCACTCGATCACCAGTGTCGTGGATCAGCTCAGTGTTCCTGTCTCGTCCATGCCATGTGGCCAAGCCATCTAGGTATTTTCCTCTCGGTCTGTTCCCTTCGATCTTGCCAGTTGTCACCAAGTTCTCCAATCCATTTCTTCTCACATGTCCAAAAAATTTTGACTGTCTACGTCTAATTTCCCTGATCAGTTTACGATGTTCATTTGTCTCTTGTAGTACTTGGTCATTGGTTTTTCTGTCTGTCCATGGTATTCTTTGCATTTTCCTCAGAAACCACATTTCTGCAGCCATCATATGTTTTTCAGCTTTACTGCTCATTGTCCAAGTTTCACATCCATACACACAAGAACAGACATTCAAATAAGAGCTGTCAGATGAATTGTGGGAGGACCATTTTTACTAACATTAAAGGGTATCATAAAGTTATTATCTACCTCCAGCAATCAGTACAAAACCATTTATTAAGTTTAGAAGCAGTACGCACACCAACACAATCGTAGTGATACCATTCCAAACAGCTGTCACACTCAATCATTTTTATCCTCCCATCGTCCCTAACAGCGCAAGAATTGCAGCTGAAAAGTACTTTCTTTTTTTCCCTTCAATTCTGCCCTGCAAGGTTACCCATGCCTCTTGAACAAAGAGACGTTCAATTGATGACAAAGAAATGCTTTCATTAGCAAAGATGGATAGTATGTTCTCTGCTGACTTTAGATTAGAAACAGAGTAAGGTGGAAGGACAGACGAATCGAGCAGACAGCCAGATAGAAGCATCTGCTTCCTGACCTCATATGATCTGGAATGAAAGTCCTGTGGATACGTTTTTCTTTTATTGTACCTCCTGGTAAAAGCTTGTACCTGTCTCGGTCTACCTTTTGTTTTTACCAGGGACAGTTTAACGTTAGAAAATCCACAGGATGATACAGCAGAGGAAGAAGCCAGGAATTGAGAAATCAGCACCAACACTATCAGAAGACGCAGAGGAAGATGGTTCAGACAAAGTGGGTAGGACAGCAGCACCAACACTATCAGAAGACACAGAGGAAGATGGTTCAGACAAAGTGGGTACAGCAGAGCATAGGTTGTCCATGCAGGGGAGAGTTTGAACGTCAGCTTCTGAAAGGTCAACTACAGCTATAGGACGGGCAGATTGAATCAGAGTGAAGACCCTATTAAGATGAGAGATGGCAGTTTGAAAAGCCTGTCCTCCCAATAAAGGAAGGAAAGATTCAATGGCCTTCGTAATTTCTTTGGTAATGTGATACCGAGATTCAGGAGTGCTGGCATTTCGTTTGGGCAGTACTTCGATTTTCCGGATAGAGTTGCGAAAACTGAAACAAACAAAAAAAAAACATACTTTAAAATTATTTTATATAATTATGTATAAGAAATAAACAAGCATTTAGGTCTCCCCCTTAATGTAAACAGTGACAAAAAGACTTTTTTTTTTAGCAATTTTAATTTTTCCTTACAATAAGGTGTACATAGATTGTGGGGTAACATTGGCACCATGCCGTTTTGACAGACGATAGTTTGTTACCCTGGCGGTAGCGAATGTGGCTGATAAGGCCTATTTGCGCTGTAAATGTTCATCCACATTGGCTGCTTGTGAGCACATGGTCATTTCCAACAGACTGGATGTTCAGATGACGCAGTTTGCATTGGTTTTGTATCAGATGGTGCTTCCAGATGGAGCTAGACTTGATATACAGCACACCACACTCGTCTTCGTGCTTTTTAAGAATAACCTGAAACTCCTGGTAACTTTCAAACAAGGCTCCTTTCTCTCAGTATTGTTCGCAGAAAGCAGGACAGGAAACGTTGGAAGTGCGCTCAGTATCGTTCGCAGGAAGAAGGAAGGGAAACCGCAGGAAGGAAATTATCGCCAAGGAAACGTCATAAATTATCGCCAAGGGAACGTCACGTGACCAGCTGGGGTTTTCGGAAAAAAGTTTGGTGACCCCTGGTCTAGGCTGATGTAGGATCTAAGCTGATGTAGGATCTTCTTCTTCTTCTTCGTTCATCCGGAGTTTTTTTTCCGGATGTGATTGCGTTGTGCCTGTTTACAGCAGAGCTGCGTTCTTGCGCCGTTAGGCCGACACATCCGACTTCTGCTGGCATTTGTTGACCGGGTTAACCTTCCTGGGTGATGTAGGATCTAAGCTGATGTATGATGTTGGTTTATGTATTATCTAAGCAGATTTATGATCTAGGCTGATGTATGATCTAAGCTGATGTATGATTGTATGCCAATTTGTGATCTAAGCCTATATAGGATCTAAGCAGATGTTTGTTCTAAGCTGATGTATGATCTGAGAGGATGTATGATCTATGCTGATGCATGGTCAAGGCTGTTGTGTGAACTTAGCCCATGTATGATCTAAGTTAATGTATGATCTAAGCTGGTGTATGATATAAGTTCAGGTATGATCTAGGTTCAGGTATGATCTAAGCTGATAATTGATCTAAGATTATGTATGATCTAGGCTAATATATGATCTAAACTGATATATGATCTAAGCTGGTGTATGATCTAAGTTCAGGTATCATCTAAGCTGTTCAATATCTTGTATATTCATGAGTCTATTAATTATTTACTTATGTGTGTTTCAGAAATACATGACTGGTCTCCGAATAGTCCTTACCTTTCCTTACAAGAGCATTCACAAAAGTGGCCATATGACAGCATAGACATGAAGGTTGTGAAACAGGAACTATCAGATGTTCTGTGTGAGGACAGAAGTCACAGCTTCAGTAAAATGGTAGACATAGCTGGGGGTAGCATCATTCAAGTAATGACAGAACACAGCAACTCAGAATCAATCATGTTTGAGAACAGTTGTAAGGCATCAGTAAAACATGAAAATTGTTGTCAAATGTCAGAAAGTGTGTGTTCTGCAGTTAATACAAACAAACTATTTCTGGCTATTGAGCAATGTCAGCAGCAAAATAAGGAAACACAAGTAAAACATACACAGAGCTTTGCAAAGTCTCTTGATGACATTTTTAGTTATGTCAATTATAGCTTTCAAAGAAGTCACGCAGGAGACTTGTCTGATGTTTCTAGTCCAAATGTTTGTGTAGACGCATATGAAAGTACACATACTGAAGGGATGCCAAACAAATGTAATGAATGGGATGGTATTTTGATTCAAGATGACCATCTAGAGTGCCAAAATAACTTGAATCACAAGAGAATACATACAGGAGAGAAACCTTACAAGTGTGATGATTGTGGTGCTTCTTTTACTAAAGCTGGCAATCTGAAGAAACATAAGAGAACACATACAGGAGAAAAACCTTACAAGTGTGATGTTTGTGGTGTTTCTTTTGCTCAAGATGGTTATCTGAAGATTCACAAGAGAACACATACAGGAGAAAAACCTTACAAGTGTGATGATTGTGGTGCTTCTTTTACTCAAGATGGTTATCTGAAGATTCACAAGAGAACACATACAGGAGAGAAACCTTACAAGTGTGATGTTTGTGGTGCTTCTTTTACTAAAGCTGGCAATCTGAAGAAACATAAGAGAACACATACAGGAGAAAAACCTTACAAGTGTGATGTTTGTGGTGTTTCTTTTGCTCAAGATGGTTATCTGAAGATTCACAAGAGAACACATACAGGAGAAAAACCTTACAAGTGTGATGTTTGTGGTGTTTCTTTTGCTCAAGATGGCTATCTGAGGAAACATAAGAGAACGCATACAGGAGAGAAACCTTACAAGTGTGATGTTTGTGGTGCTTCTTTTACTCAAAATTGCAGTCTGAGGAAACATAAGAGAGCACATACAGGAGAGAAACCTTACAAGTGTGATGATTGTGGTGCTTCTTTTACTCAAGATGCCAGTCTGAGGAAACATAAGAAAAGGCATACAGGAGAGAATCCTTACAAGTGTGATGTTTGTGGTGCTTATTTTACTGAAGCTTGCCACCTGAAGACTCACAAGAAAACACATACAGGAGAGAAACCTTACAAGTGTGATGTTTGTGGCGCTTCTTTTACTCGAGCTGACCACCTGAAGACTCACAAGAGAACGCATACAGGAGAAAGACCGTACAACTGTGATGTTTGTGGTGCTTCTTTTACTGTAGCTGGCCACCTGAAGATTCACAAAAGAAAACATACAGGAGAGAAACCTTACAAGTGTGATGATTGTGGTGCTTCTTTTACTCAAATTGGCAGTTTGAAGTACCACATGAGAACATACACAGTAGGGAGACCCTACAAGTGTGATGACTGTGGTGCTTCTTTTACTGTAGCTGGCGATCTGAAGAAACATAAGAGAACACACACAGGAGAGAAACCTTACAAGTGTTATGTTTGTGGTGCTTCTTTTACTCAAGCTGGCAGTCTGAGGAAACATAAGAGAACACATACAGGAGAGAAACCTTACAAGTGTGATGTTTGTGGTGTTTCTTTTGCTCAAGATGGCAGTCTGAGGAGACATAAGAGAACACATACGGGAGAGAAACCTTACAAGTGTGATGTTTGTGGTGCTTCTTTTACTCAAGCTGGCAGTCTGAGGAAACATAAGAGAACACATACAGGAGAGAAACCTTACAAGTGTGATGTTTGTGGTGCTTCAATTACTCAGACTTGTAATCTGAAGGAACATATGAGACTGCATCATCATCATGTGTCCTGCCCACTACCATAGGTGTTCATGTATCCCCTTAGATCTCGGTCCCTATTCAGGATGAACTCTACTGATAATATTTCTCAGTGTTACCATACAGTCCATCCAGCATCATCTCTCTTGATCTGCCCATGTCTCTTTTTCCACTGATCTTTCCAGTCGTCACTTTGCTTGCCCACGCTTCTCTTCTCATCACAATACTAAAGAACGCTATTGTCTCTTTCTGACAGTTGTATATAATACTCTACTTTCATTAGCCTCTTCCAGGCAATCATTATTAAGTTACTCTGGCAATCCAAGCTATTCACAGCAACCATCTCAGAGATAGCATTTTTGATGCTTACAACAAAATGAAAGATAATTTATTGACTCCAACCGAATTTTACTTTGATCCTAAAGTCAGAAACCCTGAGGAATTTGATGCAAATGTGAGGAAAGAGATTCAGTCACTTTTAGATAGTAAATTTATCAGTGAGGTGACTGCACAGTCATTCCACAGGGCTCATAAACCCCCAATTTGATGGCCTTCCTTAGTTGCACAAGCCTGGGGTATCACTGAGACAGATTTAATCTATGCTCAATTCTGTCCAACACAGGATGGTGAAATGGATTGCAGACACAGCTAAACCATTCCATTGCCATTGGCACCTTGCCGTCTTGACAGACGATAGTTTGTGCTTTAAAAAGGCATAATAACTTTTAACTATGGCGGTAGCGAGTGTGACTGATAAGGCCAATTTGCGCTGTAAATGTCCGTTCACAGTGGGTGCATGTGAACACGTGGTCATTTCCACCATCATGCACCATCTTACGTCTCAAACGCTTGGTGTGTGACTTTTCTGCAATAATTTTCTCCTTTGACTTTATTCCATTTCTGATATTTGCCCTCCATGCAACACGTTCAGCGGCGACTTGCTCCCAATGTGCATTATCAATGCCTGTATCAATCATGTCCCGCTTACACACATCTTTGTATCGTAGTAGAGGCCGACCCTGAGATCTCTTACCCATCTGTAATTCACCAAAAAAGATATCCTTTGGTATTCTACCATCATCCATCCTCCTAAGATGTCCTATCCATCTAAGTCTACGAAGACTGAGCATGGAATAAACTGTCACACAACCTGATCTTTCCAATACTTCAGTATTTGTGATTTTGTCTTGCCTCTTAATACCAAGAATTCTTCGCAGACACCGCATATGAAAGCTGTTTAAATTGTTCTCTTGGTGTGAGTAAGTTGTCCAGGTTTCACTGCCATAGAGAAGAGTACTAAGGACACAGGCTTGATAGACAAGGACTTTTGTTTTGGCAGTAAGCTTCCTGTTCTCCCAGACTCTTTTTCTTAACCTGTTACAGCTAAACCAATATGACAATAATTCAACCCCTTAATATTAAAAGAGTCATTTTAACTGGTGAAACTAGTGATCAATATTAAACTAAAGCATGTGGTGTCATTGGATATTGCCTCTATTTTCACTGACATTGCCATGGATGCAACAGTGATTATCATTTGTGATTGCATAAAAGAAAAGAAACAAAAGTTAGGCCTACCACCATCCAAATTACTACTGCTGTGCACATCTAATATTAAATTAATTTTTCTTTAGAAAATTGGACCACCAAATTGACAGAGTGGCCTTGGGGAGTCATCTAGGTCCCATACTTCTTTATGGTGCACTCAGGAAAACAAAGAGCTTCAAATATTAAGGACCTAGTTCTATACTTCGATTAGCAGGGTAGGGGTATCCCCTATCAAAGGAGATGTAAGATGGCTCCTTTCCTCCGTTAGTCTATGGGACACCCTTGGGCAAGGTGGAGAACCCGTTTAGCTCCCCCTCCCCCCACCGATTAGGATTATGTGAAGCCATGGAAGCAAGTAGTGGATGGAGTGTGAGAGCAGACAACAGATTATTGTTGTTTATGGTCTGCACTCTGCGGCGATAGGCAGATGATCTCATCAGTAGAGACAATGGCTATGGTCACAGACTATAGTATGTCCAGAAATGAATGCCGTCATTCACGATCAATTATTTTGAAAGCTGTCTGTTGCATCGTTATGAAATATTTCCTACTGTTTTATATTTACCCCACCCAAGGAACATATTTTTGATAGGTCCAAAAGCAACTTAAATCATCGAAAGTGGCGACATTTCTTTGATGTTTTGGTGAAAATCTATTGATTTCTCGCCAACAAACTTGTTTTTACAGTAATGAATGCCCCGCCAATTCAAATGACGACACAAGGTGTATCTGGATTCGTATGGGAGTGGGTGCAGTAAAAGAAGTAGCTTAAAAGTCGACAGGGTCAACTGCATTGCACCGGGTTTTTATCCAATTTGGCTCAGTCTCTTTCCACAGCGTAGGAAGCGTCACACAAAGCATGAACTCCGTAGCTCCAGCGATGACCCTCAGGAGCCTTTTAAAAGTGCACTCATGAAATGGACGCGGCCCGGAATCGAACATACAACCTTCGGAGCCTGAGTCAGGCGGCTTGACCACTTCACCACGGAGACTCCTGAGAGGGGTGCAATGTGTAATATTAGTAAAGACAGAGAATTTACAGAGGCATGGGGTAAATAATGTGTAAATTGACAGGAAAGTAGAAGGAATATATTTCTTACCTTATTTGTCATTTCCTTCTTGTTTCTTAGGCTGCTGGTTAATAATTGTACACAAGTATTCATGTTACTAGGATGCATTTAGCTTTTTATATTGAGTTCGTGAAAGCTTCCAAATAGATGTGCGTTAATTTGCGTATGGAGTGACCAGAAATGATACCGCAATTTAGTTATCATGTGTCCATTTTTAAGGATCTGTTCAGCTGTCAGGTGTTGTCACCTAATTTGACAACGTGTTTGCTCTCACGTTCCTTGTTATACCACAATATCTCAGTTTCCACCACAATATTACTCTTCTGTTGGTATTCAATGCTCTTAATGTGTGTGTGTTTTTTTTTTTCAATACCAGTTGTTTGTCACCGCTGAGGGCTTGCAGAAAATTCATCACTGTGGAATACAAACTGTTGCCATTGACATTGTGCTGATGGTGTAATGTTTAAGGCCTGCAATTCGTCTAAATGGTTGGAGCAAAATATCCCAGTAAGCGTGCACGTGGATTAAGGTCTGCGATTTGCTCAGACCTTAATCTGTGTCAGGCGATTCCAGTAGGTTGATGACTGCTCTCGGTTGCATAAAATTTAATCCATCCTTTCTCCAATAGTCCTCTTTCTCTTTCAACACATGGTCCTCACATTTTCCCAGTAACTTTTATCAGTATTTAATAGCACAGACTGGATTAGTATCTTGATGTCAGACAATTTGAATATAGTATTGTCAGCTGCCACCTGTCCTTTAATTTTAGCCCACACTAGTTCTATAGGGTTAAAATGAGAGTGGTACAGCGGAAGTCTCAAGCAACCATGACGATGCTCTTCTATCAACTTTTCGATTTAATATTTCTTGCTTTTTTGGCGTCTGTTTTACAAGGGACAACAATTCTAGCTAGAAATACCTTTCTGGAAATGGTATGTTTTCCATTTGGAGCCATATCTTTGTTGCTCCCTTTGTGCTCGATGCTGTAAGTATTTTGTCTTCATGGGCAACAACATTGATATCATGCATTGTCCATAATTGGACACGACGGTCTATCTAGGGATGGAAGCAAAGTATTCTCGAGCCAATCTCTAAATACATTACCATTCATCTTATTATGATAATCCCTATTGTCTGTATGCTTTGATGCGAACACGAGCCCAGAATTCTGTTGTAAGCCATTATGCTCATTACCAGCATGGGCCATGACCAAAAACTGTCCTATACTGCTGGGCACATATCGCTTTATCTGTCTGTGGGATGTCGATTTTAATCTAAGAGAATATTGGCTACTTTATGTCTAGGGGACCCCAATTGGGATTTTTAGTTTTGATTCTCTTTTATTTTAGCCACTTGAGGCAATCATTGAACTCTACCATAAACACAAGAAGGAAAATACTTCACTCCTGTTCATAACTGTATTTATGTGTACTTCTCCATTCCCACTTATCACCTTATAAATTTACTATAGTGTTAGAGGATATTGATTGTTTACAACATATAAAACAACCACGGTTGAACATCCATCAACACTGGACCTAATGTAAACATCAACAATTTTGGACAAACGTTTCAGGCATTAAATCAAGATCTGTAGTAAAAAATAGACAAATGTATTGACCACTGTGAGCTTCTTAAATATGTCTCACTTGACATATGTATACATTCACTTGAAATCTGACATAGGTAATCATTTACATGAAATATGACAGCAGTCTACAATCACAAACATATATTGACCATACTAAAATACTAGAACAGGCATGGGATGAAATATGACAGATCATAGACACATTAAAAGTGCAATCCCCTGTTCCTCCAACATTCACCATCATCACAAACCCACCAATACATATCAGTTGGTTCCCAACACCTTTGACCCTTAATGATTTAAAAAAAACCATTGGCATGTGTTTAACAAAATTAAACACTACATTCATTACATAATATTAAACCAATTAATTAGTTGTTTACTGTCCTTTACTCTCTTGTTGTACGGTTCAGTGTTAATCTCCAATGTATATTAGATCCTATTCCCATTATCTGGGTACCGAAATAAATGCACTCAGTTGTGTTCCTAATATATGTATATATCCACTGGTAATTGGCTGGTGCAAATCATACTCCATAATCCAAGAATAGAAATTACACACAATCACATATCCCCTCCATGGGGCTAGAATTTTTGAATACTCTATTGCAAGGAGGCTTGGTGCCTTTGTGAAATTGAGGCCTTAGGTTGGTCATACCTTCAGGAGATGCATCTTGAGGCTTGGCACAATGTTTTTCCCTATATCACCATATCTGATGAAAAGGATGACAGCCTTTCAACTTCTCGGCTTCTGATATCCGAATCCCAATTATGTTCACAAAGATGTTACACCCACCAAGTCGCGAGTCTATAACCCATGGCATTTAGGCTGACATTGGACCAGCAAAGAGTTAGTCATTGCTATCTAGTCCAGTGTAGAAACATATATGGCTGAGTCATTATTGGTAGTATCTGTGACTATGTCCAGGTTTGATCTGCACATACATGTATCCGAAGATGAATAATTCCAGTACACAGAGTCGTAAACAGTCCAATGATTTTTCTGCTGCGTGTGTATACATAATTACTCCACTAGCTTCATTCGGTGTCTTTGGGTTGGTATTCAGGTGTAGGACCTGTGTTGAACTTGTTGTTATGGTAGATTTCAGTTGGTAGTCAGGTCTATAACCTGCGGTTGATGACTTGAGTCTTTCAGTTGGTGTTCAGATTTATGACCTGGTGTTGATATTGTTGTTATCTTGGTGTAGTTCAGTGTCTTCCCAATTTATTTGAGTTGGTGTTCGTATCTAGAACTTGGTGTTGAGTGTCTTGAACCTTATGTTTGACTTTTGCTGCTGTGAGACTTTCTTTCGAAGACTTATCCATTGTTAGATATCAACTTGGGAATCCAACCGACAGTTGAAGGGTTCTCACTGTTGTTAGTTTTATTAAACTGTAGGATTGTCCCATAGTTTCACTGATTTTGCTGAGTGATAAGGCTTCAGGTGGTACTTCTCAGAAGTAAAGCAGACAATACACTGTTGTCAGTTACTCTGTAGATCTTTATCTTTGTCGATTTTTAGATACTGAAGTCCATCCTGGATATTCCTACTGAAGTAGGACTTCATCAGTCACGCAGTCAGTCATCTTCGAAATTGTCTGTTGCTGGTTTTAGCAGCTAATGAGTGCAGCAGTAACCATTGATGTATTGGTCCAGACTATAGGTGTAGGACATTTAGTCCTGACTCACCTTCATCAGGCTTTTAACCCAGGATCCTGATTGGTGATACATCCAACAAACCACCACTCGCTACTGTCTATAGAAATGGATGACAAAGAATACAACATGGGCAGTAACCTACTGTGGCATGGTAACATGTTTACAACACAATTACAAACAAAAAAAAGGAGAAGGTAAAAGGAGTGGGTTTTCCACGTTCCAATATCCCTCGTTGCTTGTTGTTTAGCTATTCTAGCTCTTATGGAGAGTAAGGTATTTTCTCACTCAATATTATATTCTATGTTGTTACTGGGACTATTAGATGAGTGAAACCATTCTTTCCATCCAAACATGTTGACATTGCCTCTCTCGTACTTGAAGAGAATAACCTATACATAATCTCTGTTGTTTCTAATGCCTCGCCTTCTTTCCGTCGCTATAATCAGCATTAGGCCAAGGCTATTCAACATTGTCTTCTTATGTACTGACATGCACAAGGATTCTTATATCAACATCATCATGTCCCCAGGGGTAACATTGATATGTATATTCCCAATAGCAAAGTAACAATCATGGCAGAATATATATAAATAAATCTCCTAACAGAGAAAACCAAACATGTACATTCTCTCATATATGAATTAACATGATAATCATACATAATAATTAATCATAATAATGCAGGAGCCTATGTTTTTGGATTTCCTCATTGGTTAATCCATAAAACTAAAACATAAATTATTTTCTCCCACTGCTTACAGCAGCATGAGGTTAGTGAATGCCGTGATATAATTTACCAATTGCTGCTATTTGTAAGAAGATTTCTTAGTTATTAGAAATAATTTATATAGCCTGATAAGTGTTCGGAACATATATTATTATTCCAATTGTCCACCACCCTTGGTGCGGTATGGCTAAATGCTTGGTTATATCATGCGTTTTCTTTTTTCATGGGATTATATTCTCCCACATGGCAATTTTCTAGCATATTTATGAATTTATTACATGTCCATCACCCATCTGGGGTGGTTACTAATACGTTAATAAGATGTTTGTATCAAAATTCGGCATGATAGTTCAAGTTACAATTAGCAGGTGGCAAAGCAATTTATCCAATGAACTAGTCCATAATATGCGTGATTAATAGTATACTGCCGCATGGATAAACATTTCCTGAAAATGTCCTTAACAGTGAATTTACACTACATAGGGTATTTACAGATTATAAGCGTTGATAGTGAGATATAGTTTCACAATGCCTAGAAGAGATTTTAACCTAGGAATTAGAAATTGTAAGTATGGAAATTGGCAGCGTGGTACAGCATGGCGCTCGGTACTAAAAATCAATCAGACTCTAGTTTACAAGAATTGTTGATTTATCTTTTTAACAACACAATGGTATATGTACCTTATCAAAATACATAAATATGCATTATTAATGTAGATTTAACATACCAATTGCTGCAGAGAATGACATATTTTAGGGCTAAATGGCCATCCCCACCCAGGGGAGGCTTAACGTGTCTTCCCTTTGTGCTCTCTTCAACAAAAATGGCTTACTAAAACTCTTTGTTTTAAAACTAGCCCCGGTCTTGGCCAGGTACATGAACCAAACTAAGGCCAAATAAATTTGGCTATGCCACGATCAGTCTATCACTGCTTTTATTCCCCCAAAATAAGGTATTTAAACAGTAATCCCTTGGGCCTGTAATATTTTTAAGGTGTCAATAAAAGGATGTTGGTAGAGACGTTTTAGTATATCACACAGTCCATCCACTGATTGCCATTCCTTATCACTTGTGTGGTGCGCATTGATCCACATTTCATCCAAATACACTATGCCATAATTTTCTTTGCGCATTTCCCTTATTTCACATAGGTATCTGCTTCTCGTGGCTCCTAAATGCGGTTGTTCGCAAAGAATATTTCTGCCTTCCTTGTACTTTCTAAAAGTGAAGATAATGTCCTTATAATTTTCCACAAAGTTGTTTTGGATAGCTCTATGTTATTGTTCTTTCTCAACCAAACCATAAGTTTTCTTACAGTCACTGTTTCTTTGGCATCCAGCATTTTTATAATGCTGGATAATCCTGGATATAAAATCCAAAATTTTTATAATTTTAGGAGTCTCCATGGCGAAGTGGTCAAGCCTTTTGACTTGGGCTCCAAAGGTTGTGGGTTCAATTCTGGGCCGCATCCTTCGGTTCATGAGTTAAATTCTTTGGAGACTTCTGTGGGTCATCGCTAAAGCTGCAGAGTTTGTGCTTTGTGCGACGCTTTCCACGCTGCGGAAAGAGACCGAGCCATATGGGATAGAACCTGGTCCATTGAAGTCTACCCTGTCGACTTTTAAGCAACTTTTAAAAGCATTTTTATAATAGCTTGCCTTATGACATCTTTGTCAAAGCTGTCTACAATAACCTTTCTACCTACCATTTGGTTATTGCGTGGTGGTTTAATTCCAGATTTTTTGCACCTATCGACGAAATGACCGTTTACTCAAACCCAATGCATGCACTGTTCTTTCTTTTTTTTTGGGGGGGGGGGGGGGGGGGGGGGGGGGGGGGGGGAATTTGTAATAGTATAAAACAGTTTCCTGCGATCAGCTTCTATACAAAAATATGTGTACAACTTCATAGTGATGCTTTGAAGTGTATACACAATTTCGCATTCAATCCCATTGAAAACTATTCACACATTTCAATATTAGCGATAAGTGGTAAGATTTAAAAAAATAATAATAATAATCAGGTTTAATGAAATAACCCACAGTTTGACGACACCTCTGAACAGTCCCAGCTTAAACTGCGTGGGGTTCTTGGCATAAGGCCAATCCCGTGAAAAACGTAAAATATTCAACATTGAACACTGATTGTCTGGCCATATCTGACCCGTAAATTATATACCGCATATAGACAAACATTGAAATCTGCTGTACAATCTCCAGAACAATAAATTTGTTGGTGGGTGGACATGATGATAAGATTATATGCTAAATCTCATAGTTTTCCCTCAGTTGGTTACTGAGATATAGATTTTTATATTGAGGCAAACAAATGTAAATGCACTATAGTACAGTCACTGCCCAGAAGGAAAGCAACAGCATACTACCTTCTGCAGAACTTGCCAAGAAACCCTAACAACCATGTTGTTATGAGAGTGAGGTTCTGCAAAGGACATGCTACTGAATGAATGAGTTCTGTACCCCTGGATGATATATTATTCATCCCAGAGACCAGACAACTAGGCTGAATAATTTCACTCCATCATGAACCAAGCCCACAAGAACATTTCTTTGTCTATTGACCACAAACAAATTGACACTTTATAATTCTTATAAATATTAATTAAACATTGACAGGATGGCACCATTAAAAGATCTGTCTATTGAAAGGGAACATGGACGGGCCAGTACCAGAATTTAAGTAACTTTGCACCTATTCAGTATAAGTGTGGCCTGGTATGGACTCTGTTTAATTGAGCTAGAATGATTTGCTACGATGACACACTGAAAGATGCCTAGAAACTCTTAACTATAATCTACAATCTGATATGTTGTTGTTTGTCCATCAAGAATGATGATGACCATTCATTTCATCCAGTGGGGTTGAAGGTGTGGAGCCGTGGGTTCTAAGATGGCTGATAAGGCCTATTTTGGCTCAAAATGTTCTTTGACAATGTGGGCAAAGAATGCTTGACGTCTCTGGAGGAGGATTTCCTGCAGTGGTTTTTCTGTCCTGCCTTTTCTTCACAGCTCTTGCAGTTCTGGTTGCCTCACATATGACTGCACCTTTGCGCAATGATGCACGCCACGAATTTCGGTCTCTGGCTGCAGCCTCCCAGGTGTCATGATGAATTCCAAAAGCATTCAGTGAAATTTTCAGAGTGTCTTTAAAACGTTTCCTCTGGCCACCTTGGGAGCGTTTATCTGATATATATTCATCTGACTGCATCAAGCGTCATTACCAGCCACACAAATCTACTCCCTAAGGTAGCCATTAGCAAATCAAGTAATCAAACATATACCAGTATGGGTGGAAAACAGATTTAATCAGTCTTCAGGAATCCCTGTGCAGTTATCAGTTCATAAAATTCTTAGCTCTGCAATTTTGGTTTAATAGCCATCATAAAGTTAAAAGACAGAAATCTTATTTATTGTATTTGATGAACAATAAATGATTGCTCAAATACATCAAGGCATTAGTAATCAGACAGTTCCTGAAAGGTTTATGCAAACAGAAAGACTTCATTCTAAATTTGCAATTACCATGGGAAAAACTGATGCTCCACATTCAAACAATTTCACTGATTATGTGTTTTAAGTATTTCAGCCCTTGTATAATTCATTTATTCACTGCATACGAAGGTAAGTTAATAAGGAAGTCACAAATGACTGTAGAAAAATAACTAAATATGATAACAACTTGAAACCAGTTTATTTTTATACATACATTGTCCCTTTCTTTCTCAACATAATTTCAACCAACATTGATGCACTTATCCCATCATTTTATCAGTCCTCCCAAACGGCTGCATAGAACTGCGTGCTTTGTTCCATTTACCTGTCATCCCACAGAACTGTGTGACTTACTTATTGACTCGCCCTCGTAACATTTTTCTACACAGCTATGTACCGCAAAACAGGGACAAACATTTGTCAACATAAACACTGAAACCCCACCTTGGCGGGAGACATTTCGCGAATGACGTCAAAGTTGAATGTGGAGTGAAAATTTGGTTTAGAAAACAGGGCACAAAGTTCTATGCAGTGGGTTTGGGAGGACTGATAAAATGATGGGATAAGTGCATCAATGTTGGTGGAAATTATGTTGAGAAATAAAGGGACAAGGTATGCATAAAAATAAACTGGTTTCAAGTTGTTATCATATTTAGTTATTTTTCTATAGCTATTCTGTGGCTAAGGGCTTGCGAACACGGTTTATGAGCCTGTATACCCGGGTTTGAAACAGCAGTGCTGGTTTTTTTTCGAAAAAGGTATAGGAGCTGGACGTTCAGAAAGCAATGGCAAACTACTGAACGTAAAATTTGCCCAGGAATCATGAACAGCGAAAATGCTGGGGTTGACTGCTACGTCTTGTGAAGAACATGCAACTTAATATTTTTAAAATTGTGGCTTACTTATTGATTTCCCCTCGTATGATATGTAACTCTGCAGTATGCACCTCATGAGATGCACTGAAATATACCAGGCTATAAATTGGACAACATGTTGTTTGTGGCTTGTGTGTTTAAACTTTAGAAATATATTAATTTTGATTGATGTTTAATTCAAACTTAAGCTCTAAAACACTCCCACATTATAACTGTGTGCCTGAACAAATCCACCATATCTCCCATGGAATGTCAATTGGTCTAAACATATGGGGCTAGCACCATATACCCAGTACAGCTCATGGTGTGAGAGGTGGTCCATGACTTGACTTTCACGGATGTGATGTTTATTGTTGTTGTGTTCCTCTTGACTTGACTTTCTCGGATGTGATGATTATGGTGGTTGTATTCCTCTTGACTTGACTTTCATGGATGTGATGTTTATGGTTGTTGTATTCCTCTTGACTTGACTTTCATGGATGTGATAATTATGGTTGATGTGTTTCTCTTGACTTGACTTTCATGGATGTGATGATTTGTGCTTGTGTTCTTTACTGGTGTAAATGTGAAACTGTTTTCATAGTTTAGTTTGTCATATTTCACAATTCACTGGGTTAACTTGGCTAGTTAACTTTGTTTAACTGGTGTTGGAATATCCCGAGTTATTTACTATTTTGTAATCAATCAGAATTTGATATTCTTTTTATCAAACATAAATGTAATACACCATTATGACTAATAGTACAATTATTGACATTTACAAAATAAATGAATAAAGTTTGTTGATTATACTTCTTCTTTCATTCGCTGTTGATTATGCTAAAGCTAAGTGACTCTGTGGCCAAAGTTCACTAAAAGTGTCTTTGGTACGAGTCGTTCGCAATATAGTATGCACCCATAAGGATACCACCATTCCTCCCTGAATATAATATCCCCTAACAGGAAAGCAATCATACTGGATATGCTGTTCTGTGTGTATATGCAAATACACAGATATATATGTCTGTAGGTATGAATCAATAGAAATATGTATGTATCACAAAGTTCTTGATGATAAGTGCGTGATATGGTCGTTGTCTAGGTAACGATACTCCTGGTGTGTCAATTGAGCTATCCAACTGTCTTACAATATAACTCACCCCCGCAGTGCACATTCACCAGTCATTAAACAAGATTGAGTTGGCGCACATACTCCTTTATTGCAGAAAGAACACGGACAAACGGAACATCCTTATATATCCAGAAACAATATAATCCATAGAATATAAATATCCTCCTCACAATTTAACACGTACACATCACTGTTTTCTCATGGCCTGCTTCATCTCAAATCCATAAGACAGTTAATCCAGCTACTATCCACCGCTGGACCTCACACAATACACCCACACACTGGGTCTAGTCTCCACTAACTATTCAACCCACTCTGGGTTCAGGCCTCCATTAACTATCCAACCCCCACTGGGTTTTAGGCCTGCATTCACAACTGGGAGAACAACACAACAAAAGATCTGACCGCAGTCAGTCTAAGCTCCCACTTCTTCGACTACCGATCTGCTCGGCGTCAAAACATCAACTGTCCAAAGCGACCCGACTCTCAGCCGGTCCCAGCTTCCACTGCCTAGTCAATGTTTTCCACTGTCTTTTAACCCTGCTGTGTAGCCCCTCCCTGGGCTCCCCACAACATTACACCCCAGCCTAAAACTGTCTCTCTCCCCATCCACCCTGGGGGTCTCCACTCACCCTCACCATTATTTCTCATGGCTGGTTGTTTTTCTCGTAGTCCCGCTACACAGGTCACTCACCTCAATGTCAATGACCCAGGCATATGTCATTACCCCCCTCTTAAAAGAAAACATCGTTTTCAAATGTTGGGAGACTAATCCTAATCAACTATGTGACCCAGACATATTGCCTGGGTAGCCCTAAGTATGGCTCCACCTTACTCTAGCTACCACACTAAATAATACATCAAATGCTCATAGTACACTCCCATATTCCCCACACATCAATACAACCAACTTTCTATCTTGTGTACCAATGCATGAACTAATACATCACATAATAATAATACATCATAGGAAACATCATATCTGTGTATCTGCAGGTCTATTAACATCCTCAAAAAGACACAAGCTATTTGTGTACCGACCCTATATCAGGTGGTTCTTTTCTTGCCTCAAACCTCCACCTATGATTCCTGTCGATGCTGTGTCTACCCTTCATATACCCATGCCTCATGTTTCCTATATCTTTAACACATCTGTTTGCTAATCCTGGTTCAGTGATGTCGTTAACACTCTTTTGAACTGCGTTAACATTGCTATCTGCATATTGTACTGTTACACTGGAGTCTCTGTTTAGTCTGACCTCTTTATTAAATCCTGGCCAATATACCTGGCATCCTGCTCTATGCTGCTTCCGCCTTACTCCTATGTGCCCTGCACATGCCCTATCCTGAGCTGTTCTAGTATATCGGTCTCTATAGTGCTAAGGGTACCTACTACTTGCCCGCCTGCAGTTCCGTCCATCTGAAAACCGGCGAGTGAGACGTATTGTTCTTCCTTCCGAAGCACCATCTACCCTTCTTTGATTGTCTATGTCTCACTTTACTACACCCTTGGAAAACATTTGTCGAGAGTAGTATCTTGTCTCTGGGATTCCCTACAGCTATATTTGAGATCCATTCTCACCTGCTCAGCTGTCCTATCCTTGTCCTCTGTGTCTACTTCAAGTGCCTCTTCTTCTTCAGCTATACTCTCTAATTTAGGTTTTCTTTTGGTACCTACCTCCGTTACTACTTAAACTATGTTTCTGGTCCCAATAAACTACTTCTTCTTCTGTACAATCTTTAACTCCTGGCACGTTTCCGATGATCAAATCTGCCACTGGTGAGTCTAGAACACACGCTACCACTCTTCCTATGATATATGGTGTTTTTACTGCTATCACGGCTAATGGGTAGAATTCTACTGTCCCATTAAATGTTATGCATCTAATCTTTTCCCCTGTGTACTCCGAGGGGTTCACTAAACTTTTTCTAACTCCGATAGACGTACACCCGGAATCTCTAATTGTTAATGCTGGCCTATCATTAACGAAACCATGGTGCATCTTCATGCTTCCACCTGCATGGACTGCTGATCCTGCTTTCACTGTATGACCACACACTAAGACCGGGTGACCGTCTTTTTCAAAAAGAGGTTTGCACCCACTACAATCTTCATTGTTGATAGTCTCAATCACTTGTGCTGCATTAGAATGCTCCGTTTCCCTCATCGTACAATGATAGCTGACATGCCCCTTCTTTCCACATTTGAAACAGATGATCTCCTTCCTTGCGTTACTTGTTGGCTCACTGGATGGTTGTGCATCACACTGTGCTGCCTTGTGTCTCCAGCTCCCACAATTCCAGCATCCGGCATAACTATTTGGACGTCTCTGGGAATTCCCCCTTTTGTATGGGTACCGTCCTACTCTACCAACATTGTTTCCTCGAAAAGCATTGTCTTGAGGTTCTTGTTGTTCATATCTATGTGTTGAATCCACACTTTTCGATCTTGGTCTAATAACTGGATTCTGGTCCTGTTTAGTGTACGCTGCACAGACTATTTCCTCAGTCATTTGTCTACCAATAGAACTGTTAGAATGTGCAGTCATGTAATTTTGCCCTAACTGTGACATTGTGTCTATGTCCTTTGGCTTAGGTTCCTCAAAGAAAGCTACTAAGTTTGTATTACATGATGATAAAACCTTGTCTCTTAACACTAAATCCACTAATTTATTAAAATCTTTTCCTACTTCTGCAAGCTCCATCCATTTATTAAATGTGTTCTTTACTGTATTAACAAAATCTGTGAAATCTTGATTTGTCTCTGGCCCTAATTGTCTAAACTTTTTTCTATATCCATGCTCAGTTAGTTGGAACTTTGTAAGCAAACGTTGACGCAAAATAGTGTAGTTGTTTCTTTCTTATACCAGTAAATTAAACATGGTGTCTAGGGGCTTACACGTAAGAAACTCGCCCAGCGGCATCGCATACTCTCCCTCTGGAATACCTAACACTTTGGCTGATACTTTGAATCTTCCAAGATAAGATTCAAGATGGTCCCGGTCTGTAAAATATGGCAGTTTTAATCTCTGTGACGACTGCGAAGGTCTTCTGCTTTCTTCAAACGTGTCTTCACATGCTCTCTCGATTTTTGAATATTTTAACAAGTTTACTTAATTCAATCGCGATGTTGTGTATATCATTGTGTTCGTTCTAAGAGTGGATTTACATACTACTCAACACTTCAAGTTTATGTGACCGTTTATTCAGTGAAATGAGGGATTCTTTGTGATATGTGATGGTAAGAGCAGCCGTTTTTGAATGTTACCAATTATCGACCACGTCAGCGTGAGAATTAGCCATGCGGGGCTAACAAGTGATAATCATCACGCACGCCCTACAGAAGGGCCGGCGCTTTTATTTACACCATTATTGTGCTGAATGTACACACTCTCAACTGTCAAGTTTATGTGACTGTTTATTTAGTTAAATGAAGATTTCATTGTGACACGTGAGGGTAAGAGCATCCATTTTTGATTTTTACCAATTATTGATTCACGACAACGTGAGACTTAACTATGTGTGACTAGCAAGAGATAAGCGCCACGCACGATCTACAGAAAGGCCTGCAGTTTTATTTAATCCTTGCCTTGTCGAGCTGCCTATATTGCCAACATGTCCTCCAACTTACGATCATCAACTGTGTCAAAGCGATGTGAAAATGTAAACAAAAACAAGACGGGACAAAAGTTAGTTAGCACGCCAGCTCAGCGACTGAATCGATCATCTTCATCGCCAACATCCATCACGTTGTCTAGTGAACAATCTAGTGAACTAGTAGACACTGATGTCCAGCTGGACAAACAACACAATTCGCCAGCTCAATCTTATCAAACTATCACATCACCTTCAAAGACGCTTTCTTCGGCCGAAACACAGAGCCACAATGATTGTTGTCGTGATCTAATTCAGGCTTTGGAGACGAGGTTAAAAGATTTTATTACCAACAACACCACTAACATTATTGCGGAGTTTAAAAAAGAAAACATTCTTCTTCGAGAGGAAATCCGAATTCTTAAAGAAGAGAAGGAGACTTTTAAAACATCCATACATGCCTTGAAACTAAAGCGTGCACAGTCATTTCATAAAAGTGCACAAACAGAAAGTATCCATGGTGTTGTAGATGCGTGTGTTACCAGTGAATGTTCGTCGCATAATGACATACAGATAGTTTCTACAAGCAACAAAACCACCACTAAACCTGTAGAACGCACACCATCTATCTACCCCATCGATGTGCATGTCAGCAACAGGTTCCAGGCCTTAAGTGTAGACTCTCCAGCAGCAGACTTGGAATCACAGACCTCAGTCGTTACCACTACTGGATATCAACAACCAACGCAAGCAAGATATAATAAACAAAAACACAAGAAAGACGACAGTGACCAGTGGCAACAACAGTCCAAGCGGACACGCCAGCAGCGTGAAATAACCATAGATCATAGTGCAACACATGTCGTCATTGGAGACTCCCTGCTGAAGGGAATCTATAGTGATCGCATGTCATCTTCTGACAGCGAATCAACTTCAATCTACCCTGTACCAGGCGCTGACATTGACAGGCTGACCGCTACACTGCGACGATTCCAAGTGAACGACCGAATTAGGAGAGCAACAGTCCATATTGGTGTTAATGACATAATGGATAATAAAATCATCAGCACCTCACAACTAGCTACATTGGAGGTGCTGTTGCGCAATAGATTTCCGAAATCATCTTTGTTTATTTCATCCATCATTCCACCATGTTACGGGTTCCAGCGTCGTACTGCCGATGTTGCTAATCTAACGTTATATAAATTCTGTAAAAATAATAGCATGAACTTCATAAATAACACCCCTTACTTTACATCATCGTCCGGAGCTCCTAAGAAAAAACTATACAGGGATCAAATACATTGTTCCAAGCTAGGAAGTAGCTTCCTAGCGAAGAACATAAAATATCCCGAACGTGCACAACAACCAGCACCAGTTACAGGAGTAAACCGAACTTCACCTCCGGCAACAGCCATCTCACTGTGTTCAGAAAACACTCCTTCTCTTCCCACACCACCCTTGCCTGTACCCCAGGAACACAATGTTGTGAATAGCAACCCAAGCTCCAATCCAAATGTTGCTAAATATGATACTTTGTTTCCTACCTTGCCCGTAAAACAGTCTCCCTCTATGATGTCAAAGGGGACACCGTTAAACAATGGTGCTGTACCGTCGATGCCTGCTTCCAATGTAGGCACTTCCAGTGACACTCATAGCAATCCCTCGCTGGACGGTAATCTACAACCCTATGAGTGGAACCGTCAACTTCAGCAGCTAATGCGATACAATCTTGCAGCCCTGCACCAAGCATTCACGATATCACTCCAGCAAAGACATTTTCCTGCCCCCTCTAACAGCCTTAACTATTTCTAAATAAAGTTTCAATATCCCTGCAATTTGTATACCACAAGCGACATCTTCCTTTTAGTTTGTAATGTTCGCTAATCACGATCAGTGGCTCAGCAAAAATGGTCTATATATAGGCCATCTCAACATCTTTCATCTGCTCAACAAATTACCTGAGCTCTCGGTAATACTGTCCAAACAGTTCCATGTGTTTGGAATCACAGAAAGTCGTCTTAACGACAAAATAACCGACTCCGAAATCTCACTTAAGGGGTTTAAAGTAATTCGAAAAGATGCAAATCAAAAATTAGAGACAGGTATTGCTGTATACATTTCCAATTCTCTCAACTGGTCCCGTAGAAGTGATCTCGAGACAGTAGAGATAGAATGTGTTTGGTTAGAGGTGAAGCCAGCCAGCCAACAGCCGTTTCTCATTGGATACCTATATAGGAATCCTTGTGCCGGGTACAGTTGGTATGACTGCTTCACTACAATGATGGATAGAGTGTTTACAGCAGGTAGAGAAGTTATGATACTAGGTGACTTCAACATAGATATTAGTAAATCCAACCAGACATGGGACGATATCATTCTTTCTTACAATTTCAAACAACTAATAAACCGTCCCACAAGGGTTACTGACACATCCTCAACTATAATTGATCATATATATGTTACTTGTCCAGATAATATTATTGAATGTTCTGTTCCTGTTTGTACAGTTAGTGACCACTACCCGGTATGTTGTACATGGTCAAGAATTGGGTTCAAACCTCTTAAACATAAACATGTAAGTATCAAATTTAGGAATTATAAAGCATTCAACCAAGATTTATTTTTGCAAGACTTAAGAAAAGCAGCCCTTGATCACGTTTACCAACTTCCTGACCCGGACGATGCATTAGCTTTCTGGACGAAGACAGTCTACAATGTGTTCGATAAACACGTGCCAATCAAAGAAGTTCGAGTCAAAAATCAACATAAATCCCCATGGGTCACTAGAGAAGTGCTGGAAATCATGAGAGAGCGAGATACAGCACACAAAAATAAAGACTTCATCAATTACCGCAGACTAAGGAATAAAGTTAAATATGAAATTCGTAGGATAAAAAAAGATCATTTTAAAAATTTGATTGTAGATAATTCAAACAGTACAAATATATGGAAGGCTATTAACTTGCTAACCAATAAGAAACGCCCTACAGAATCAGCAATACCAAATTCTATAACATGCGATGAATTCAGTTGGTTCTTTCAATCAGAAATAGAGAATCTAAAGTCTTCAATACCAGACTCATCGTGTAATTTAAGTTCACTGGCATCATTCTGTGAGGAGAAGTGCGCCAGAAATATTCCCGCTGAGATTCCTTTAATGTCTGTTGCAGACGTTTATAAATATCTCTTGAACCTCAAATCAACAAACTCACACGGCCTAGATGGTATCAGTAATAGAATTCTTCGTTGTGCTGCACCAGTCATTAGCGAGTCCTTAACGTTCATATATAACCAGTGCCTGGCCAAAAACTACTTTCCATCTGCATTTAAAATTGCTAAAGTGTTTCCGCTTATTAAAAATGGCTCAATCGATAATAGCGTTTTGGGTAATTATAGACCTATTTCCTTACTATCGTCGCTATCAAAACCACTAGAAAAACACATTCATAAAATAACGTTACACCATTTAATTAACAATGATCTAATAATTAACAGTCAATCTGGGTTTCGACCTAAATATTCTTGCCATAGTGCTCTAACAAAAATGACCGATAACTGGCACTTAAACATCAACAACGGTAGAATTTGTGGAGCGGTGTTTGTAGACTTTAAAAAAGCTTTTGATATGGTAGATCACGATATTTTAATTAGAAAACTAAAGCAAATGAAGACAAGCACCAACATGGTGAACATAATTACGTCATTTCTATCCGACAGGCAACAAGTCGTGTCCTTCAACAACTGTCTATCAAGACCCACACAGCTTAATATTGGTGTGCCTCAGGGCTCAATACTAGGTCCGCTGCTTTTTGCAGTTTATATTAATGATCTTCCTTTATATATCAATACAACTTGTGATCTATTCGCAGACGACTGTACTATATATACTAGTCAAGAAAACCGTAGTGAATTAGAGAATTCTTTACAAAAGGAACTTGATAATCTTACTAGATGGAGCAATGAAAACCGCATGCAAATTAACATCGACAAAACCAAATCCATGCTAATAACGACCAGACAAAAACTACAGACACTAGCCATAACTGGATCACCGCTCGAACTCCGCATGGGCACGTTACCTATAGTTAATGTGACTGAACATAAAACACTAGGGCTTTTAATAGACAGCCATTTGAACTGGAGCTCTCATGTTCACGCTCTTACCAAGAAAATAGCACAAAAAGTTTACCAACTTGCTAAAATTCAGCACTTCCTGGACGAAAGCACACGAAAAATATTCTATACATGCTATATCCAATCACATCTCGATTACTGTTCCACAGTTTGGGATGGTTGCCCTAAATCTAATTTAAAACGACTATGTTCTCTACAAAACCGCGCTATTCGTCTGGTTTCTGACATAAAGCACGTTGAAAGTAATAATTTGTACAGTCATCTAAGACTTCTACCACTACAAAAGCGCTTCCTTTTCAACAAAGCCAAATTAGTGAATAAAATTATATCTCAAAATACCCCAGAGTATCTTCTGCCGCTGATTCAATCTAATGCAATGAACAGCAAGCGCCTAAATTTGTTACATGTCTCAAAGCCTAGATTGGACCTATACAAAACATGTTTCGCCTATTCTGGTGCTCACTTATGGAATGATCTGCCTCCAGATCTGAAAACTCCAATGAGTCCCTACACATTTAACCGAAAACTCTTTCAATACTTAATCCATACCGACTATATGCCACCATAATTCATTTACTGGTATAATTGTTCAGTATAATTGTTCATTATAATTGTTTAACTATAATTGTTCACTATATATGTGTGTGCGTGTGGGAGCGAGAGAGAGAGAGAGAGAGAGAGAGAGAGAGAGAGAGAGAGAGAGAGAGAGAGAGAAAGTGGGTGTCAGTGAGAGGGAGAGAGTGAATGCGTGTGTGCGCACGTGCATGCGTGTGTGTGGAGAGAGTGATTGAGCGAGAAATGGTGGGGGAATGTGTCAGTGCATGCATTCGTATGTGTATGTGTGAGAGTGAGTGAGGGAGTGTATGCGTGCGTGCATGCGTTCATGTGTATGTGTATGTGTGAGAGAGTGTGATTGAGAGAGTGAGTGTGTGTGTGAAGGATTGTGTGTTAGAGAGTGAGACAGTGGGAGAGTTGATGTGTTAGTGTGTGTGTGTGTGTGAGAGCGCGCGCATGCGTGTGAGTGTGTGTATATGAAAGAATACAGAGAGAGAGAGAGAGAGAGAGAGAGAGAGAGAGAGAGAGAGAGAGAGAGAGAGAGAGAGAGAGCTGAGCAGATGCATGTCATGTAACACGCATGTTATGTAACACGCGAATCCATATGTTTGTGTATTCTCATCTGTCATATTATCAGTTAAATACCATTTGATTTTATCATGCATAATATAAACTCATGTTCATTACTGTAGTTTGAGTGAGTGAGTCAGTGAGTGTGAATGAGAGACAGAACGAGTGAGCGTGAGAGTGAATGAGTGAGCGGGAGAGTGAATGAGTGAGCGGGAGAGTGAATGAGTGAACGGGAAAGTGAATGAGTGAGCGGGAGAGTGAATGAGTGAGCGTGAGAGTGAATGAGCGGGAGAGTGAATGCGTGAGAGTGAATGAATGAGCGGAAGAGTGAATGTGTGAGCGTGAGAGTGAATGTGTGTGTGTGTGTGTGTGTGAGAGAGAGAGAGAGAGAGAGAGAGAGAGAGAGAGAGAGAGAGAGAGAGAGAGAGAGAGAGAGAGAGAGAGAGAGCATCACTATTTTTACGTCACATACATTTTATGTACACATTTTTCTCCATGTTTAACATTTTTATGAGACTGCTCATGACAAGTGTCAGTGTATGTGTGTGAGTAAAGTGTGGGAGTTTGTTCATACTAGTTTCAATACTAACGTGAGACATTTTGTATGTGTCTAGATGTGAGGAAGTGTGAGTGTATGTGGAGGATGTGTGTGAGTGTGGGGATATGTGTGGGTGGGGGGTGTGTGGGTGGGGGTATGCATTTGGATGGGTTGGGGTGTGTGGGTTTTGGTGGGTAGTGGTATTTGTGGGTGTTGGTGGGATGTGTGGATGGATGTGTGGGGGTGAAAGTACGGGTGTTGGAATGGGTGTGGGGGATGTGTGTATGGGTGGAGGATATGTGTATGGGACGGATGCAGGGGATGTGTGTTTATGTGGGTGGAGATGTGTGGATGGTTTGAGGAAGTATGTGTGGGAGGCGGGGTTGTGTGGGTAGGGGATTGTGTTGGGTGGATTTGGGATGGAAGGGCGGGTGGGGAGAAGTGTATGGTGTGTGGGTTTGAGATATGTGTGCGGTGTGTTGGTGGGGGATGTGTGAATGATGTGTGGGTGGAGGGTATGTTTGTGGTGGTATGGGTGGAGGATAGTGTGTGGTGTGGGGGATGTGTGTGATGGGTGTGGGGAATGTGCGTATGGGTGGGGTATATGTGTGGTTGAGCAGGGGATTGTGGTGGTTGGGGGAAGTATGTGGGGGAGTGTGGGTGGGAGATGTGTGTATGTGGATGGGGAATGTGTGGGTGGGGCTGTGTGAGTGGCTTAGGGATGTGTAGGTGGGTGAGGGAGTTGTATGTGTCGGGGTGGGATGTGTGAGTGGGTGGAGGATGTGTGTGGGGGTAGGGGTATTGTGATCGAGAGATGTTTGGTTGGGAGTGGGTTGGTGGGGGTGTGTGGGTGCGTAGTGGAGGATGTGTGAGTGAGTGTGTGTTGGTGGACGGGTAGGGAATGCGTGTGTGGGTGGGGAGAGGTGTGTGGTGTGTTGGTTGGTGATATTGTGTGGGTGAGGTATGTGTGTGTGGGTGGGGGATTTTTGTGGTGTGTGAGTGGGGGTATGTGGGGTGGATGGGTAAGGGTATCTGTGTGGGTGTGGGTGGGAATATTTTGTGGTATCTGGGTGGGGGATATGTGTGTGGTGTGTAAGTGGGGATGTGTTGGTGAGGGATATGTGTGTGTGTGGTGCGTGGGTTGGGAATAGTGCGTGGTAGGGGGTGTATGTGATGTGCGGGTGGGGGATTGTGTTGTGGGGGATTAGGTTAAGGCATGTGTGGGTGGGTGGAAGTTGTATGTGTGGGTGGTGGGGTGTGTGTGAGTGGATTGGGGATGTATGGGTGGTTAGAGAGATGTGTGTGTGTGTGGGGGGGGGGGGGTAGTGACATATCAGTTGGTGGGGATGTGTGTGTATGGTTTGGGGATGTGTGAGTGGATGTGCGATGTGTGGGTTGGTGGGGGATTGTGTGTGTGGGTGGGGAATATGTTGTCGATGGAGATGTGGCTGGGGGAAGGGTGGTTTGAGGTGTGGGTGGGGAGAGGATGTGTGGGGTAGAATGTGGATGGGCGTGGGATGTGTGGGTTGGTGGGGGAATGTTTGTGGGTGGCGAGTGTGTTTTGGTTGGGGGATCAGGTGAGGGCAGTGTGTGTGGGTGGGGGATGTGCGGGAGGGGGATGGGTCGGTTGGTGGGGTATGTATGTGTCCCTTGGTGTGCGTGTGTGTCGGTAGGTGGGGGTGTGTATGTGTCCCTTGGTGCGCATGTGTGTGGGTAGGTGGGGGTGTTGTGTGGGTGGGGTGATGTATGGATAGGTGGGAGATGGGCTTCATACCATGGTAATTAGCCTTGTTTATGTTTACAACATTCATTTCACAATGTTTATTTTTCTTCCTATGCAAATGTATAATGCTCTTGATGAACGAAAGACGAGTGATTGGAAGGGCCGAATGTAAGACGGGCCTGCGCGCCCAATTTGTGACCCTAATAAAGTTGATTTGATTTTGATTTGATTTGATTTCACTTTGACCCTTAGATGCAAATTCTAACTTTTTTATAGCAATTTCCGCTTCCATCCTAATCTTCTCTTTCTCAATTTCCATTTTCATATGTGTGTGTCTCTCTCTCTCTTCCTGTAGACGCTTGGCTTCCATTTCAGCCTGTCTTTGTTCTCTCTCAGCTAACTTTTCTTCCTGTAGACGCCTGTTTTCCATTTCAGCTACCTTTATTTCTTGTAGGCGCTTGTCCTCAGCTACCTTTTCTTCCTGTCTGTTCTCTTTCAGCTTGTCTTTGGTCTCTTTCAATCTGTTTTTGTTCTTTTGCTTCAGCATACTCCTGTAACTCTTTACCTTTCAGGCCTTATCTTTCACCTGCTTCAATATATTCCATTAAAGTAGGCATTTTGTACTTGTGGACACGTTGCTGTCTGTCAGCCAACTATAAATGTAAAGACTCTGCTGCGAGTCTTTGTGTACCTTCCCTAAGTACACCTCCACACAGACTGTACGTAAATTCGTAGTGCTAAAATATCACTCTGTACTCACCCAGTCACTCTATAAGCACTAGGTAGTGAGGTGGGGGGATATCACCTATATTCCCTCGTATATATATATATATATATATATATATATATATATATATATATATATATATATATATATATATATATATATATATAAATCCAATAGCTGTAGAAAATTTCTGGAAATATTGTTAAACATACATATAAATACATATACAACGAATGGATGATCCACACTAAGTGATGTCTATAAAACGCTAGACGCACAAGCTGAGTACACGGAGACGGTGATCACAGAGAAATAAACCACAGTAACATCCACAAGCTTGTGTAGGGACACCCACAGTGCGCGTAATATATATATAAACTGACACAAACCACTAGACAGCAGAAATGACGAAAGATCACAATAATAACATATATCCGAAGAAAACAAATGTCATATGTAAATATAATGAAAAGAAAGCAAGGGAAAAAAATATATCCTCAAAGTATACACAGATCTTATGTTAGACACAAAAAGGCACAGTATATTATCCAGGACTGACACTGCGTCACTGCAGAACCAAATAAACCGACCTTTCGATTTAATTCCCAGAAAATATATGGTGCACGTAAGAAAATAAATATTTGCACTGTCTCCCGACCGTCGTGAAACAACACAAAAATCCCCTACTCCTGACAAACACCGGACCACATACAAATAATTGCGTAACACCCGACAACAATAACTATGACGATGGGAGCAAACAAAATGTCCAAATGGCTGGCCGACCAATATGTGCTTATTAATCCGTCGCCAAAAGTTCTTATTTTGCTGTTAATAGTTTTTCACACTAGGCTGGAAGTGTCTGCTGGTTACAATTCCGAAATGTCTACGACGCTAAATTCCAAAACGACTTGTTGATTTGTTGCGTGGTGACTGAATTTCACGTGGTGATCACAAGTTCCAACCGTCGAAAAAGTTGAAGGTGATAGTAATTATCCAAAATGTTCTGTCTCGACACAGTCCGTCACATTGTACTTTCCCTGGACGTGGTGGCAACAAAGCAATAATCTAAAAGTTTTTATACCTTCGTTGTGGAGATGGCGCTTTGCTGTATCCTATATGTTCTGGATTGCCGTTACCTGACAAGATTCATTTAAAAAATGGCAGCAAATGTTCAGCACTTTAAACTTTTATATATAAATCCTTATTGGCAAAGAACTACGACCACGGTTGCGATGACGCCACGTTAAAAATGTTTGCTCATAACAGGGTAATGATCACAAAGAGATTCAACACAAGGATGAACACAAAATCTGGTTTTCGATCAAAATAACTTGTTTTGTTCATTCACAATGAGTCATCTTGACCACAATAGGCCGTGGAAATTTCCTCAGTAACTTCTTACTGTTAAACAGCCTTGCCTCCCAAGGTCAACCTAATTTCTCTTTATCACCTTCAGTGGAAAAATTCTTAGTAAACAATTTCCACACAACCTTCTCAGCCCCAACACGGCTGTGGTAGGGGTACTGTCACTTCCCCCTTCGGTCACCTGTCCGTCGGATCAGCAACTGTCAATTTTCTCTGTTTTACAATTCCCCGTACCTCTCCCCTCCCTGAGAGAGTTCACTGTTCTCGTAAACAGCGCTGACCGTCAACCCGATTTGTCCGTGGAGACTCACAATTTCCACCGTCCTCCCCCGTCGTGTTACCTGTGGTGAAATTCCTCACTTGTCGACCTGCGACCACACAGTGCGTTGCCTCGCCACACACACCTGTCAATATCTTTGATTTTCAATCCTGTCTTTATCAACGACAGCGATACTGTCCAATTATGCTGACTCGCTCTTGTCGCAAACACCTTTTTGTCCATGCGACCTTCACCTGTGCTGTCCTCTTTTTGACCTGTCTGCGTTAATTTTCTGACGCCCCGTCTCTTGACCTATGAAAAACACTGTACCCCTGTCTTCAGCGTGCACAGGACTTCGCTACGAAATAACTCACTGTCTGTTGTGTATTTACCGCACGCTGGCTATTTTTGATGTACTGTGGTGGCCTTTCGTGAACTGTCTGCTAGCTTCAGCACTACTGCCTGGTATCAAATTTACCTGGTTTCTTGTGAACTCTGTATTCCTTGTGCCATAATTGTCGTTGTAATTGGGCATCCGACTAATGTCTCTGATCTTAGTATGTCTATATTGTTCTTGAGCACACGTAGCCTCCCAGATAATAATGCACTGGGTTTCTTGATCGGACGAGCCTTCCAGATATTATCACGAAGTTCTTGATGATAAGTGCGTGATATGGTCGTTGTCTAGGTAACGATACTCCTGGTGTGTCAATTGAGCTATCCAGCTGTCTTACAATATAACTCACCCCCGCAGTGCACATTCACCAGTCATTAAACAAGATTGAGTTGGCGCACATACTCCTTTATTGCAGAAAGAACACGGACAAACGGAACATCCTTATATATCCAGAAACCATATAATCCATAGAATATAAATATCCTCCTCACAATTTAACACGTACACATCACTATCTTATCACGGCCTGCTTCATCTCAAATCCATAAGATTGATTGATTGATTGATTGATTTAGGAACCGACATCACAGCACTCGGGACATTTCCATAGGCGCTCCGTCTCCATCCTCAGCAGCCAGCGAAGTGTACCAACACTAATTGGTACAGTAGCAATATGATTATTTGTCCGTCTCGCCTTTCCTCCGAGCGTCGGCCAGATCCCCTCGTCACACCTCGTTGTCTCATTCTTACCAGACCATGGTGCTCCATCTGCTCCTCCGAGGTGTACACGTGCTCCCACAAGGCCGCAACCACGTCTGCCTTGTCATGCATCAATACTCCACCAAATTTTGCCGAGCCAGCCAATCTGTCCGCCTGTTCATTCCCCAGCACACCGGCATGCCCAGGAGAAAAGATCCAGGTGATGCTTACTACCCGTGACCTCCGAAGCGAAGCAAGCCACTCTGCACGAAGCCTACCTGTTCTCACCCTTCTCAGCATGCTTTCTGAGTCAGTTACAATCACAATGTGTGTATGTATCGTGTTTTCTATCCAGCGGAAAGCTGCACTGACCGCCTCCACCTCCATTCTTAAGCTAGATGTAGTGTTATCATACGCCAGGCTCTCCTGCACCAAACGCCGACCATTAGTTTTTGCCAAGAACCCCCAGGCACTTCTCCTACCTCTCAACACTGACCCATCCGTGTAGATAATCACATCACCCGGGCGAGAATTTTCCTGAATTAGTTGCTGAATTTCCACTTCCGTGGCCCCTGCTGGCCACTCCCTGCACTCCCGGCTCAATGTTATTACAACTCTGCACAAGTCTGACTGCACGGCTGGCACTCTGACCCACTCCTCTCCTCGCCTGATGTTCTCCAAGGGGCACACCTGTCTGATCGTATCCTCCGCCTGAGCCATCCATGATTTCCCTCTTATCAGTCTCTGACCCTTAACTACGTCCAGCGCCTCATGCAACGGGTGATCTGTGTCTGCAGCTACTCTGAGGTATGCCTTCGCTTGCATCACCTTGTGCCTACTAGCAACAGTAGGAAGACCAAGGATGTAACGCATACACACTACTGGAGTGTCTCTGGTGCATCCCAGAATGACCCGCATCGCTTCATTCTGTATGCGCTCTAATTTCACCAGCTGACTCTTTGAGACAGTGAGCATTCCTAGTCCATAATCAATCACTGAGAGGATCAAGTGCTGGTATAGTGTGAAGAGCTTTTTCTGCTCTGTGTCCATTGCAGCCATAGTTTTAAGTGCATTGAGTCCCTTTTGAGATCTTGTCACAACCGTCTCCACATAGTCCTTGAAGGACAGACTCCTGTCAAATGTGATTCCCAGATACTTCAGTTTGTTCTCTCTGTTGACGCTTCTACCATCTATCGTGAGGCTTGGGGTATCATCTCTCACAATCCTATTGTCCAGAGAGCACCACAACACCGCCGCCTTTTCCGGGTTGATGACAGCACTCATTTCAGTGCACCAGTCAATCACTTTGTCCACTGTCACCTGTAGCTCCTGGGCTGTTTGATCCCTATTTCTCCCCTGCCTGTAGGCAAGAATATCATCTGCAAATGTTAGAATCCTTCCAACCCCTGGTGCTTCTAGGTATGCAATCTTGCTCGTATACACATTAAAGAGCACCGGTGAGATTGCAGATCCATAAGACAGTTAAGTTAATCCAGCTACTATCCACCGCTGGACCTCACACACTGGGTCTAGTCTCCACTATCTGGGTTCAGGCCTCCATTAACTATCCAACCCCCACTGGGTTTTAGGCCTGCATTCACAACTGGGAGAACAACACAACAAAAGATCTGACCACAGTCAGTCTAAGCTCCCACTTATTCGACTACCGATCTGCTCGGCGTCAAAACATCAACTGTCCCAAGCGACCTGACTCTCAGCCGGTCCCAGCTTCAACTCCCCAGTCCAGTTTTCCACAGTCTTTTAACCCTACTGTGTAGCCCCTCCCTGGGCTCCCCACAACATTACACCCCAGCCTAAAACTGTCTCTCTCCCGATCCACCCTGGGGGTCTCCACTCACCCTCACTATTATTTCTCATGGCTAGTTGTTATTCTCGTAGTCTCGCTACAAAGGTCACTCACCTCACTGTCAATGACCCAGACATATGTCATATATGTCTGTAGGTATGAATCAATAGAAATATGTATGTATATGTGTATGTACATAAAGGTATGAGTTTATATGTGTGCATATGTACATACACATACATACACACACCATATTTTTTTTTTTTTTTTTTTTTTTCCCGCGTTTCCATCCTGTTTCAGGATATTGCGGTCAACACCAGCATCTTTCAGCTGTATGTTGATTCCTAGGCTAGATTACGCTCATCAGCACGCCACGACTTTCTGAGCGACCGGCTCCATACTCTCATAAGTCACTTTTGCGATTCGAACCACTGCTAATTCTCGTCGCGTCACGTGACGAGAGTATTCGGGGTTAGCGGAGAAAGCTGCTAACCCCTCGGCCACGGAGCCGGTACACACCATATATATATATATATATATATATATATATATATATATATATATATATATATATATATATATATATATATACACACACACACACACAGTTAGTTTAGTCGATGGATCAACATCACGGCACACAGGTGAAACTCATAAGTACTCCGTTTTCCTCCTAACTCAAACGTGAGTCTGGAGAAACTCAGCTCAATGCACGAACTCCATAGCACCGGTGGGGATCCTGAAATACTTTGGGTAGATTTTTAACTCGAAATTTTGCCTGGGCAACTCCGTTAGGCTACTCTTTTTCGATTTCCAACTGCCAAGGGATATTTTTACGGGCGCAACAATACACACGGCGTCCGATCTCACTACCCAGAGACCAGGGGAAATTTATTACTAGAAATTCACAAGAAGAAATCCCTAGAGCTTGAACCTGGGACCTCCAGCACTCGAGATGGACACCATACCTCGAGACCACGCAGCCCCCTTAGAACTCAGTTCGTAACCTGAAACATTGAAATCATTGAAATAGAGACAATCCTTTCAAGATGAAAGAATCATTTTTTTTTTTGTTGGTAAACATCCGATCGTTTACCTGACTAAACGCAAAGAATACGTGCACTTCACATTTTAAATACAGAGAAAGAAAACAACCAAATAAACTAAATGAAAAGTTAAAAAAAAAAGATTTAGTCTATCCTTCTTACCAAGAAAACGATCGAGGCGAATTTGTCACTTTCTTTGCTATTCTGAATCAGTAGTTTCAGGAGTTTCTTGCCAGCCGACTGGGAATCTTTCTGCACCAAGAAAGTATCAAGGGAAATTTATCGCTTCCTTTGCGGGAGAATCTTCCTGAAGTGGGCCATCACATTATCATTTATCAGGTTTACTGCCCTATTAGCTTTTTTTTTTTGTTTGAATGATGGCTCACAATGCAGTCTTCGACGTCTGCCCACTTGCTGCAAATTTCTTTAATCCTGGCAGTTGAAATGGTCACTGCCTCCTCATCATCAGACGACTGCTCCTCCTTTAATGTCTTTAGCTGTTCATTCTGAAGATCTACAAGCTCATCTGTAGTGAGCTCTCCACTGTGGTCCTCAATCAGTTCCTCTAAGTCGTTGCCATCAACTTCAAGGCCAATATTTTTGCCCAAGGACACAATCTCATCCACTACATTGGCACAGAACAGCAGAGTTAGGCTGTCCTTCATTGCTTTGTGCCTCAGCAGTGCTTTCTCCTCCTGGGTGGCAAAGGTCCTCTTTGGCATTTTCTCCCAGAAGAGGCCCATTTCATCGCAATTAAAGACTTGTGAAATGTAATCTTCCTCTTTGAAGCTCTTATCAAATTCCACCTTGATCGCTTCTGCTTCTTTTTCTTTAGAGCTTGCAGCCTCTCTGTGCCTAATTACACTATGAATACCACTATCTTTTTATTTATTTTTTTAACTTTTCAAACCAGCCCCTGCTGGCTTTAAATATCGTCAATCTCAGCACTTGTACAAGCAATTTCAACAATAAATAACGGTGCAACAGCTTTGCCTTTTCGCATATTATTGCCTCACTAACACTGTGTCCTGCAAGTTGCTTTTCATTGATCCAGATCAAGTGAAGATTTTCAACTTTTTCTAAAACTTGAGGTCTTTACTTCTTGCAGCTTAGTTACACCTTTAGCCACATCGACTGATTTGAGTAACTCTTTGTTCTTCATGATGGTGGAGATAGTTGATTTTGCCATGCTGATCTCATTAGCGATGTCATACACATGAACATTCATGTTTCATAATTATTTCCTTCTTCACCTCCACTGTTATACATTTCTGCTTCCTAGCAGCACCACTACCGTTCTTTGAACTCATAATTGATGGGATTAACAAGGAAAATAATGAAAGAGATGAACTGAACACAGTGTCACTGCTAAGAAATCTTTTACTGTTGTGTAGTAAGGCCAATTAAAGCAAGGCTGCGCATACGTGCAAAACTAGGCTACTAGGCTAGTGCTTATCGATGTTACTACTGCATGGTTTTCGTTTGTACTGTACGCGATCGTTTGTCTCCAACGTTAAACCCTGCTCTCTCTCTCTCTCTCTCTCTCTCTCTCTCTCTCTCTCTCTCTCTCTCTCTCTCTCTCTCTCTCTCTCTCTCTCTCTCTCTCTCTCTCTCTCTCTCTCTCTCGCCTTCGTTCGTAACCCGAGGCACTGCTCGTTACCCGAGACAAATAATGTTTGAGGTTGTTTATATATATACACACACACACACACACACGCAATGGACAGACAAGAAAACCAATTAACAAGTCCGTCAAGAAACAAATGAAGATCGTAGACCAAAGGAAAGACTGAGAAGTAAATACCTGGATGGTTTGGCCATGTGCACATGGTCGAGACAAGACTACTGAGCTGATCCATGACTGGTTATCACGTGAGATGGCAAAACATTACTGCCCACGATTATCAGCTTGGCACTTGATTGATATACAGGGAGGCCCTGGTTAACATCAGTGTTACCTTCTTGGAAAACGTGATTTTAAATGAAGTGACGTATAGCGAAACACTATTTCCCATATAATTAAATGAAATACAGTGTATTATGTAATGCTTATTATGATGGTTGTTGATATTTATTGGTTTAATAGAGGTGGGGTGGAGGGCGAGTGGTAGAGTTATTTAAACGTACAGGCATTCAATTCTGCCTCTTCATCTCAGGATGTCATTGTAACCTCTTCTTGCCTCTTTTCCTGGCTCTTCTCTGCTTGAACAAAAAAAAATTGTCTAATGTCTGCCTCACAGTTTGTTTCCCTTTCTCTGAGTAAAGTTGTTTACTCTGAGTAAAGATGGTTGTCATGTGTCAAAGATCTACATAGGAGCTTAGAGAGTTAAGACGGAGCTATACGGAGAACACCAGACAGGCCTTTGAATATAAATGTTATAGACGGGTTCTAAGAATATCTTGGATAAAGAAAAGAACAAATGCGTCCATACTTCAAGAGCTGAATATTGAAGAAGGCTGGCTATTAAAGACGATAAAATAAAGAAAATTTAAATATTTTGGACACCTGAAACGTCACGAAAGTTTTGAGGCACACTAATGATTCACAGCTTGGGATTTTTAGGTAAGTAGGAAAATTTTTTTTTTTTTTTCAACTTTTCATTTTCTCTTTATTGCTTCCATTCCCCCCCCCCCCCCCCCCCATCTTTTTATTCTTCTCATCCCGTCGTTACGCCTTAATGTAGTCACCGGAGGGTCTTCTCCGTGACCATATGTTGTGTTGTGTGTATGTATTTGCTGATGAAGGCTAGTCGTCGCAATGTCCTGTATGTGTGGTAATTCTGTTATGTAAAGCTGCATTACTTTGTGCTATTTTATATTGTTTAATGACTAATGTTATACTATCAATCTCAAACCTGGACTTTATCCAAATTACACCTTCGCAAAATCAACACCTGCGAAATGAGATGCCTGAGGAGAGCTGCCAACTTAACAATCCGAGACCGAGTAAGAAATGCTACTATCAGACAGACTGTGGGATCAACACCTTGTGCTACATTTATTGAAAGACAGAAGATCAAGTGGTTTGGCTATGTCGTTAGAATGCAACATCAGCAACTACCATCACTGGCCTTACATCAAAGATCATCTACGACGAGACCACGAGGACGTCCAAGAAGAAAATGGATTGACATCAGAGACATTGTAAAACCACACGGAATGACACTATCCAGTGCCGCCCACCGGGCGCTGGAACGCTAATTATTCCTCCCCACGACGCTTGACGGCAGAAGTGGAAGATGATGATGATGATGAAGGACTAATGGAGGGGAATATGTGTGGGAAGAGAGGAAGAGGAAGGCCAAAGAACAGATGGGTGCAGGGTGTAGCGGATGATCTCCAGATTGGTGTATCGGACACGGGACATCTTGCTTGTGATCGAGAGGTTTTCCGGAAGGTTGTTATGGGAGCGAGGTTCTGGAAAGGACATGCTACTGAATGAATGAATGTTATTATTGTTTCGGTAATGCTATTGACCATTTTCCGGTTTTCCGGTTTCAAGATGGCGACGGACGGTCGTGTTGTTTTGTGTTCGTTAACTTTTTCGCGTAAGGGATGGATTTATTCATTTCTTGCGTGTAATTGGTGTGCCAGGATGTAAAACCAGGAGCTTCTACTCAAGATCTGCGCGGGTGCTACGGAGTTCGTGCATCGAGCGAAGCCATCCTTGAGTGAATTTTCAGCAGCGTGTGTGGTTCTCAATCAAAAGTCTGTGTTTACGTTTTTTCAACATGGCGGAACAACGTGTGTTTTCCGAACGATCAGCAGTCAACATACCGAAGCGGCGTGGTAGCCGCGCAGGGAAAAAGAAGCCAGGTAAGCGCGGTGGCTTGAGACGTTTTAGACTCAAGTGTCACCGTCTAGGACTCAGGAACATCCGTATTCTATATTGGAACTGTGCCAGTGTAAAACAACGGTGCTCTATTTTAGAAACCCTAGTTTACAGGAACGACATTGTAGCACTCCAGGAGACGAGACTGGGCGATCAGCTACTCCGAATTGCCGGCTTCAAATGTTTCTATAACAGACGACATCTGGGAACGGCGATTCTCGTTCGCGACAGCATGGTGGCGTCAGAGCTAGACATGTCCAGTTGGAACAGTGACGATATACAAATACAGGCGTTGAGAGTTCATTCCAGTATACCATTCGTGTTGGTTAATGTTTATGCCCGCAATGCGAGTGTGGACGCCCAGAAGTGGCAGTGCTTAAGTGGCATATTAGGCCACGAGAGAAATGTTATTTTCTGTGGTGACTTCAACGCTAAAGGCAGATCATGGGGAAACACTTCCTCCAATACACAAGGGGAGGAGCTCGAGACTGCACTGGAAACCATCGACCTGGTTTGTATCAACAGTGGCTGTGTCACCAGGACAGCAAGCCGTCCAGGCGATGAGGACAGTGCTATTGATCTGGCGCTAGTTTCACCTTCACTCACTACAGTGTGTAGATGGGGTGTCCTAGGACACCATGGCAGCGACCACCACCCATGCAGCATATTGGTGGAGAAAGGCAGAACCAGGCAGCACAAGCTAAAGGTAAAGACGTTCCAGTATGACAGTACAGGGCAAGATGTGGTGAGTAAAATAAGACGTGACAAGCGCAGAACGTTTCAGGGCAGGAGAAAGAAAAAAGCTGGGAGCAGCCACCGTGGTGGAGTTTCGAGGTGGAGAAGGCTTGGGTGGATAAGCGTAGTGCTGTAAGGAGATGGCAAAATGCCAAGAAGAACAGAGCTGGTCATCCTAGTCCCTGCTTGCACTTAGAAAGAGAGATGCACACAAAAGTAAGCTATTTCAAAAAACTGGTCACGGTGGTTAAAAGCGAAAAATGGGCAGAGGTGTGTCAAAGAGTAAGCACAGACAAGTCACTGAAATTGTTCTGGCGACTACATAAAAGCATGAGTGGTGTAGTCAAGAATAAGAGCATTTCTGACTTCCAAGGTGCTGACCTCATCTGGCAGAGGACTGACGAGGACAAGGGCAAAGCCCTCTTTGAACGCTACCTTGAGCAGAGCAACCAGACAGACATGGGAGGCCGGAATCTGGCCAAGGAGGTCACCTCAGACAGATGCAAGGCCCAGAACACTTCGGATGAAGACACAGTGACAGTGAAAGAAATCAAGGCTGTGCTTCGACGATCAAAAAACAGTGCTCCAGGTCCTGATGGCATAAGATACGACGACATAAATAGGTGTACCGACAATGAGCTAGAGAAACTAGCAGACATGTACAACAACAGTATAGGGAGTGCTAGCATCAAGGAGGAATGGTTACACAGCTATCTGATTCCCTTGCCGAAGCCTGACAAAGACCACAAGAAAATTCAGGGATATCGAATTATAACCATGCAGAATACAATAGGCAAGCTGCTGGAGAAGGTAATTGCCAGGAAAATATCAAGCCAACTAGAGAGGCAAGGTGTTTTCCCACCTACCCTGGGTGGGTACCGTCCAAAAAGAGAAACCTGGACCAATGCAGCAGTCTTTGCCCACGATGTCTATGAAGGTTTCCACTCAGGCACTGAAACCGTTGCTGCAGCGATTGATCTTGAGGACGCATACAACAGAGTACCACTGGATTTTTTAATGTTTCAGCTTCTTGAACTAAACGTAAGTCCATTCCTCCTTAGTTGGATCGCTGCAGCTCTCTTCCAACGGAAAGTAGTTTTTAGATGTGGCAGTTGGACTTCGGAACCAACAACAATATATCCTGGCCTACCACAGGGATCACCATTATCTCCGGTACTGTTCAACGCCTACACAGTGAGAATCACCAGTGAGCAGATCACTGGACCTGGCAGGACATTGTCATATGCCGATGATGTTTTAGTGTATCGTCAGGGTAAGGATAGAGAGGAGGTTGCTGTGGAACTACAAACCGAACTCAATCGCATAAGTACTTGGTGTGATGAAGCTGGGGCAATGGTCAACCCAACAAAGGCAACAGTGACTTGGTTCTCGTTGAATAATCATATTGTCAACAATCCAACACCAACTGTAATGCTGTGTTCAGAGACGGTGGAAAGAACGCAGGCAATGAATTACCTGGGGATACGGTTTGATCGAAGCCTTGCTTATAATGTGCACATAGACCAGGTGATAACAAAGGCCAAGCGGGGTTTGGCAGCGATGCGGGTGATGGCGGCAGCAAACTGTGAGCAGCGCCATCTATGTCTTCTGTACGAGGGGCTGGTCATGTCTGTTTTGGAGTATGCAATGGCAATCCTGACTGTCAGCCATAAGCAGATAGAAAGGATGGAAAGGATACAGAATGAAGCTATGCGCATTATTCTTGGATGTACAAGAGATACAGCATGCAGGGCGATGCGCTACATTCTTGATTTTCCAACCATTGAAGAGAGAATGCAAGTTTGCAGGGCACGTGCCTACCTCAGAATTAACGCAAACACACAGCATCCACTGCATAGTGAAATTAGGAAGGTGAAGGGCAGCAGGTTAAAAAGAGGACGGTCGTGGATGGGTCAAGCCGAGGACATTCTTCAACAGGTGTGTTCACTTGAGGACTTAGAACCTGGCGAGGAGTGGGTGCAAGTGCCAACAGACTTCTGCACATCCTTTTCAGTTTGCATCCAACTAGATAGAAAATGCAGACAAGAAAATCCGGCTGCTGTTGAGGCTGAAGTACAAGCGTTGATTTTCGAGAATTCGCTAGACAGTGACGCGGTCATCTACACAGATGGGTCGGTCGTCCGACATGTGAGAAGCTCATGGGCCTTTACAGCTCGGGCCGGAGGGAGAATTGTGAAGGAGGACTCTGGTGCTTTCACTGAAACCACAAGTAGCCTGACCATGGAAGTCATGGCAGTAAGTAAAGCAATAACATGGCTCGAGACACAGACATTCACTAGGGCTTGTTTCCTTAGCGACTCAATGAACATGATCAAGAGGATAGAGGAGGGGTCGATCCGAAGAGAATGGTTGCTGCCTCTGAAGCGGTCTCGGCTGGCAAAGATTAGTTTCATCTTCGTGCCAGGGCATGCGGGAGTACAAGGAAATGAGCGGGCTGACAAGCTCGCAGGTGAGGCTACTGTTGAGGGCGGACGCGCCATGGACCAGGCTGACATTCTGAATGCTCTACGAGAAGTGAGACTTTTGCAAGAACCAAGTGATGACTGTGAATCTACAACAATGGCCAGACTGCGGGAGCAGCAAATTAAAAGAGGGGTGGCCAAACAAGAACACTACGCAGGAAGCCAAAGAAGATTGATAAACCAACACAGAACTGGCGTCGTTAGCCGCTACACGATGCGGGATTTGCTGAGGAGGGGATCCGAGCACTTATGGACTGAATGGTCCGATGTGCAACGAGGATGATCTGTCGACTAACTAACTAACTAACTATTGACCATTTGAGAGTATCTGAGTTTTTATATTAACCTCAGATCTTGCAGGAAGCATGGCGGAATGTGCATGTTGAATGTTAGTCTACAACTTCACTAAACAACGCACTCTGTTTGGTAATGTTGAATATTTTACTACATCATTCATTTATCGTTTAATGGTGTTGAATATCGTCATTCTATCTCGGTGGCCAAGCAGCCTGGGGGTAGTCACTGGAGTTACGGAGTTCCTGTTTTATGCGACACTTTCGGCAGTCTGCCCTGTGGAAAGAGACCCAGTAAATGTAGCAATTTGAATTTTGGTCAATATTTAAAAATTGGGTTTTTACTTATGATATCATACCACTTAGATAGAGCTTGACAAGATGAATCCAACGGTATCTCAACGAATAGTATGCGTTAATTCTAAGCGGAGTTATGAATTTTCTGGTCACGTAATTTAATACCAGGAAGTCCAATGATAGACTAAGAGATAAGTCAGAATTTATCGCGGCCCTAAAATTGGAAGCTGAGAAATTCTGCCTTCTATTACCGTGGCTTGTTTATTTGTAAACGGACAACGTTGTGCCATACATCATTGCGTCCGGGGTGGCGAGGCCTAACTTGACGTATTTTTTATTTTTCTATAGGATGTGCTGTGACCTAATTAACAATTTAAAATGGCCGCCAATTGTTTATTATTTGCCTTCTATTACCGTGGCTTGTTTATTTTTAAATGGACAACGTTGTGCCATATATCATTGCGTCCGGGGCGGCGAGGCCTTACTTGACGTATTTTTTATTTTTCTATAGGATGTGCCATGACCTAATTAACAATGTAGTCACTGGAGGGACTTCTCCGTGATTATTTATTGTATTTTGTGTAGGTATTTGTTTGCTGATGAAGCTAGTCAAAACATCTTGTGTTTTTCGTTATTCTTTTATGTAATCTTCATTACTTTGTGTAATTTTATATTTTCGGCTTTGTCGCAGTACAAAAAGAAAAAAAAGAGGCAAGTAGACCAAGAAGACGGTGGAGAGATAATATATATACAGACCTACAAGCACTTGGAATCAACGACTGGCAAAAGAAGGTCAACCAGAGTGATGAATGAAGATGGATTGTATCTACAGCAAAGAACCTCAATGGCTCGGAATGAAGAAGAAGAAGTGAAATATTTCGGCCACTGTGACGAGTTCACCTTGGGTAGCGAGAGTGAACCACACCCTAGGTGTCTCTGGCACTCCCGTGTATTCTAGCCCCAGGGGTTGGATGAGCAGATACACCTTTTTCCTCTGTGGTTGATCTCATATTAGTTAATTACGTCTACAAGCCCCTCCAGATTCTAGACCCCCACTAACTACCTACACCTGTGGAACAATGAACACTGAGGCATCGTCCGAGACCACACTCAATCATTATGCAAAGAGCAAGTCAACTGACATAAAGTTTATTCTACCCTTGAGAACATAGAACTGAAATGAACATCCTGATAGAAGAATCTATTTACACAAATAGAAGATAGAGTAGAGATAGACTCAGAGATGTAGGTATCTTCATCGAGTTGAGAAGTAGATTGGATGCAGATGTCCCGTCCAGTCGGTCCGCCACTCACCCGGCTTCCTTCCAGTGAGATGACTAGAACCTTGGAGACCACTCTGTCTCCAGAGCGTGGATCCACAACACTAGAGTCACTGCTGGACCCCACTTCACTGGACCAACTGCATCTATATCACTCCCACGGAGTCACTGTTAATACAGTTCTCGCACAATACCAGTTGGGAGACAATCCTCCTGGACTTGACTCCAAGTAGTCGTTACTTCGAAGAACTTAACGAATCACTGACCAAGCTAATGGTCGGTCACTCCTCACACAGTCTTACTGCAGAACCGCTATGGTATTGACCAATTTAATGGTCCCTTTATCACAGCACCGGAACATGAATGGAAAAGGGTCTCAGACCAATTCAATGGTCTCCTACAGTCACACTGCTTGTAGAATCAGATATGGCTACTAAAATGTTACTGAGTTCTTGGATAACACAGTTGATAATCTTGATACTGCAACAGTACATTAATAGAATCAGACATCTATTTCACAGCAACAATTCAGGTTGGACTATAATCCCATAGTCCCTTCCACCGGGTTACCTTGACACATGTCACTAACTGGTCAAGTTCTTCTCAAGACCTGCCACTAGAGCTGTCCAAAGAACCATTCAAGTGTCTGAAGATCAGTTACTTCTGCGTTTAGGCAGAACCCCCGTCAAACTAGACGGACCGGTGTTCCCTGTCGTTGAGCATGATTACTCAACATGCTGAACTGTTCATCACAAAACAGAGTGTCGTCTATTTATCAGAACAATCACAAATCAACACTTCTCACACGGGCACCTTCAGGGTGGTTGTATGTCTTGAGGCAACCTTCACTCATGGTGAATCAATATTGGGTACCTGATGTGGTTGAGTCTGGCGTGATAAGTAAAGAACTGAACCCTTCGCTTTGTCACACGAAGTGGTTTCCTGCCAACAACATTATAGTTGACTGGTTCCTCAACAGGCAAACTCCTGAAAAGGAAGAGCGACCGGTGAGAGTATACTGGCCCAAACATAAGTCCACATGCATCCTACCAATAACTACTCAACTCTCAGTCATGCTACTTAGTTATGCATATAACTAAAGCATTATCTCTATATGGAGAGTAGTATAGCATGGGTTTGCAAATGTCAGCTGGCCTCACAGAACAGCCCGTCAACAGAGCAAGAAATCAGAATGACGAGTCTGATCTTTGGTCTCACCTCTCCCTAATCATCTACCAGTCGTCGCTAACGTCAGTAGTGATACAAGGCTGTTATTATAGTTCTAAGTTAATCGAACTAAACATAGGTAAAGAGTCCCTAGACTCGGTCCTAACATCATCAATGTACAGTAAGGAACATAAACTGGATCAATATCCCATCCCTCGGGATATAGGAATAGGACATGATCATATCCACTATGTACACAAGCCTGTTTGCTGGTGGGACCACCTGCCCCTGCCCTAGCAAACTCTTCTTATCAGACTCTGCCTTAGAGTCAAGAAGCCTTCTTGAGCATACATGTTCCCCACATGTTCCAAGGGAAATCTTCCAGTTCTGTCCTCCCCAAGTGGGTTAGCCTTGGCATGGATGGAACTTCATCGTTGGCTTGGCCTACCAACACATACTTTCATAACTTGCGTTTACCTCCCCCATATTCTATATTTCCCCAGTCTCATGCAGCCTCCTAGCATCCTTCCATACTTCCAGCACCTGAGCATTCACTCGCACTAGCGCCAGTACGAAAGAGACAGGATAGCTGAGACAAGATTTCAGAACGCACATTTATATCGCGACGGCACGCAGTGTTATCTCACGACGACCTATTCGGCGTTCGGACTTACTCCAGGAAGTATCACATGCCATGATCTAATATATATATGCACACAATGTCCCATCATATATATATATATAAATCTAGCCCCAAAGCAACTTACCTTGACACAGAAATCCGCTGTTCCACACAATGAATTCACTATTAAGTTATTACACCATAGTTACATCATTCCTGGTTGCACAGAACTAAGTTCTTCCTTTACTTAGTAACTAAGCACAATTTTGTCTGAAACTCCACCTACCAACTTACCTGGTTTTCTAACCGTTCTTCGGCTTCAGCAACTGACTGAACTAATCTAGGTTTCCATCCGGCACAAGTAACTAGGTTTTATTCTACCACAGCAACCTAATAGATGTAACGATTGTCAAAATATGTTACACATATTTGGAACCCAAATCGCCTACAACACAATACGGCGTTTCTAACAGCTGTTTCGCGAGCACACGGTAAACAAACACGATTCGCCTTCAACTGCGTTATCGATCGGTTTGCTAATTAGTATGCAAGGACATCCGCATAGGTAATGAGGTTAGAACAATGGCGTGTGGAACACACGTACAAAGTTAAATGATTTAAACAATTATCTACCTGTATGGACAACCAGACCTCCAGACAGCTCCGAACTGTTTCAAGGGCTTCTCATCTTCCTTGATCTAACAGTCAGCCGCATAATGGTTGAGGGGAGACGCACACAAAACGGCTCACATTCGGCCTGCGTCTATTCTGTGGCAACGACAGTAAGTGAATGACTGATTTAGCCACATTCCCGCTTCGTGCCAACTCAATGCGCACTAGAAGCGAGTGCTTCTCGAGAAAAGATACTTTCTCGGGAAAACCGTCATTCCCCGCCTAGAGTTTCTAGATCTCTCTGCACGAGAATTTAGAGCGATACCCAGCATCACGGGTTACTCGAATTTCGGTGTTTCGAGAATATTCTAGATCGTAAGTCCTTCATCGGCTTCCCTCAGTCTATTCTTAGCTGGGAAAGTCCCCCATGACGCGCCAAAAATAGTGCGGAATCCTGACGACCCAAGACAGATAATCGCGTTTTGTCACATAGGCCCCCACTTTAAGAGGATCGACCCCGTCGTTCCACTTCTACGCAGAAGCTGTCTATGTCGTTCGTTCTTTCTTCTTAGAGACCGGATGGCGGGTGAGGAAGTCTAACCCGTCAATATTGTATAGAATACTTTTACCACATTAGGTGGGGTGACAAGCTATTCAGTATCACGGGTGATCAACGCCTACTCTGCTACTGCGATCGGGCATCTCGCAGTGTCTTGCGGAACAGAGCTCCCGTCTCGATCTGATTTAACGATCGTTTCCTGCCAGAGTTTACTGGACTTCTGCAACTCCAGCTTCCCCTTTCGAGGACCCAGCTGGACTGCAGTCGGTCGGATTGAGGGACCAAGGGTCTGTGTCTGTTCTGACACAACCCACCTCTTCCGACCACGGTTCTCAGTGTAGCTAGCACTGCGGGTGTTCCTTTGGCCGGTCATGTTCCCCCGAGCACCGGGCTGAACCGAAGAAGGTACCTGCACATACATATAGGACTGCCTATGGTGTGACAGGCTTTCCGCTACCTGACCTGAACCCCGAACCGTTCCTTCAGCGAATCTCTGCGCCCTTGGGCTGGTAGACTTATCATCGGGTTTCCCCTCATAGCGCATGAGGAGACTGGAATGGAAAGTAGTAGACTTTCCCAGGAACACCACTCCATAGTGCTTGTGGAGCCCCACTTTATCCACTAGGAATGGGCCCTGCCACCCGATTTCGAATTCGTTCCCCTCGATTGGGAGGAGTACTAGAACTCGGTCTCCAACCTCTAAGGATATCTTCGTCTTCGTCCGTTTCTCAAATGTGCATTTACGGCACTCAGGACAAGACCTACTATACCTGCGCACGTCGCCTGTCATTCCCGGCCACCAATAGTACCGGGATAGACATTTACTGGTTGTCCCTACAGACAGATGTCCGGTTGGGGACCTGACATGTACCGTTCGCAGCAGATTAGCTCTGAAGCTCTCAGGAACCAACTTACGATCCCTCTGCCTTCTCTCTGATCCGGTCTGAATTAACGGTGACCGGGTGTCAGATTCGAACTTACCCTGAGGTTAACGGGTTTTCTATTGTTGGGCAACCGTTCTGAACAAGGACACTCCGTCGCATCCTTGCTCCGAGCAGTACTCATTCCATCCGGGTGAGTATTTCGGAGACTTACCTTTTCTAGACCCTCTTCCTCTGTACCTCTGACCTGCCTAGACTTATGGATGCTAGGGTGTTCTGGTTCACCCAGAAACACGTACTTCCGGCCAAGAATTAGGGGATAGAGAGGATCCGGTACGACTTGCCGCCTGAATGCGTCCAGTAACGTACTTGCTCCGAATCTCCACATTGGCAATCGGGCAACGTAGCGCTACAGCACTCCTACTGGCTGGCTGTATCTCCGTCATCTCCCCGGTGAGTTGCTCTGGGCCTGTCAGGTGGGATGCAATTACAGATGAAAATTGCAATCCTGTGTCGTAGAGGCACAACACCTGTTGCCCATTCACTTCTACTTCCTCAACCACCTGGAGGTCGCTCTGGTTCTCCATTTCCATCAACCGTCTTCACTTTCCTGCAAGGTCTATCCCTAACCTCTGCAAGACAAGCAAAGTGAAAGTCCTTGGGCTTACTCCTACACTCACTCGTATTGTGAGTGCTGGACTTGCAGAATTTGCACCATCGTTCACTCCACTTCCTCTTTGGAGAACTAGGTGGGCTATTCTTACCTTGGTTGACGTTAGAGATCTTCTCTATAGAGTTTACCTGTTTCTTGGGTTCATCAGAACCTTTGGTCTTTCTTTTTTGACTTACCTTTGATCCTTATCTTTCGATCTCGGATCTGTTGGACTGGTATCCCCAGTCTCGCCATAGACTTCAACGTATCTTTCGGCTAACTTGGTGACTATATCCAATCTCTCAGCCCCATTCTACACTAAGAAGTTTCGCAAGGGTTTAGACATTTGCATTCGCATCTGATCTACAACCATCAACTCACGCAAACTTTCATACTCCTCTTTAAATCCGGCCAAGGCCATCCACTTTAAGAAGGTATGAGTTCAATCTCACACTGTATGATGAAAACAGTTCACCAGGTTCTCGCTTCGCAGTCCGAAAACTTCCTTCGGTATGAGTGCGCTGTGATCTCGAATCTCTTCAAAGAGAGCCGCTTTCAGAGCCGGGTAATCATTCTGTAGACCCGGTGGCAAGCGTGCATACACCTCATAACCTTCGGCACGGAGTCCCTGGGAGAGTTTTAAACACCATTTCTGTTTGTCTAGTCCCATTGCAATAGCCATGGCTTCATACTTTTCTAAGTATTGGTCTATCCGCTCCTTCTCGGGTTCGAACGGCTGTAAAGGCCATTTCATAGCCTGATAGTCACGTCTACTGGTTGACTCTGAGCCAGGAGGTACACCTCCTCCCATAGCTCCATCAGTTACACCTGTAGCAGGCACTTGTGCCTCAAGTAGCTTCATTCGATACTCATGTCACGTTTTTCTTTCGCGGCTTCCAACTCAAGCCGTTTCATCTCAGTATCAGCCGCTATCCTCTTTTCCTCAAGAGCCACTTTACTGGCTTCCAGTTCTCTTTCTGCTCTCCTCCTCTCTCTTTCCTCTTGGCGAAAATTTCTTTCCACCTCTTGCACATAGGATTTCAAAGCATCTCCCTCTAGACCAGACTTGCCGTCCAGTTTCCTGAACTTTGTCTAAGTCTAACTCTTGGGTAGACATGTTGACTATGATATGTGGGTACTCAAGTATGTGTGGGTGAAGCAATACAATGAATCAATAATCAATAGTACTAACTAATCACCACAACACAAATGTCCGTCAGACAGTTAGGAGATAGGTAGAAGTAGTAGAATCTTATGTAGACTGAAGTAGAGGATAAAGACTAAGTCCCTATCACTATGTGAGAGGTCTACAACACACAGAGAGCTTGGAATACTCCCGGACGAGCCCCCACTCTGTATGGAGTGTGACGAGTTCACCTTGGGTAGCGAGAGTGAACCACACCCTAGGTGTCTCTGGCACTCCCGTGTATTCTAGCCCCAGGGGTTGGATGAGCAGATACACCTTTTTCCTCTGTGGTTGATCTCATATTAGTTAATTACGTCTACAAGCCCCTCCAGATTCTAGACCCCCACTAACTACCTACACCTGTGGAACAATGAACACTGAGGCATCGTCCGAGACCACATCAATCATTATGCAAAGAGCAAGTCAACTGACATAAAGTTTATTCTACCCTTGAGAACATAGAACTGAAATGAACATCCTGATAGAAGAATCTATTTACACCAAATAGAAGATAGAGTAGAGATAGACTCAGAGATGTAGGTATCTTCATCGAGTTGAGAAGTAGATTGGATGCCAGATGTCCCGTCCAGTCGGTCCGCCACTCACCCGGCTTCCTTCCAGTGAGATGACCTAGAACCTTGGAGACCACTCTGTCTCCAGAGCGTGGATCCACAACACTAGAGTCACTGCTGGACCCCACTTCACTGGACCCAACTGCATCTATATCACTCCCACGGAGTCACTGTTAATACAGTTCTCGCACAATACCAGTTGGGAGACAATCCTCCTGGACTTGACTCCAAGTAGTCGTTACTTCGAAGAACTTAACGAATCACTGACCAAGCTAATGGTCGGTCACTCCTCACACAGTCTTACTGCAGAACCGCTATGGTATTGACCAATTTAATGGTCCCTTTATCACAGCACCGGAACATGAATGGAAAAGGGTCTCAGACCAATTCAATGGTCTCCTACAGTCACACTGCTTGTAGAATCAGATATGGCTACTAAAATGTTACTGAGTTCTTGGATAACACAGTTGATAATCTTGATACTGCAACAGTACATTAATAGAATAGCCATACTATTTCACAGCAACAATTCAGGTGGACTATAATCCATAGTCCCTTCCCACGGGTACCGTTACACATGTCCTAACTGGTGAAGTTCTCTCAAGACCTGCCACTAGAGCTGTCCAAAAGAACCATTCAAAGTGTCTGAAGATCAGTACTTTTGCGTTAGGCAGAAAAACCAAACCCCCCTGGTTTTTTTTTTTTTTTTTTTTTTTTTTTTTT
>JACEFZ010005670.1:0-29106 GCA_014155875.1 Cepaea nemoralis
AAAAGGCCCCCAAAATATCCCCCGTTTTAAATTTTTTCTTGAATGGTAATTCTGATTGTTTCTTTACGTCCCCAATTATTTGTACATTAATTATGTAAACATTTCCTTTCAAGAAACCTCATAAATAATAATCTAATGGAGTTAGATCTGGAGATCGAGCAGGCCAAATTCCACGTTATATTATGCAATTTGCAAAAAAAAATTTTAAAAAACACAGCGATGCTCTAGCTGTGTGTGCAGATGCCCCATCTTGCTGGAACCACGCTTCTTAAATTTCTCGTTCATCCAGCTCTTCTAAAAATGGGTTCCAGAATGTCAGTACGGTACTGATTGGCATTTATAGTGTTGTTGAAGAAAATTGATCCAATAAAACGTTTTCTACTGACGGCACACCTTACCCCAATTTTCTCATCGTGAAGAGGCGCTTCGTGAAATGCATTGGGATTAAAAGTGCTCCAGATTCGATTATTTTGGCTATTAACATATCCAGACAGATGAAACCATGCCTCATCAGAGATGAATGTTAGATCGAGAATTGCCTCGTCTTCTTTAGCTTCTTCTTCTTCTTCTTCTTCTTCTTTCGTTCGCTTGAAACATGTCTACAACTGCAATGTCGTCTCTTGTATGAATCTAACAGTCTTTTTTAGTTCATTCAACGGTCCATAGAGTTTATCTTCCACTGTTGTCTCTCTAGGCCAGAAGGTTCGCCTGGATATGTTGTAGTTTGGGCAATCCTGGAGTATGTATTTTGTAATTTCTCTGTGGCTATCTTGATTGCCTCAATTTCAGCATCTTCTTTAGCTAAAATGCTTGAAACCACGTGGAGTAGTTGACTCTGGATTGAGTATCACACTCTTTTAGTTCAGACACAAAATGTACCTGTATGGATGAAAATGTAATCGTTGTTTAGGAATTGTGTGCACGGTGCTCACTGATGTTTGTCCATCAAGAATGATGATGACCATTCATTTCATCCAGTGGGGTTGAAAGTATGGAGCCGTGAGTTCTAAGATGGCTGATAAGGCCTATTTGGGCTCGAAATGCTATCTCACTGATGCTCACTAAGTGCTCACTGATACGTTCATTTGTTGCGACATTTTCCTTAAGGACTAGCCTGGTCTTTTCAGGAGTCTGTCTTGGATATCTAGACATTTTACTTCAGACACAGCAGACCTACCAGATCGCGGAGCATCTTCCACATTTCCAGTAGCAAGAAACTTACTCAACAAATTTCTAACCGTAATGCTATGAGGACCGGGCTACCTGGCGAAGGTGTTAACGACTTTCTCCGTAATCCTGTATATTCACGTGGGCAACGCAGCTGCACGAGATTCGGTAGCGGATCGCGTCGCGTTGGTTACTTACCCCCCCCCCCCCCCCTCCGAGGGGGGGGGGGGGATTTTAGGATTTCCAGGTAGGGCGGGGGGGGAATTAAGATTATTTCAAGATCGCGTTAATACAAGAACTGATTACTTGATATTGTTGTTCCCTCCATACTTTACGGTTTTGTACTTCTCGCCCTTCTTATATTAGTTTTATAATGTAAGTAGACCCGCAAATCACGTTTTATGTAGACCTCTAGGCTTGTTCTAGAATGTGTTATTAAATTTAGCTTCCATTTGTACATATACAGTGTAAGGGAGTGGGGGAATGTATAAGAAGGAAATACGAAAAGGGGGGGGGGGGTGGGGTGACATTTTGAGCATATTGTGGAGGGGTGCATGGGCCAAAAAAAGGTTGAGAACCATATATATATATATAGAGAGAGAGAGAGAGAGAGAGAGAGAGAGGAGAGAGAGAGAGAGAGAGTGGGGATGGGGCTGGCATCGAAGTGAAGTACACTTGCTCCTGCAACGAGGAACCGTCGTCATTAAGGTATTTGGAGATGACAGGTTCGAATCCCGGTGGAATAACTATAGCTATCAATTTATTATGTTGCCATGTGTACCCTCTAGTCTCTCCTCCTGTCTCCTACTTCTATGAGCGACTAACAACACATGCGAATTTCTTTATGAACTATTCGTCCTCTCGAATCCTAATTTACATCAAGTTAAACCATCATGTCTGAGGATCATCGTCTATAACCCCATGTATGTGGATGCGCCATCATTTTCCTAATCTATTCTGTTTTGTATACTCCCCATCACTCGATTAATTCATTGTCTTCCGCGCAATAAACTCAATGAGGTCCATGCTTATTACCCGTCGTTGCATGTCATCTGTATAATCTTCTGAATCTGTTTTCTTTCATGTGAATTCTTTTATGCGTTGTGTTTTATGTTTTTACTAGCTGACCCGGCCCGTTTTCGCCCAGGCCCTGGCAGGGATCTATTTATCTGCCTGCCTGCCTGTCTGTCTGTCTGTCTGTCTGTCTGTCTGTCTGTCTGTCTGTCTGTCTGTCTGTCTGTCTGTCTGTCTGTCTGTCTGTCTGTCTGTCTGACCCGGCCCGGCTTCGCCCAGCCCCTGGTGGGGAGCATCTCATTTAATTCATATAAGTAGTCATATAAGCTCCCGTTCCCGTTCCAGTCTGTCTGTCTGTCTGTCTGTCTGTCTGTCTGTCTGTCTGTCTGTCTGTCTGTCTGTCTGTCTGGCTGTCTGCCTGTCTACCTGTCTACCTGTCTGTCTATCTGCCTAATAATTTATAGGTTGCAGTTAGAAAATTTCGCTTAATGCTAGGATTATTTTTTTTAAATGTTGTTGTGGAGGAGGGAGGAGTGGGAGGAGGAGGATGAGTTGGAGGAGGGAGGAGGAGGGGGAGGAGGAGGGGGATGGGAGGAGGAAGAGGAGTAGGGAGGAGAAGGAGGAGAGCGGAAGAGAGGAGCGAGGAGGGGGGAGGAGAAGAAGGAGGAGGGGGGTGAGGGAGAAGGGGATGATGGGGAGGAGGATGGGGAGGAGAGGAGGGCGAGGGAGGAGGAGGAGGAGTGGGGAGGAGGAGGAGGGAGGAAGCGGAGGAGAGGGGAGGAGGAGGGGATTAGGATGAGGGAGGAATAGGAGGTGGAGGAGGGAAAGGAGGAGTGGGAGAAGGAGGGGGAGGTGGAGGAGTAGGGGGAGGATAAGGGAGGAGGGGAAGTAGGAGGAGGGGGAGGAGGAGTTGGGAGGAGGAGTAGGAAGTGGGGGAGGAGGAGGATGGGGAGGAGGAGGGATGAGGAGGAGGAGAGGGAGGATCAGTAGGAAGAGTGGGAGGAGGAGGAGGGTTATAACGCATATGCCTGTAGATAACTGCAGCGAAAAGGTCCACCTATTTGAGAAATATGCAACAATTTTGCATATATAGCAATGCTATTAAAACTTATATCCCCTAGCTATATATAAATTATAATGTAAATTAATATATTAAATAATATTAAGCAAATAACTGTTTGTACACTAAAAAAAAACTATGACAGTTGGCATCACCGGAATGAGAAGAAGACGTGTAGAAAATTTCATCTCAATTGGATGGACCGTTCGTGAACGCATAAAGGACATACATACAGACAGACAGACATTCTATTTTATATATATAGATTGCGAGTATATTTTTGCGTATATTTTCTGTCCTGCGTGTTCTTACGTATGTTTTCTTGCAAGTGTTTTCTGAAATCTGTTTTGTTGGGAGTGCACTCTTACATATGTTTTATTGCACGTGTATTTTAACGCATATTTTATTGCAAATGTATTTTAGCGCATGTTTTATTGCAAGTGTATTCTTATATCTGTTTTTCTGCAAGTGTATTCTTACATCTGTTTTGCTGCAAGTGTATTCTTACATCTTTTTCCTGCCAGTGCATTATTACACATGTTTTATTGCAAGCGTATTTTAACGTTTTGGTTTTTGCGCTCACTCGTTTTGACCTCGAGCGTAGTCCATACACGCTATTTCTAGTAACACTGGACTGAATGTTGCGTGTGGATTAGCTTTCCCTATTACCAGTGTCCCTCGCCATAAGGCGAACCCACTTTTATTTCAGAGATACTTGTAATTTACGTCCCCAAGTCAAGGACGAGAAGTCAACATTTTAGTCCAACTGATCCGTGTAGGGGTTTAACCCCCTACCTCAGCATCAGCACAGCGGATGTTTAAGAACGAGAGTTCTTATCTTTCTTATTATTGCAAGTGTATTTTAACGTATGTTTTATTGCTCAATCTTGTAAGAAACAAAATCAAATCAATGGTGTTTGTCTGAACAACAGGAAAATATGAGCAATGGTAATCACAAAGAAAACATGTCTCTCCAGGGCAATACCGCAGTGAATGAAACCTGTCTGTTCTTGCGTGCTTCTTGGTCACTTTAGAATGCGCTTATCAAGCATTTAATTGTACTGTGAAGCTGCAGATAATACTCAGCCATGGACTGCCCGCAGGTCCAGTGATCCTCTCTGCTTGTCATCGAAAGTGGCAGCTGCCAATCAGTTGATGACAGTTGTGGAGGTGAGAGTCGGCAGTGTGATACCGGCCTGGTGGGCAGGGAGTTGTAGTGGAGTCTGTCGTGACAGATAAATTGGTTTTATTGGATTGAGGTGGGGGATGCCAGGCCAGACAGACAGAACGGAGCATAATGGGGTCTACCCTTTGCTCTGATGTTGGAACCGCAACTAACGAATAACGATTAGTTTCTTCTAGGACTTCATTTCATTGGTTTTTCTGTCTGTCCATGGTATTCTTTGCATTTTCCTCAGAAACCACATTTCCACAGCCATCAGATGTTTTTCAGCTTTGCCTGCTCATTGTCCACGCTTCTCATCCATACAAAAGTACAGGTTCTATGTAGCTTTTCAACACTCTTTTTTTTCTCGCTTCAATTAATATCTTTTTATTATTTTTATAACGAGGTGTGACGAGGGGATCTGGCCGACGCTCGGCGCTCGGAGGAAAGGCGAGACGGACATATAATCAGATTGCTACTGGAACTATTAGTGTTGGAACTCTTCGCTGGCTGCTGAGGATGGAGACGGAGCGCTTATGGGAATGTCCCGAATGCTGTGATGTCGGTTCCTAAATCAATCAATCAATCAATCAAATCTGTTTATTGTTCAGTATGTTTTTCATCTTGCAAAGGGCTACCTTCGCAATGGCAATTCTTGTTCTAATCATTTCAAGACATCTCCCATCAGATATTATAACTGTTTCGAGATAACAGTACCGATACCATTACGGCACCCATACCATTTCATTAAAAAAAACAAAATAACAACAGCGTATGGTGATCTGCTGCCAAATCGCTCATAACGGTATGAGAGATTACGAACTGCGCCCGTAACTCCTTCGCTACGGAGCGGGCGGGAATGTGTTGCTAGACCCATATTTTCATAGACTGAATGGGACACAGTGAGTGATTACGTCAATACCACGTGGGGCGCCTTCACTTTCCTAGACATTTCCAGGTACGCATGTTAGTCAGGGTTGACATTACAGAGCCCAGGTTAGATTTAAACACCCGCCTCTGTGCTGAACACATGACCACTGGGCTGGCATGCGAGCATCTGGCGACAACGCTACCGGGGCTTCCAGCTTCCTAGTACCTCAGTCTTGTTTTTGTTTTCTCATAGTCCGCAGTTGATTGGTCAGTTACGTTCATCGGTGTACAGTGTCGCGTCTGTCTTAATGTACCTGGTGTTTGTAAAGTCTCACTACACTTTGTATGTAGAACAAATTTGAAAAATTCGTTCTTCCGTTGATAACACCATTCTGTTTGGAGTGCAAAGAATTACTCTAGCAGGTGGCAGCTATTCGCTGCATATTGCTTCACGATGGACTGAGGAGCACATTTTTGATAACATCATATACTTAATTTTTAAAATGTGTTCCACATATGTAAAGAAACCAGCCAAACAGAGATCGCAAGAACACTGCATGTCGAAAACACAGAAGAAGAACCATCTGTAAATAACACCATTAGAGAACTCCTTTTTGCTGACGACCTAGCACTAATAGCAAAATCAGAAGATGAATTACAAAACCACATGAATAGTCTAAACGAAATGTGTAGGAAACCTAACATGAAAATTAGCACAAGTAAAACAGAGGTAATGAATATAACTAAAGAAGAAAACACAACAACAATTTACCTAACCACCTAAACGAACATCCCTTGAAACAAATAAAGAGTTCCAAGTACCGAGGAAGTATAATATCATCAAATGGCAAATCAGAAGACGAGATCGAAAATAGACGCAATAAGGCAAACCAACGCATTGGGCAAATGGCACCAATACTAAAGAACAATAACTACTAAGAAAGCACTTTACAACACAATCTCCCTACCAACTCTATGCTACCAATGCTAAACATGGACAGTGACAGAAAAAGAGAATAGAAAAACCACAACAGAAATGAGATTCCTGAGAAGAATACTCAACGTACCAAGAAGAGATAAGATCAGAAATGAAGAAATCAGGACTAACGTGGCGGTTATAGCTGCACTAGATTTTATTAGAAGGCAGCAAGTCATATGGTTTGGCCATGCAAGTAGGTTACGAACTAACAGTATACCACAACAAACAATGATGTACAGACCAGAGGGATGCAGAGGAAGAGGCCGACCACGTAAACGATGGACGCGAGGAATTTTCACATACAATTCTTGAAGGCGGAGCGGCGCCTCACCTACTCCAAGATAACCTACAACCTTGGCGGTGGTGACGTCGGAGGGCAGCGTGATGCCGACCACGGTTTCAATCAGCAAGAGAATGCAGCAGCCAGAGAGATTCATCCCAAGGATCACCCAATGTTCCAGATGTCAGAGGGCCGGCCACAGCAGAGCAGCATGCCGCAGCAGGACGGAAATCTGCCGGTACTGCGCCGATCACCCGCATTCAAGGAGTGTCCGCTGGCCAAGCTGGACACGGACTTCTGAGCACCCAACAACAAAAGAAAGTGCGCCAGCTGCCTGGGCAAGCATGGAGCAAGATACTTGGGCTGTCCGTACCTGCAACGACACAGAGACGTGTTAAAGTTTGCCATCAACACAAAGACACCATACAACGAAGCGAGGCGGAGATGCGAGGCAGCCACAAGCATCTCACAAGCAGAAAAAGCTCAACTGCAAGACCAGATAGATGAGCTAAAGAAGCAAATCAAGCTACTCCAAACACCGGCACCGACCAGCGACAATGAAAAGCTGCTGGCTGAAATGCATGAGATACAGCGAAACATCAAGCAAGAAGTGGAACAAATGGCACAGACGGCAAAGAAGAATGAAGAGATTCTACGGCACATCAAAGCGGAGAGAGAAATGCTAAAAAGAGAACTAACCCAAAGCAAACCAGCCGAAGCCAAGGAAACGATCACAGAACAGCCGCAAGATGAAACCCAACAAAAGGCCGAGACGTTACGGTACCACGGGAAATCAAAGCGGAAACCGATATACCACGAGACCACTGGAGAAATTATAGGGGAGGAGAGTGACGGCGGCACAGATTACCCTATTCGAAAGACCTGGGAGGAGATCCTAGAGTTAGGTAGAATGAATGAACTCGAGCTAGCAGAGTTCAGTAGGAAAAAGGAAAGCATAGATCTCGAAATGGACAAGAGGCGCGAAAGAATCAACAGGGAGAGGAGAGAGATATTGCCGCAAACAAGAAATGAATCCGTCGAGAAGCTCCTACAGGAAATACACAAAAAGAAGGCAAAAAAAAAAAAAAACAAATAAAAAGTCATTTTAAGGACTGCAACTAGTCAAGCCAGACGAACCAGCAGCCTTCACCAACAACAGACACCACCAGAGGAGACGGATCGTTCTAAGGACTGCAGCCAGTCAATCCAGACTAGCCAGGAGCCTGCACCAACAAGAAAACCACAATAGGAGACGGGCACAAAGGACAGCCGCCGACCGATCCCCCAGCTGACGTCACAGACACAAACAAACATAACCAGTCCGGATCAGGACCAACTCGTAAGAGCTCGCAAGACAAGAATTAGGGTGAATGAACCCACAAAAACCACGGACCTCAACGATAACCACAGCTGAAAGACGCAGGTTGCACGAGGCCTAATTTGGAATGTTTGTTTTGAAAATTGGAATTGGAATTGGAAATAGCTTGTGGCCATCATTGCCCGATCGATGGCAGCCATGTTTTCCCTTCATTTTACATCTGTAATCAGGACCTTGGGGTACACCACCCCCCCCCCCCCCCCCCCCCCCCATGGATTGTTCTCTCCTCGTTATAAAGCGAATTAATCATTTATACCCGGATCGATAAAGTGGCATTTATTAAATTATAGACCATGTACATGTATACCTGGAGCGAAAAAGTGGCATTTATTAAATTATTTTCCATGTACATTTGAATTAGAATGGATTAGAAGTTAGTGACCGCAGTTTCATAACTACTCGACATACTTGGCCGAATGTTTGCAGTTAGCTGCATGTAATTTGGCAACAGATAGCCTTGCGTTGATTTCGATGGTGTGAGCGTGGGCCTAGCATAAAGCATTTGCAAAGGCACTGAACGTAAAACTGTTCTTCAAATGTTGTATGTCTCACGCGGGACGTTGCCATTAACCCCAACCTCATGTTGATTGCTAGACAGTTTTACGTTCACTAGTTTGCCGTTGCTTTCTTAAAGAGAAGTCAACTTTGGAGTCAAGCTGACCGGTGTAGGGAATCAACCCCATACCCCGCCGCTAGCACATCCGAAGTTTAAGCGCACGTGCATTAAGCTCTGTGGTCACGCCGACTTCTGAAAATTACCTAGTAAATCACGAATAGGCGATACCGCGCTGCAGCTTCATGTAAATGGACGTCGGTTGCAACGTCATGTAAATGGACGTCGGTTGCAACGTCATGTAAATGGACGTGAGTGCAACGTTATGTAACAACGATCTGCAGCTAGCTGTAACCAGGATAGTCATAGTGGCACTTCTTATATTACAGGCCTTGTCCAACTCAACTGTTAATGCTATCTATCTATCTATCTATCTATCTATCTATCTATCTGTCTGTCTGTCTGTCTGTCTGTCTGTCTGTCTGTCTGTCTGTCTGTCTGTCTGTCTGCTTGCCTGCCTGCCTGCCTGCCTGCCTGCCTGCCTGTTTCTCTCTCTCGCTCTCTGCTGGCCGGCTGTCTGTGCGTGCGTGTGTATTGCGCGCGAGCGCGAGTGTGTGTGTATGTGTGTGTGTGTGTGTGTGTGTGCACGCGCGCATGCTAGTGGACACATTACTCGTGTCATTCCAAATTGTCATTAGAAATCTGTCATTTCCAGTTGTCATTAGAAATCTGTCATTCCCAATTGTCATTAGAAGTGTGTCATTCCAAGTTTTCAGTAGAAACGTGTCATTGTTAGTTGTCACAAGAAATATCTCATTGTCTGCTGTCACTATAAATGTGTCATTTTCTGCTGTCACTAAAATGTGTCATTTCTGCCGTCACATATGACATTCCCTGCTCTCACTAGAAACGTGTCATTTTCTGTTGTCACTAGAAATAAGTTATTCCCGAATGTCACTAGCATGTGTCAATCTCTATTGTCCCAGTCGTAACTTTATCTCTTTCAATCCCAGAGTGTTTAAATTTTAAAATAATAATTCTCTCAAGAGAAGCGTGGCTAAATTCGGAAACAAAGAAAGAGACGATAGGAGCAGCATTCCAACCTACCAAGTGGAAGGTGTACTTACAGCAACCACGTCCACTGGTTACTAGCAACATCCCACACACATATTTTGCTGTCACAGCAACGTGCGCCTGCACCTCTACAAATGTGTACCGTGTTTACAGGGTGACCCTTTATACTGAAGCTATTTTTGGCCGCGTGTTTACCATGCTAGTGAGAACTTGTCTTCTAACCTTTGTTAAACCTATTTTTATCTACCAGATTGTGTTATCTCAATCGACATGTGAATTTTCCATTGCTGCATTTTATGGTTGCGTTTTGGTTCGTCGATTATTACTTACGTCGACATTGATTTTCGTGCCATGCTAGATCTGCGGTTTTAATTTTTGTGGCGGGAATTACTCTTGTTTCGTTCGCTTGAAATTGTTTGTATACATCTGCAATCTTGTCTTTTGTATAAATCTCACTGTCTTCTCCTCGTACAGAAAGCAATGGCAAACTACTGAACGTAAAATTGATCTGTAAATCAACCTTGGATTGCAGTTGATCGCAACTTCCTGGAAGATGATATGTAGCATTTTATTCAGTGATTTATTATTGTGATCTTCCACTATTGTATTTCTAGGCCAGCGTTTTATTCAGTGATTTATTAATGTGATCTTCCACTGTTGTATTTTTAAGCCAGAAGATGGTTTGCCTTCGATATATTGTATTCGGGAGGGTAATCGATTATGTGATCTGATGTCTGACTGACAGACAGACGGACGGACGCAAGGCAGGCAGGCAGATAGATAGATGGGGAGCGAGAGAGTGCAATCTAAGACTATACATCTAGGTGGTGACAAGTGAGAGAGCGCGTTTAATATATTTATATATATATATATATATATATATATATATATATATATATACTATATATATATATATATATATATATGCTGGTTTAATGTACACAGATCTAATTACAGACGAGAGAGAGAGAGAGAGAGAGAGAGAGAGAGAGAGAGAGAGAGAGAGAGAACAATGTACAGACATCTAGCTTTATACATGTGAGAGAGCAGGTTTAATGTACACACATCAAATTGTACACAAGAGTGAGAAAAAGAGAGCGTTTGGGGGGGGGGGGGGGGGCCGAGTACAGTGTGGTACATTTAACTGTATGTAAATGAAAAGAGCGGTAGCAATGTGCGAAGAACTCAAGATTATATCCAAGATGACGTAACATCAGGCAGATCATGGATAATTTGCATGTTCGGTGAATGGCGCGCACGCACAACGGGAATTCATCGATTAAACACTTGTGATAGACTCGTGTTGCACACGCCATTCACCAATGTCTGGTTTGGCCTATCTATAGTTATCAAATGGGGAACCCCTTGAGGCCTCTAAGACAGTTCATAAATAAACACACCTTTTAGTGGTGTCTATTTGTCGGATATGTGACGATGGGGTTACGGACGTAATTCGTAATGCCGCACACCGCACTCGAAACACAGCTGTGGACGATTTAGCAGCAAACCGCCTTGCGTTACTCTTAGAAAATGATAGGGGTGCTGGTCGTTCAGAAAGCAATGGCAAACTAGTGAACGTAAGCTTGTCAAGAAATCCCAAACAACCAAAAATACGATGGGGTTGACTTTGACGTCCTGTAAAGGATATGCAACTAACTAAATGCGTCGAGGTACACTTGTTCCTGCAGCCAGGCGCTGTCTTCATTTAGAGGTGACAGTTTTGAATTCCGGTTGAAAATTATAGCTTTCAATTGTTATGTGTTTTTTTTTTTTTTGCACTCGCTCAAGCGTACACCATAGACAATATTTATAGTAGTGATGGACTGGATTTTGCGTGTGGATTAGCTTTCCCTATTAACAGCGTCCCTCGCCATCAGGCGAACCCACTCCGACTTCAGAGGTACTTGTAATTTACGTCCCCACGTCAAGGACGACAGGTTAACATTTTAGTCCAGCTGTCCGGTGTAGTGGTTGAACCGCTTACCTCGGCATCAGCACAACGGATGTTTAAGAACACGCGTTCTTACCCAGTCGGCCATGCGGACCTGCAATTGTTATGTTGTCTAGTGCCTCATCTAGTCTCTATTTCTTTCTTCTACTTCTATTATCGTTAATCAATACATGTGTGTCTATCAATGAACTATCTACCGTAATGCTGTGTCCAGTATATTACAAACATTTAGAGAAGAGACATGATTGGTTGGTTTTCGTGTGGTAAACGTAATGCACATAAACATAGGAAATGCAGAAAGGGTAATGTTCAATATGCAGTTTGTTTGGGAACCTTAGTTCATAGTCTTCGGTCGTGCATTGTTGTTGTTGTTGTTGTTTTTGATGTTGTTGTTGTTGTTGTTGTTGTATGTAAGCTGCCATCTAAAATAAAAAAAAAAACAAGAAACATTATTTATTGTTTTTATTGTTATTCTGTAGATGTGTTTTGGTGCCTTTAATTACCTTATTGTGTTGTCTATTTTATCTTCTGAAGTTGTATGTGTATATGTCTGTTTGCCTATTGACCAGCCTCTTGTCGTGAGTCAAGCAGATTCTTAGCGTGGGGCACGCGATTGACAGAGAAAAGACATTGTGCAAACTGTTGCGCATACACAATCGACGCATGTTGACAAATGCGGAGGCTATCGCAATACACACGTGTAGCCCTGAACTATGTAAATAGAAAGAGTCTTGTCCATCATTGTCCTAATGTTATTAACATCCACACAGTCCATACCAGGAGATAAACCAGGCCCGACGAACCGTGGTGGACAGCGTAACCTCTATATAAATCACTCCGCCCACGAGCACTGTATAAATGTGCAATCACATAAGTTCGGTTTAAAAAAAAAATAATCAAATCAATACAAACTGTATAGAATGTTGTTTTATAAGCAAAATAATTAATTAAATATTCTGGTTCTGGCTCTATAAGGCAATATAGAGGTTCTAGTTGGGGGGGGGGGGGGGGGGGGGGGGGGGGGGGGATGAAAAGAGATTTGATGAAATAAATAAAAAAGAGGCAAGAGAAATATTCTGGTCACGTTTAAAAGACAACACTCTTATTAAAAGCCATACTGGAGGGTAAGGTTGAAGGGAAGCGGGCAAGAGGTAGACAACGAAACAAGTGGGAAGATAACATAAAGAGATGTACAATCAAAGTGAGTGTCAGGCAGCGTTGGAGATCCGTTGCAGCCAATCTTCATTATGGAGACGGCACATCATGATTCGGCAAATCACATGTCACGCCTTACACTGGGGAGTACAAGATGGCGTTCACAGCTCACAGAGACGTTCCACGTAGTTCACAAGTTTATTCTCAGATAAGAACGTGATTCTTATGTCATGAAAAACATTTCGAGGAGTTTCACCCTGCAAGCACAACCCACATAAAACAATTTTGTTGTTACATGCTCCAGTCGTTAATTATTTGTTTACACGCTCTTGTCTGTTCTGGGCCGTTATAAAAGCACGATGAAATCAGTGTAAACGAAACAAATATTTACCTCACGCACAGTAAGAATATACACGAAACAATATTTTAGGTCATAAATACACATGCTCAAAGAAACGATATATGTTGATATTTTTGTTTTACCTGTTCTAGCATTTATTTACTGTTGTTATAAATAATGTTCCGTATTTTGAGGACGGACTGACATGCACTCAGATTGGTGTGATTGAGTTTGTAAAGAATCACCTTCAGTACACTGGGATACTGTACTTTGTTACGTGTCTCAGTCTGCTCGCATAGATCACGCGAAGAGAGATTGAGTACAGTGCACGAACTCTGTAACACCTGCGAGAGTCATCATCATGTGCCATGCCGATAAGTGTGGGAGGTTCGCCGTTTCATATGATCACCAGAGTCGTGGATCAGCTCTGTATTCTTGTCTCGACCATACCACATGATCAAGCCATCCAGGTATTTACTTCTCTGCCTTCCCCTTGTTCTTCTCCCTCCTCAATCTTGCCAGTTGTCACCAAGTTCTCTAATTTATTTCTTCTCATAATGTGTCCAAAAATGCAAAGGTACTAAAGTACTAAACGTTCTTTGGTAACTTTGGATTCTCACAGATGCTACGGATTTCGTGCACTGTACACGTTGTATCAAAATCACGCGTAGTATAGGGCGTATTTTTAATGACTGTTTTTTTTTTTTTTTTTTTAATATTGCCATTCCAAGTTTTGTATTTAACTTTGATGTTGCATGAACTCCACAGAGAGTGAGTGCAAAACTTGGAACGGCAATATTTTCAAAATCCCCACAGTCATTAAAGTTGAGTTGAGTTGAGTTGAGTTAAGTTGAGTTAAGAACCGACATCACTGCACTCAGGACATTCCCATACATGTTCCGTCCCCTCGTTCAACAGCCAGCAAAGAGTCATACTACTAATCGTTCCCGCCGCTATCTGATTAAAAGTTATCCTGGTCTTCCCTCTCAGTTTTGAGATTCTTCCAGAACCCCTGCTGATCCCCCGCAATCTCATTCTTTCCACAAATGGGTTCTCAATCTGTTCCTCCGCCTTCTCCACCAGTCATTAAAAATACATCCTATATAAATATCTTCTTTATTGTAAGTTTTCACATTTTTAGATTGAACCGTAGGCAATTATACATATACATATATAGTATAACTAGAAACGCCTTATCTGGAAACCGCAGGACAAACAAAAAAGCATAGGAAGAAAGAAGAACTAAAATACTCATGGAGAAAAATAGAAAAAACAAGTGAGAAATATGGGAAAGGCATGGATAGAGCTGCGCGGGATAGCTGTTGTTAAGTGAGTTTGGAATGAGTACCATTTCCAGAAACGTATATCATTGGAGGATAGAGGGCACAAGAAGAAAAGGATGCTTACACTGGAGGCAGTGGAGATGTGGTGTTTGAGAAGAATGTTGAGAATGTAGTGGTCAGAGAAGGAAACAGACGCCAATCTATCGAGAGCTGTGGGCGTTACACGATTACTTATTATGACCATTAAATAAACACAAGTGCACATTTTGGGACATTTGAAGAGATGAGGTACAAATAGAAGAAGGAGGAGGAGAAGAATGAGGAGGAGGAGAAGACGAAGAAAAAGTTAAAAGAGAAAGAGAAGAACGTACGAACGAATCAACTTTATTTTCAAAGGGTCACAAATTGGGCGCAGGTCAGTCTTGCATTCGGGTTTTCCAATCACTGAATTCTTTTTTGGTGCCAAACACTTTACACGTGAATGAGGCCTGCTAAATCTAAATATCATATTTATTTGTCTGTAGCAGCTCTAGTTTTTGTTTTTGTTTTTTTAGATACATTCATTTCTGTATGTAATTAATATTATTACTGTATTTCCTATATAAGGCTCTGAAACAAACAAACAAACAAACAAACAAACAAAACTATTGCTATCTAGCCTCTTAAAAAATTTGGAAATCCAATGGTTTGGAGAGTTCAAGAATCACTATGATGACTTTATTTCTGTATTGCCAATATTAATTTTTAATGTAAAAAATCACAAAACATTGAAATATCCAGATGTAGATTCTGATTCTGCTAGATTAGACGGGAGTCTCCGTGGCGAAGTGGTTAAGCCGTTTGACTCGGGCTCCGATGGCTGTGTTCGATTCCGGGCCGCGTCCTTCGGTTCACGAGTGAAATTTTTTGGAGACTCATGTGGGTCGTCGCTAGAGCTACGGAGTTCGTGCTTGGTGCGACGCTTTCCACGCTGCAGAAAGAGACCGAGCAATATGGGATAACACCCGGTGCAATGAAGTCGACACTGTCGACTTTTAAGTGACTTTTTTACATTAGACGACCTGTACTACACAGAGATGTCATACAAATTCCACCTTTCAATCATATTTCGGATTCACTGCTAGAAGATGAGACAGCAGTGGCATGTTGAACGACAAGTGACAGTGATAGTGGTGTTAAAGATGATTTTCCAGCTGCTCAACGCTTCGACTATTGTGAACTGAATGATCTAATCCGAGATCTAAATATATCTCAAAGGAATCTTCAAAACTTGTGGCTTCAAGATTGAAAGAAATAAAATTACTGACTGCTGAAACAAAGGTTACGTTTTACCGCAGCAGAGAGCAAGGTTTTCTTCCATTCTTTTATAAAGAAAACAAACGTAAAAGAGTTCTACTGCCACCATTACATATAAAGCTTGGCTTGATGAAGCAATTTATTAAGGCACTGAACAAAGATGGTACCTGTTTTAATTATTTGTGCATACAGTTTTCGGAATTGAGCATAGAAAAACTTGAAGCTGGAATTTTTGGTGGACCTAAATTAGAAAGTTAATAAACAATCCAAATTGTATTGATTCAATGAACGTAACAGAGTCCACAGCCTGGTCATCATTTGTTTTAGTTGTGTAAATCTTTCAGTGTAACTTTAAAGCAGACAATTTTTCTGAATTAGTTGACAACATGCTGTCGAATTTTTGTAAGCTTGGATGCAACATGAGTATAAAATTGCACTACCTCCATAATCATTTACATTTCTTTACTGAGAATCTTGGTGACTTAAGTAAGGAGCAAGGTAAAAGATTTCACCAAGATATAAAAACAATGGAAGAGAGATACCAGGAACTTTGGGATGCCCACAAGATGGCAGATCTCTGTTGGGCACTTAAATGTGACTATCCGGGCATATCACATTCCAGGAAGTCCTCGAGAAGAAGCTTTTTGTGTGTTGACTGTAGATAGACAAAATGCTAGTGATAAGGTTTTAATACATTTTTGGTGTTTTATACGAAGACAATACATGCACAGTGATTACATATAATATGAATGCAGATTACAGTCAAAATGCCACTGATGGCACTTAACTCTAGGCTTGTACATAACAATTGCCCTACTAAGAATCTCATTCTTAGTTATCTCAAAAACTAGAGGTGATAGAAGAAAATATGATTACGTTACTTTTAAACAGCAATACAAAATTACACAAGAACAGCTATAAAACTGAAGGCACCAAAATGCGTGTGGACCAGTGTAATCTTTTTGTATATCAATTATCTATTGTACATGTAACATTCACATAGGGAAATACATTGTCAAATGAATGTTGTTACATGAAGAATGTACATTGCTATATTATGAGATGAAGGAGGAGAATATAGCGGAGATGAAGAAGAAGAGGAGGAAGGACGAAGAAGCAAGGGCAGATGACGAGGAAGACGACGACTAGGGAGAAAATGGATGATAGAAAGTAATAAGTAACGAAACTATACGATATAAGGCATATCACTAGAACGGGTATCAATAGATGAAGGAGGAGGAGAAGGAGAACTAAGAGGAGTAGAAGAAGGAAGTGAGGTGGAAGAAGAGAGAGGAGGATGCAGAAGAAGAAACAATGAATCATTGGTTACTGTGTGTCTAACAAGATTACTCAGTGTAACCGTTAAGTAAACACAAATGGAATCCACAAGGGATATTGCGAGAAGAAGAAGAAGAAGAAGAAGAAGAAGAAGAAGAAGAAGAAGAAGAAGAAGAAGAGGAAGAATGAGAGTAACTAGGAGGAGGAGCTGGAGGAAGAAGAGAGAGGAAAAAGATATGAATGAAGAAGAAACAAGGTTGAATCAATGGTTGCTTTGTGTATTACTAGATTACTCATTATAACAGTTAAGTAAACACATATGGAATTACTTGCGCATATCAAGAGAAGAGGTTCCAATAGAAGACGAAGACGAAGAAAAATGAAGAAGAAAATAATAAAAAGGAGGAGGAGAAGATAAGAAGGAGCACGACGAGGAAGTAAATTGACGAAATTAAGTAATAAATAACGAAGGACAGACACCGAAGGACATTTGAGAAAAAAAAAACGCGCACAAGCAAGGGTGGATTGGTTGTAGAATCTGTCTGCACCGTGCGTCTGACACACTTACCGTTGCTTTCAATTCCTGCTGTAAGTCGCTGTCTGCCTTCTGCCCTCGCCGTCTCTCTGTTTGTGTGTGTCTATCTGTAGGTCTCTCTCTCTCTCTCTCTCTCTCTCTCTCTCTCTCTCTCTCTCTCTCTCTCTCTCTCTCTCTCTCTTATTGTCATCTCTCTGTCTGTTTGTCTGTCTGTCACTCTTTCTCTTCCTCTCTTCTTTTCGTCTGTCTGTCTGTCTCTCTCTGTCTCTCTCTCGTCCTCTCTCTCTCTCTCTCTCTCTCTCTCTTATTGCCATCTCTAGGTCTGTTTGTCTGTCTGTCTGTCCCTCATTCTCTTCCTCTTTCTCTTTCTCTCTTCTTGTCTTTTGTCTGTCTCTCTCTCTCTCTCTGTGTCTCTCTCTCTCTCTCATCTCTCTCTCTCTTATTGCCATCTCTATGTCTGTTTGTCTGTCTGTCACTCTTTCTCTTCCTCTCTTCTTTTCGTCTGTCTGTCTGTCTCTCTCTGTCTCTCTCTCTCCTCCTCTCTCTCTCTTCCTCTCTCTCTCTCTCTCTCTCTCTCATTGCCATCTCTCTGTCTGTTTGTCTGTCTGTCACTCTCTCTGTCTCTCTCTCCTCCTCTCTCTCTCTCTTATTGTCATCTCTATGTCTGTTTGTCTGTCTCTCTGTCCCTCATTCTCTTCCTCTTTCTCTTTCTCTCTTCTTGTCTTTTGTCTGTCTCTCTCCTCTCTCTCCCTTTCTTTCTCTCTCTCTCTCTCTCTCTCTCTCTCTCTCTCTCTCTTATTGTCATCTCTCTGTCTGTTTGTTTGTCTGTCTCTCTTTCTCTTTCTCTCTTCTTTTCGTCTGTCTGTCTCTCTCTCTGTCTCTCTCTCTCCTCCTCTCGCTCTCTCTTATTGCCATCTCTATGTCTGTTTGTCTGTCTGTCTGTCTGTCCCTCTTTCTCTTCCTCTTTCTCTTCCTCTCTTCTTGTCTTTTGTCTGTCTGTCTCTCTCCTCTCCCTCCCTCTCTTTCTTTCTCTCTCTCTCTCTCTCTCTCTCTCTCTCTCTCTCTCTCTCTTATTGTCATCTCTCTGTCTGTTTGTTGTCTGTCTCTCTTTCTCTTCCTCTCTTCTTTTCGTTTATCTGTCTGTCTCTCCTCTCCTCTCTCTCTCTCTCTCTCTCTCTCTCTCTCTCTCTCTCTATCTCGCTGGTCTCCGTTAGTTCTAACACATCACTTCCTCATTCCCCACCCCAGCCCTGCACCTAATCACCCGCTCACGCGCCAGGCTTAAGCAACACGCACGGATACATTTGGCATCATGGCGTCCAGATTTAGCTCGACACTGCGAGCTGCTTCACATAAGTCTATTGTAACCTTCCTGCCTGCACATGACAGCCATATTGTACATGTAACATTCTAATATGGCATGGAGGAATATCTTCAGCAGAGTTGACCCAGTACACCGTGCACGGAGGTCTGTGGAGAGACATGAGCGCCTACGCCAGTTGGCATTCCCTGCCAAGCTATTAGCCTGCTCATTCCCCCCGCACTCCCGCATCGAATATGTTTGCATATCCTTTACAGAACATCGCTGTCAACATCAACATCTTTCAGCTGATTGTTGATTTCTTGGCAAGATTACGCTCAATAGTTTGCCATTGCTTTCTGAGCGGCCGGCTCGCATACCCCGTAAGTTACCGACGCGATTCGAACCACTGCTAATTCTCAGCGTCTTCACGTTACTTACGAGAGTATACGAGATTACGGAGAAAAGTCGCGCACTCCCGCATAGCCAGGGCAAAAAATCCACAAAATTCTCACAATCTGTGACCTTTTAAGCCAGGTGAACCATTCCACACGAAACATTCCTTACTCGACCTTACTAACCATACTCCTTGAGTCCGTAAGAAATGCAATGATATCTATGGTCGGACTAGGAGCCTCGGAGGCGTGGTGGCCTATGGGACTCACTGCCACTCTTGTGCATGCACAGATGGAGAATCTCTGATACACAATTACATTTGCTCGCTTTGAACTCAACCATAGTCCATACACGTGTTACTACTGCTAGTGTTCTGACTGATTTTTGCGTGTGGATTAGCTTTCCCTTTTATCAGTGTCTTTCGTCATCAGGCAAGCCCACCCCGACTTCGGCAGTACTTGTAATTTACGTCCCTAAGTCAAGGAAGAGAAGTCCAAAATTTTAGTCCTAATGAAACGGGCCATTTTAAATGAGAAGCACTGTTTGAAATTTTAACGTGCTCATGGCAGTTTTATATCCTGGCAACCAATATTGTCAGACCTCGTCCGCCACTGTATAGAGGAAAGAGTTTTTTTTGGGGGGGGGGGGGGGGGGGAGGGATGGCGGGGAGGAGGGTTCTCCATGGCAAAGTGGTTATGTCGTTTGCCTCGAGCTCAGAAGTTCGTGGATCCGTTTTCGGATCCGACATTCTGTTCTGATTTTTTTTTTTTCCTGAAGACCATTGGGTTTTCTCGTGGAGCTATACGGAAATCGTTTTTTTTTTACAAATCATTGTTCATATTTTCAAGGTGGTCGTTAATCATTTTTACCATTTAAGAAGATTTTGTGGGCAGTTTTACACCGTCCTCCGTTGTGTCTTAATCACATTTATAGAAAAACACCAAGTTGTTCATATCTCTTTTATAATCATGTATCAATCAATCAGTGTCTCCACAATGATGGTTGGCTGCAATGTATCTCTTAACACCGTCACTCGCCCTGATTTACATTATGTCAGACTGTTTGTCGTCCATTTCTTGATGTTCTCTTCCCACTTGTATCGTTGTTTACCTCTTGCTCGCTTGCCCTCAACCTTGCCCTCCAGTATGGTTTTGATAAGAATATTATGTCTGTTAACTTCACCAAGATATTCACTTGCCTCTTTTTTATTTCTTTCATCAACTGCCATTTCATTCCCAGTTTTTATCTTCTTCTTCTTCTTTCGTTCGCTTGAAATATGTCTATATCTGCAATGTTGTCTCTTGCATGAATTGAACTGTGTTTTTTTTCAGTTCACACAGTGGTCCATAGAGTTTATCTTCCACTGTCGTCTCTCTAGGCCAGAAGGTTTGCCTAGATATGTTATATTTTGGGCAGTCTTGGAGTATGTGCTCTGCTGTCTGCGACGCCAATCCACATGTGCGCATGGCTGTTTCACCAATCTTGAATTTTATATACATGTGGTTGCGTAATCTATTGTGTCCTGTTCTGAGGCGCAGAATAATGACTTGTTCTGGTCTCTCCATAATGTGGTAGTCATCTTGAGCAGGTTTTGGTGGCTTTCTGACTGATTTGATCATTTTTTTCTTTTGGTGGTATGTAACGGGCACAACAGGCTGTTCTTCTTTGGCTCCTTCCTTAGCCAATTGATCAGTTCTGTCGTTTCCGGATACTCCACAGTGGGATGGTATCCACTGTATGGTGACTTCATGCTGACTGCTAAGTTCAGAAAGTAGTGTCCTTAGTACTGACAATTTCCCAGAGAGGAGCGCCTCGAGTACTGATTTTGCATCTGTCAGTAGCACCACAGGTTGTGTACCATTGCTGGTATTTAGTAATTTCTCTGTTGCTATCTTGATTGCCTCAATTTCAGCATCATAGTTATGGCAGTACTTTCCTGTCGGTACTCTGGCTGTGTCCCTAGTATTATTTGGGTATTCTATGTACACTCCAGTTTTTATCTGTATTTTATTGTTTTTGTTTCTATAAATTGCGACGTTTTGTTTTGTAACCAAGTGTAACATTGCATATAGGTTACTGCGTTTACCTGCAAGTGGTGTGTGTTCGATCCCCAAAATGGCATCATCATCAACATCATCATCACCATGGATGGTCCTTTGCAGAACGTCGTTCTCATCATGAACCATTGGAACGACTCTCGATCCCGTGCCAGTTCTCCTGCTCCACGTATTCTCATGCCCAGTGTGTCTTCAATGTCTTGTGTCCATCGTCGCGCTGGTCGACCGCAGCCTCTTCTTCCAGGAACAAAGTCTTTCTCGCTGGTCTCTCCTTGTCACTAGTGGCAGCTTTATTTATACATACCCTACGGCTCTTGGGGCGGGGGAGGAACCCTGCCTCACCACCGCGGGTTGCAGTTGTCAGGATGTTCCGGGAATTTTCTGGGAAGGGATGGCGACGAGGGTAGGAACTGGCTGGCTCACCTCATCATGTCATGGCGTATAACATCATTGTTTGTTCTTCTTCTTCCTCCTCCTGCCCCTCTTTTTTTCTTTTTCTTGTTCCCCTTCCTCCTCTTCTCATTCTTTGTCGTTGTTATAAAACAAACAAACAAACATAGGCAAACAAAAAGAAAGAATGACAGAAAGGCAAAATCAAAGAAAGAATGAAAGACAGACGGACACACTAACGGAAGGGCAGTAGCAATCGTTGGAGGGAGCAGTCGATGGAGGGAGGAAGCGAACTGTGGAGGGAAGCTGGTTAAGCAGGCAGAAAGACAGAAGAAAGCCAGACAGAAGAAAGAAAGAAAGAAAGGTATCAAGGAAGGGTGGACAAGTAGACAGGCAGATGGACGGATAGACACAAAGGAAGGAAGAAAGGAAAGAAGAAAGGGATGGAGGAACGGAAGAGAAGAAAGAAGGAAGTATTTATTGTGCTTATAATAATAACAGCATTAGCATTTCTTTTTTGCCCTGGGCACAAGCGTGAGCAGTGAATACCTGTAGATAACAGCTCACACTGACAACGCCAGGCGCCCAGAAACCAGGAGGAAAATGCAGATAACGAAACCCAAACGAAATAATTCACGTCAATTAAGCCGCACAATCGATCATAGACATATCAAGTATACCAGGATGCATTTCGATGCGCAGCTACACTGGCGGAATTTAAGGGTTAATTTGCCAAGATTCAACAATTCAAACTTTTGAGGTGTGTGATTTGGCAGAGAAAGTAAATATAAGTGCCTTAGACAAATACATTATACGTGGTTTTTCTGATACGTGGTTTTGTCTGTCTTACAAATAGCAAGCATTACACGTTATTAACTTTTTAAAGTCTGTTCGTTGGATTCTCACTATTGACTTTTGTGTAATACCAATAATCCAGGGTGCGGTGTCTTTAAAAAAAGAGACGAGGCGTGTGGTGCAAAAGCAAAAGCGAGTGTTTTAGAAAAAAAAAATAAGTCTTAAAAGTCGAGACTGTCGACTTCATTGCACTGGGTTTTATCCCATATGGCTCCATGTCTTTCCTCAGGGCAGTCTGCCGAAAGCGTCACACAAAGCACAAACTCCGTAGCTCCAGCGACGACCCCCAGGAGCCTCCGACAAAATGCACTCGTGAACCGAAAGACATAACCCGGAATCGAACCCCACAATCTTCGGAGCGCGAGGCAGACAGCTTGACTCTGGAAGACTGGTGGTATAACCAGGAGGTCAGTGTCACCGATAAGGTGATCGCGCTTACGCTTAAATTTCCTGTGCGCTGACAGCGGCTAGTAGATTTATTCCACACGCTGGTGAGTTGAACTTAAACGCTGGCTTCTTGTTCAGAAAGTGATGACGACCTACTGAACATACAGTTACCTAAAATTTCAACCTAGGGTTGATATGCAGCGTCCGGGAAAGGACATGCAAAATTTTTATGGTGTAATGGTTGTGACGTTACGCTGATAGTGGCTTGAGCGCGGTGGGATTTGAGTTCTATGCCAGCTCTCGTCGTTTGCTACTGGAGGAAAATAGTGGCTATCTATTCCTCCGTGAACTCGGGGGTACAAAATATGATGGTTCTAACACATCACATACCCACAGCAGTTTTGATTGATTGATTGATTTAGGAACCGACATCACAACATTCGGGGCATTCCCATAGGCGCTCCGTCTCCCCATCCTCAGCAGCCAGCGAAGAGTTCCAACACCAATAGTACCAGTAGCAATCTGATTATATGTTCGTCTCGCCTTTCTTCTGAGCGTCGAGCGTCGGCCAGATCCCTCGTCACTCATCGCTGCCTCATTCTTGCCAGACCATGGTGATCCATTGCTCCTTCCGAGGTGTTACACGTGCTCCCACAAGGCTCGCAACCACGTCTGCCTTGTCATGCATCAATACTCCACCAAATTTTGTCAGAGCCAGCCAATCTGTCCGCCTGTTCATTCCCCAGCACACCGGCATGCCCTGGAGAAAAGATCCAGACGATTCTTGCCACCCGTGACCTCCGAAGCGAAGCAAGCCACTCGAAGCTTGCCTGTCCTCACCCTACTCAGCATGCCTTCTGAGTCAGTTACAATCCCGATGTGTGTATGTGTATCGTATTCTCGATCCAGCGGAAAGCTGCACTGACCGCCTCCACCGCCATTCTTAAGCTAGATGTTGTGGTATCATATGCCAGGCTCCCCTGCACCAAACGTCTACCGTTAGCTTTTGCTATGAACCCTCAGGCACTTCTCCTACCTCTCGACACCGAACCATCTGTGTAGATAATCACATCACCCGGGCGAGCAAACCCACACCAGTTTCCTGCTACAAGACTTATTTGTGCCTTGGGACTCTAGAATTATGCTTGGGACTCTAGGAATTATGCTTGAGACTCTAGAATTATGCGTGAGACTCTAGAATTATGCTTGGGACTCTAGAATTATGCTTGAGACTCTAGAATTATGCTTGGACCCTAGAATTATGCTTTGGACTCTAGAATTATGCTTGGGACTCTAGAATCATGCTTGGGACTACTGAACGATTATAAAACATATGTATGGATTGACGGGAGACCTTTGTGCAATCTGCTATTTGCTGATGATATCCAGCACCGCGAGGTACAAGAGGAACATGATGAGATTTAGATAAGATCTGATCGTAGATCTGGAACGAAATTAGAACTCTGAGACCTCTTGACAAGACTGGATAAAATGTCAAGATCGTATGGAATGGAAATTAGCATCTATAAAAGCAAGATACTGGCGAATAGCTATAAGAACATGGAACAAGTCCCATCACAATAAATAGGCAAACAATAGAAGGAGTTAACACCTTTATGTATTTAGGATTCACTATGTGCAGAGTGGCAGTTCAACGGTCTGGGGTGCCTGCCAAAACAGAAGGAGTACAATGGTATGACAGAACCACCAATGTGAAGTTAATGAAGATAACAAGGCAAATTACAAATGAATTATAAGGTAATGAGATAACGCTGTCGCTGGATAGGACAAACATAAAGAACAACTGAGAATAATATAACTAGAAACTGCCCTTGTGTGAATTCCACAGGGCAAAAGAAAAAGAGGAAGACCAAAAAACATATAGAAGAGAAGGAGAAACAAAAATTACTTATATGGGGCGGGCATGGGTGGAGCTGCTTGGAATAGCTTAGAATAGGGTGGGGGGGGGGGGTCTTGGGGTTAGTTGGTTGACTGTCCATGATCCAACGTGGAATAAAGGCAAGAAGGAAAAGGACATGGACGAGAAGGAAGAGAACGAAGAAGACCAGGCAGCAGAAGAAGAAGAGAAAGAGGACGAACGCCAAGAATAAGAAGTTGCAGAAGAAGAAGAAGAAGAAGAAGAAGAAGAAGAAGAAGAAGAAGAAGAAGGGATGAGGACGAAGAATATGAAGCAGCAAATGAAGAATAAGAGTGAGAGGACCAAGGCGAAAAATGAGAAGCAGCAGAAGAGGAAGAGAAACAGGACGAAGAATAAAAAGCAGCAGCAGAAGAAGAAGAGGAGAAAAGGGACAAAGAAGAAGGAGAAGAAGAAGAAGGAGGAGGAGGAGGAAGTAAATGTGAGAATCTGTTCAGCAGGCCGTGATATGGGCGATGCTCTGCAGTACCTGAATCCAAACGATGACTATATTGCATATCGAATGTTGAATTCATTTCAGTTGATTGGTCTGAGACAGAAGAAGCAAAATAGATAATTAGAACATAATGAGTTAATGTAACAACTTACTAGTTAAAGTTGTAGCATGTTTTTTTTTACCGAACGTCGCAGTCACTCCTTACATTTATAGACTGTAATTAAATATATCCACATTATGAGAAGACAAAAGCGTTAGATAGGAATGTGTTATGACAACTGGAAGGATCTATTGAATGAGATGTAGAGGAAGGCAGTGAGAGACAATTCTCGACAGTCTTGTATCATGACACGGAAGGGAGTCAATACACGAATTGGTACTTGCTGTTGGAGATCGCAAGATATGAAGAAGCATGATCGTCCATGCCAGTCGGCAAGACACGCGATGATGATCATAATTGTTATTTTGTTTTTAGACAATACTACGTTCAGTAGTTTTCCATTGCTCATACCGTTGTGGAAATCAACGCCAATAGTGCAATCTTACGACGTGTGGAGATGCATTCAGGTGTCCAGGTAATTTCGTTGTTTTAGCAAGTTATTGTCGGGCCAACTGTTAACATCGAACCCGATACGTGCAGATTGTTCAACTGCATTCACTACCCTCCAAGCGACAACCGCCGACAATAACGTGCTAAAACAACGATGTACATATGCACCTGGTTGCATTTCCACACGTCATAAGCTTCCACTATTGGCCGGCCTACATCTTCCGCTCACTCGGTCGCGGAGTTCGTCATGGGCCGCCAGTGTTTATTATGCGCCAGGTGTAGAGGGAAAGGGTTGAGCTGTGGTAATTCTCAAACACACACCGGACGAGTTTACTGAACAGCGCTGAGTCTGCTCGTTAGCACAGGTGGTTCGCATGCTTATGAGGTCAGCCCAGTGACCACCGTGTTTGCGGTCAACTGGTGGTTATGTCTGTCTGTATACTGGTAATATGTGTACATGTGATATTGGATTTCCTTTGGAATTGGATTCTTTACCTTTGTTGTGGCTAAAATTGTGAAGTAGTTGTGCTTTTCCGTGCATGCTATAGTTTTATTAGGACAAAGAAACACTAATGCAGATGTATTATAGGAGTCGCGCGGCCATAAGAGCGCTCGCTCTTAAACTGCATATGCGCTGATTGGCGAAGTAGCGGGTTCAACCCTTATACCGGTTAGCTGAACATGAAACGTTGACCTCTTTTATTGACTTGAGGACGTAAATAACAAGTACCTCAGCAATCGGAGTGGGTTCGTCTGATGGTGGGGAACACCAGCAATAGGAAAAGCTAATCCACACGCGAAAGTCAGTTCAGTGTGGTCTACGCTCGAGTTAAAGGGGTTAACAGCTTTGTCTCTTTAGAGACCAGGGTCTGGGGGGGGGGGGAGGGAAATTAAGACATCTTTCAAGATAGCGTTAATACAAGAACCGATTACTTGATACTGTTTTTCCCTCCATACTTTACGGTTCTGTACTTCTCGCCCTACTGAAATTCGTTTTATAACGTAAGTAGACCCGCAAATCACCTTTTATGCAGAAGTCTAGATTTGTTCTAGTATGTGATATTAAATTTTACATATACTGTGTAGGGGCGGGGGGAATTTATAGGGAGGAGATACGAAAGGGGGGGGGGGGGGTGTGACATTCTAAACATATGGTGAAGGGGTGCACGGACCAAAAAAGGTTGAGAACCACTGTCTTAGAACATCGTCAAGATGAACAGAGGAGACTGGAGACACCATGGGCATAAAAAATGCAAAGATGTTCATTGGTGACGCCAGACAAGATACTGGTTAAGGATAAGAGCTAAGAACATCGACCGGTTTGGTCACTGACAAGAAGGAAAGCAATGCAATCTGCTTTCTTTGAGTATCTTCTTTAAACTGAAAATTAAAAACAAACGTCCCGAATTAGGAATCTGCTACCGGTCTATGGTGTGCTACGACCATTATATTTTGTAGACCTGAATGCACAGAGGAATAAGTTAGCCACCTTTCCTTCACTTAGCGAGCGACGAACCCTCATCCGCCCGCGTTCATGGCATTATCAGCGTAGTTTCATAGCAACTGCAGTAACTCGCCCGACAGGCCTGGATAACATTGAGATCTGAAGAGTACCTGCTCCATGATCGCGAAGTTGATCAAATTTGGTCAGAAACGTTTCGATCCATTGTTCTTCTTCGGGCGCCTTATCCTTAGCAGGTATTGGCGATCATGACTCTGCTATGCATCTGCCTTATGGTATGTTGATGTAGTTAGTATGCTTTCCGGAGCTGTGGCTTTGGCGCAGTGAACGAGGCCACATTTCCCCGACATACCACGCCGAGGGTTCTAAGTCAGCAGCAAACGATTTGGAAGCAGATTACCTTGCGTTGGTTTCGACGGTATAGGCGTTGGTTGTTCAGAAAGCAGTGGCAAACTAAAAGTTAGTTACATATCCTTTACAGACAACCCCAACATTTTTAGGAGCCGTTTGTGATTTCTCGACAAGCTTACGTTCAGTAGTTTGTCATTGCTTTATGGCACTCATACCATTTTATAAAAAGCAACACAAGGCGGTCTGCTGCCAAATCTCCCACAGCAGTGTTTCGAACGCGGCATGCGGGATGACGAACTGTATCCGTAACCCCCTCGTAGAGCCGACAAGCTACTGAACCTAGCATTGCTTTGTAAATCACAAACAACCAAACTGTGATTGATTGCGACGTCCTGTAATGAACATGCATCTAACTTTATAGTGTGCTTATATTAGTATTTGTTGCCCAGCTGTTCACGCAATGTGCATCTGTATATCTGTCTTCCTCTGGCTCTCTTGTCCGGTAAGTTCCCAATCAGTCAATTTCATTTGCTTTTCTCTAAAGATCTATCTCTGTTGCGAAATCCTAGAGGTCGTCACTGAAGCTACGGAGTTCTTGCTTTGTGCGACGCTTTCGGCAAGCCGCACTGCGGAAAGAGACCGAGCTTATGGGATAAAACTTGGTGCAATGAAGCTGATCCTCTAGCCTTACCTTTTCTGTGACAACACAGCGAGGTTTTGAAAAGCAGCTTGGTTAACTCATTACGTGTTTACAGTAACAGTTCCCCCGTGGCTACTTCCTTGTATTACGGTAACTTCCCTTGGGCAATCACTGTCACCAGTTTCCATTACCAGTGTTTACAGCAGATTTACACAGTTCAGAAACCATGTTTACCAGGTGGTATTTCAGCCCGGCTAAAGCCGCTGTTTCCGCAAACTGGTGGCATCTTTGTGTCTCACATCCGGTACAAAAAAGAGCAGGTGTAACGGTTGTCTTAAACGTCTGACCGAGTGCCTATAATGCATGATTCCCTTTCGGGAGACCCAGGTTCGAATCCTCGGTAAGGTAACAGATTTGTTTCTCTCAAGGGGAGAAATGAACAACCCCAACCTGCACAGTTCGCGGCGACTGCACTGGCCAGGCGGCCTGAATCCCTCGGGCTCAAGAAGTCCCTTGCCCTACACCGCTAGGTGCTATAGGTTGTAATGGTAGGTTTCAATCAATAAATCAGCTGCCGTCTTCACAGTGAAGGTTGGCTGCAATGGGATCCCCCAACAAGCCTCTCGCCCTGCGTACATTCTGTCAGATGCTGTTCGCCACTCTTATGTTATCTTCCCCTTTGTTTTTTGCCTACCTTTTGCTCTCTTGCCTTCAACCTTACCCTCTAGTATGGTTGTTATAAGAGTGGTGTGTAATGACAGTTTTATGACGTCTTAAACAGAATCTCTATTGGCGCAGTAGTTAGCGCGTTTGCTTATATACACGATGGCCAGGTTTAGTCTCCGGGGGTTTTTCCGACTTTCTGCTTTTGAAAAATCAGGTCATGAATCAAGTTCTTTTGTACCATCAGTGTTATGTACCAAGTTCTTCTTAGAACGTCGGTCTCATCTTAACCCACTGGAAAGACT
>JACEFZ010005671.1:0-29178 GCA_014155875.1 Cepaea nemoralis
CATTTTACCCATTGTGCAAGCTTAAATAAAGGGGGATTAAAAAAATAAATGTTTTTTGCAAATTCTTTTTTTCCCACCCCTTCCCCTTTTGACCCCTTTAAAATTGGGTTTTCCAAAGATGAAAATCTAAAAAAACTTTGTTCTAAAAGGGTTTGTAAAAAGGGGGCTTCGTTTTCCCTTTTTTGGGTTGTACTCCATTTTTCGGGAGCCTTTACAGCAAAACTGGTCTGACCCAGTGTTTTGTTATTGGGGGATTTTGGTTTTACGAGAAAAACGCATTTTTTTTAGTAAAATGTTTTTATTGTATGTTATCTTTTTTCCCAAGAATTGATTTTTAGTTTGAAATTTTTTTCCTTTATGTTGGAGAAATTTAAAGGGATTGTACCCAGGTATTTATATGTTTCCGTTCTTTTAATGGTCATATTATCTATTTGTATGTGGCCAGAGTTTTTAGCCATTCCTTCTCTTGAAATTACCATATATTCTGTCTTATCTTGGTTGATAACCAGCCCCATCTGTTGGGCTGTTTCCTTTAAGTGAGTCAATATTTCCAATGTCTTTTGTTCATTTTCTCCTATAATATTTATATCATCTGCATAACCAAGCAGCTTGGATGTTCCTCCAATACCACAGTCCTCCTTTACCTTCCTTACAACTTTCTCTAGAGCCAGATTGAAGAGTAGCGGCGATAGTGCATCACCCTGTTTCAAGCCAGATGTTATTTGGAAAGGGTCTGATTTCCTGCCTTTATATGTTACTATATTATAAGTATCTTCCATGCATAGTCTGGTCATGTTGATTAACTTCCTTGGTATTCCAAATTCCTGCATAGCATTCCATAGACTATTCCTAAGGACACTATCATAAGCCTTTTTAAAATCCACAAAAATGTTATGGAGATCTCTTTTATATTCCCAATTTTTCTCGGCTATTTGTCATAAGATAAATATCTGATCTATTGTTGATCTGTTTTGTCTAAAACCCGGCTGGTAGTCACCTAATATGTCTTCTGAATATGGTTTTAGTCTATTTAGTAATACTGCGGATAGTATCTTATAGCTTGTGGACAGTAGTGATATTCCTCTATAATTTTCACATTGGAACTTGTCTCCTTTCTTAAAGATAGGTATCAATAATGACTCTTTCCAGTCATGGGGTAATTCTTCTGTCCTCCAGATTTGTATTATTAGTTCGTATAGCTTTAGATGTAATTAATGGCCACCTGCCTTTATAAATTCAGCAGCAATTCCATCAGCCCCAGTTGCCTTATTGTTTTTAAGTCGTGTGATTACACATAGGATTTCTTCAAATGTAGATTCTTCAATTTGTAGTTCACATGTTAGAACCTCTTCCTGTGGGAAAGTGTTACTTGGAGCTTCACAATTTAGTAATTCAACAAAATATTCTTTCCATGTGTTGCACATTTCCTCATTGGTATTTATCATATTCCCATTTTTGTCTTTTAAACCATATGTGTTTTGTTGGTGCCCTCGTTTCATTGACTTCAGTTCTTTAAAAAAACTTTCTGGATTCATTTTTCTGGTGATTAGTTTCCATATCTTTGATTATATTACTCATATATTCTCGCTTCTGCTGTCGGACTATTTTTGTAGCCTCTTTACATTCATTTCTATAATGCTCTTCCTTTTGGATGTTGTTGATGTCATTTAACCATAAATGTCTGGCATTCTTTTTCCTAATGACTACTTCTTCACATTTTGGATTGAACCATCTGTTCTTTCTATGCGTGGTTAACACACCGAGACATTCTTCTGCGGTAGATTGAATTGTATTCTTGATGTTCAACCAAGTTTGGTCAACGCTTTCCTCCAAAGGGTTTTGCAGAGTTTCAAGTTTACATTTTATTTCATCTGTAAATTTCTCTTTGACTGTAATTTCTTGTAGTTTTTCTCTGTTATATGTTCGGTGTAATTGTTTGGTGTTTTTTTTTTTTAAATTCTAACGTGTCTGATGTAATCCATGGCTTATGTTGTTTATTCTTGGTCAGAATTAGATCTATGGCTGCTGTTATCAATATATCTCTAGCTTGTACTGCACTGCCAATTCATCAAGTGTCATTTCCTCTTGTATAGACATCAAGACTCCAAAACGATTCTTCACTTCTATGTTGTATGCATGGTATTTTTGTGAGATCAAAATGAAGTAGCCTTGGTCCTCGGGTAAGCTTTTTAAGTTTTAATTTCAGATCCGCTTCTAATAACTGATGATCTGTATCACAGTCTACACTTAGTAAGGTTTTCGCCGGTGTTATGCTTGATCTCTATCTTCTTTGTATTAAAATATAATCTATCTGGTGTTTGGTAGTACTGTCCAGGGACTTCCACGTGAAGAGTCTTCTTGAATGTTGTTTAAAAAGTGTGTTGGCTATCGTTAACTCATTTTCTGTGCAAAATTCAATTAATGTGTCACCTGCATCATTTCTGTTTCCCAATCCAAAGTTTCCTAAAACATATCTTTCATTTTCAGTTCTTCCTGTACCTACTTTTGCATTAAAATCTCCCATTTTTATTGTTATGTCATTATGACCAATCTTGTCTAATGTGTCTTGTAGTGTGTTGTAAAAATCTTCAATTTCAGCCTCCTCTGCTGTTGATGTAGGTGCATATATCTGTAGGAGAGTGTGTTCTTTGGATGGTCTCTAAGTCTGATTGTGAGGATTCTATCATTAACAGGGTTATATTCAAACAAAGCTTTTGCTGTTATTTTATCTAAACAAAATGCCACTCTGCTCTGGACATTTAATGTAATAGATTTCAGATTGTTAAGGGTCTCCTCCAATTCTAAGAAATTTAAACATGGGGCAAGATTTTCTCTCATAGCACCAATTCTCCATTTAGTTGGAGACGTGTTATGGACATCAGAATCAAAGTGTTGTTTAGCAGGATTCTCGATCGACAGAAATTTCAAAAGATTGTCATTCAGTAGGAATGATACTAAATTGACACTTGAGCTGATGTGTGAAACAGTAGGAAACACATTCAACTAACACCATTTCCTAATGATTTGGAGATGAGCCTCAGGTTTTTCCACTTTCTGGTATTTGTTCACTGCATCTCTAGGGACCTGTTTTTTCCCTTTGCATATCCTATCCACAGGACATCACTGTCAACACCAGCATCCTACCGCTGTTGTTGATGTCTTGGCAAGACCATGCTCAGTAGTTTGCCATTGCTTTCTAGGCGACCAGCTCACATTCCCCTGTAAGTAACCAACGCGACACAATCCTCTCTAGGTACCAGTTGTTTGTCCATTAAGAATGATGATGACCATTCATTTCATTCAGTGGGGTTGAAAGTATGGAGCCGTGAGTTCTAAGATGTCTGATAAGGATGAAGAATGACTTGCGCGATGACTTGGATTAAAGTGAGGAAGAGTTGCGCAATTCGTCGACCTCACTCTCTCGCCTGAGTCCATCTGAGTCCAGTGGCAAGACAAGTCGAGACGACTGGAGACGAATACAGGTGCAGTGGATGACTAGGGTGCTCTATGTGCCTTGCCGTACTCATTACGTTCCAAAACGCTTTGCAGGTAAACGCCGTCTTGCTCTGGGGACCACAAACACGTAAATCAACTTGCCAGTTCAGTTCAGACTTATGGCGGCTATTTAAATATGGTGTACAAGGATGCGTGGCAGAAGATGTGCATGAGCTTAAATACAAGCATCACAGAATGTGCTGCTACCCAGAAAACGGTATTTTGTGCCGTAACTTTCCCCGGTCTGCGAATGAAATCACTACACCACAGACAACACAAACATTTTATTTACCTTTTTCTGCTGATTTTGACCCCCGTCTGCAAAATTTTTAAACATAAAGGTAATATTAGCACAAATGAATATAAGAATTACAATAAATGAAATACAAGCGTTAACAAAACCCTGTCAAAATAAAATAAACTGGCAAATCTTGCATGTCAGGCCAGTGGTCATGTGTCTGAAGTCCCACCTTGACAGCTGACCTGGCCAACAAGTTAAAGCAGCTACAACTGGCAGAGAAATGTTCAGGCAAATATTGTTATTCGACATGATAATGACCACATCAGCCATCCAGTGCCAACTGCTGTATTAAACAAGTGGCTAGTGCCATATAGCCTCATACAGGGAAAAGGGTCCTTGACTTTTGTACATCCGTTGGTGACATCATCATGGAAAATTACTTCACAATGGACAGTGAAGTGATTTCTTTTTCTTCTTCGTACACCTTTTGGATTTGTGACATAGTCCACGGAGTCAAAAGTTATTCTGGGGTATCTAATTATGTTATCTTTCTTGATTGGACCACCATTGACAGAGATACCCAGGACCTCATCCCCAAAAATTGTGATATCTAAAGAATACCATAACTTTGTCAAGGTTGATGATGAACCCATTTTGGTGCACCATTCACTCACTTTATTTGCTGCAACCTGCATTTCTCTAGACATGTCCAACCTATGTGGTTTCTGAGGAAAATGCAAAGAATACCATGGACAGACAGAAAAACCAATGAACAAGTCCTTCAAGAAACAAATGAAGATCATAAACTGATTAGAGACATTAGACGTAGACAGTAAAAAATTTTTGGGCATGTTATGAGAAGAAATGAATTGGAGAACTTGGTGACAACTGGCAAGATCGAAGGGAAGAGACCAAGGGGAAGACAGAGAAGTAAATACCTGGATGGCTTGGCCGCATGGCATGGTCGAGACAGGAACACGGAGCTGATCCACGACTCTGGTGATCGAGTGAGATGGCAGAACATGACCGCCCACACTTACCGGCATGGCACATGATGGATGGATGGATGGTCCAACCTATGTCTCCCCTGTCTATAAATAAGGACATTATCCACAAATGTCAAAATACATCCAAACCCAACTGCTTATATCATCAATATGTTACTTGTGCAAGTGGTGAAAAACACTAGCAAAATGGCAGAACCCTGTGATAGCCCCAGTGAAATATTACAAGGTCAGAGCTTCAAGAGCCCATGCAACGAACAAACATACATTTGTACTGAACTGCTACAATCCAGTTGATGATCCAGGGACAGACCTCCATGTTCATAAGTGTATACATTAAAAGGTCATACTTAACTATGTTGTATACAACCTCTAGGTTGATACCACCAGTGTAATCTGTCAATGTAGTGTAAATATGTGCTTCATTTACTTTCTTGCTAGGTGTTGTCGGATTGTCTATTCCTAGAGGTTTGTGACTATTTTATTTTCTAACATACTATCATACTGTAAATATTGCACCAGCACAACCTTCTGACTTTCCGCACACACATCTTGGGTCACCCTTATCTAATTGATCAGTGATATTTGTGGAGCATGTGTGTATAGTTTAACCAGTCCGCATTAATGGTAAGTACATCAACCTTACTTCTCAGAATAACTTGTCTGCGAGAGTTCATTGTCCTCGGGAAGGAACTGAGGTTAACTGGATCCAGTCTTCAAAGATGGTTGGATGAAAAATAAACTGCAGACTGTAACCAACAAAGGGAAAAATGCTTAAATGCAAGAGAACTGAGACATTTTGGGTTATATGAAGAACATAATGAGGAATTAATTCAGGTCTAGGTCAGATATCACTGAGCTACCGTATGTCAGTAGATGGTACCACCTGCCAAACCAGACACCCCACATTGTGCCAACGGCTTCGGGTGGAGGAGTGTAATTGCGAAGGTACAAGCATTATCCTCGTGCGAGGAAATGTAGCCTATAGGCTAAATGTCATGGCAAGGCAGACCAGGCCCTATGTCTTGGTTGGCAATTGGTCTAGGAATGAAGCTCTAACAGGCAGACAGAGCATATGTTCCAGATATATTGTGCTACCTTTCCTCTGGAGTAAACTAGGCAGGCAGAGAGGAATCACGTTGTGTGGGCAACATGGTCTCTACAATTCAGCCCAGGCTTTGTGCTATGGATAGGTATAACTCCATCCCTGGTCTTAACCGCCATGGGTTGTAGCTAGTAGAGAGGTAGAGAGAGAGAGAGAGAGAGAGAGAGAGAGAGAGAGAGAGAGAGAGAGAGAGAGAGAGAGAGAGAGAGAGAGAGAGAGAGAGAGAGAGAGAGAGAGAGAGAGAGAGAGAGAGAAATGAATCCAGTAGTTAAACAAATGAGTTCAGTGTCACAAAAGATATGTTACCTATGAACTCTGACCACATGGAGGAAGTCCCCACTTATAAATGTATTACCTTTAAATTGTAGATATATCAATAGATAAGACTTAATAGTAACCACAGAGCTTTACAAATGGACCAAACACTATGTACAAATAGAAATCATGGACAGGACTTGAAGAGACCATTCCAAAATGGTGAGAAATACTATAAGCAGCATCCACAGAAGGGTAGAGAGAGGAAAACAACTCACAGAAGAAACAGTAAAGATACAGATTAAATGTGCACATGCTAATCAATATCTGAAATGGACCTTGCAGCTATTCATCCTCACAAGATGTCCAAACAACTTTATTTGACTCGTCCCTGTAGATTCAATACAGGCAAATAATAATTCTAATGTCACCACCTCTAGAGAAGCCAGAAACTTCCAACAAGCAATTTATTTTACAAGTGATAAGTATAGACATAGCGCATGTTTGACAGTGGCAGTAGAGTGAAATGTGATATTTCCTGCTTGACTTCTGTATTAATGTGGGAATGCTTGGGTCATGGTATCACTGCACTAGAAACAGTCATGGTATTTAATGAGTTGTGGGAGAATCAATTACTAAAACCATAACCACACAACAGACAGACCTCTATGGAACAATTTCCCAACAGATCCTGTATAATTATTCACTGGCAAGTCCCTGTTGCGCTGTGAAATAGAATCAGGATTCTTTAATGAACTGATTCATTGCGTAATTCTAGTATTAAACTTGAATGTTCAGTTTGACTATAATATCCAGTATTAGGGTCTAGTTAGTTTAATTGCTGCTATTTCCCAGTCCTAATTTAAATATTTACCTATATTTGTACTAACCAGATAAGTAACACATACTGTGATATTACAACCAATGCTCTGCTGAAGATTAGAGGGTATGTGATTATCTGGGGTTCACATACAGTCTGGGTCCCGAATTCATGTCCACATAAAAATGATGATGATGCCCAACAAATAGCCTCTACATCCAAAGTGCAGTGTTAGCCATGGGAGCTACTGTTTGCTCTAGACAGTAAGCTTCTAGCATATGACCTCACCTGTACAAACATGTCCATGGGAGCTACTGTTTGCTCTAGACAGTAAGCTTCTAGCATACGACCTCACCTGTACAAACATGACCATGGGAGCTACTGTTTGCTCTAGACAGTAAGCTTCTAGCATACAACCTCACCTGTACAAACATGTCCATGGGAGCTACTGTCTGCTCTAGACAGTAAGCTTCTAGCATACGACCTCACCTGTACAAACATGTCCATGGGAGCTACTGTTTGCTCTAGACAGTAAGCTTCTAGCATACGACCTCACCTGTACAAACATGTCCATGGTAGCACCTTCTCCTGGTGACCCTATCCTCACACAGTTTGCTATTAGGTCATCTTAGTGCCCAAAGGTAAGTTCAGATCGGGAGCACTTTGAGGCTGCTTAAAGGCACAATATCAGTGAGTTGAATATGCTTCGGCCTGTACCAACCCACAGTACACTTATGGGTTAAAGGCATGCAAAAGAAATGTATGTCATGCAACTACCACACTTTCTGGTTTATTCCTGACTATACTGAACGAATCCATAAACTATGGACTTTCTTCAGACCCGTGGAGGGATGTAGGTCATGTCCAATGTGCCAGTTACAACAGGAAACAATGTCACAACTGCAACAGGGAACAATGTCCCAGCTGCAACAGGGGTAGTGTCCCACTTGCAATGAGGGTAATGTCCCAACTACAATAAGGGTAATATCCCAACTACAATGAGGGTAATGTCCCAGCTGCAATGAAAGTAATGTTTCAGCTGCAATAAGGGTAATGTCCCAGCTGCAATGAGGGTAATGTCCCAGCTGCAATGAGGGTAATGTCCCAGCTGCAATGAGGGTAATGTCCCAGCTGTAATGAGGGTAATGTCCCAGATGTAATGAGGGTAATGTCCCAGCTGTAATGAGGGTAATGTCCCAGCTGTAATGAGGGTAATGTCCCAGCTGTAATGAGGGTAATGTCCCAGCTGCAATGAAGGTAATGTCCCAGCTGCAATGAAGGTAATGTCCCAGCTGTAATGAGGGAACAATGTAACCAGACACTGACTAACCGTCAGACCCTGTCCAACTTCTGACACGTGTATTAGTGGTGAATGGACAGTCCTACAAGAAACAAATGACAATTATAAATTGGGTGTAGACAGTCAAGATTCTTTGGGCACATTACAAGGAGAACTAAACTAGAAAACTGTGTGACAACCGGCAAGAGTAATGGAAAAAGAGCAGAGAGTTAAAAACAAGATGGCTCTGCCACATGGCATTATCGAGATCATAGATCATAGACCTGATCCGAGACTTTGATGATGGAATGACATGGCAAACTATGACAGCCGACACTTATCGACATGGTATATGATATATGTGGAACCACTTAGACCTGATGGAAATGAAGAGCCATAGTTTTGAGGGAAAATGGTGACGGTATTATATTTATAATATGACATGCTCACAGTGCGAGCTTGGCTACAGAAATAAGAATCAAGGACTGCAACATGAACACCTGTAACTGGTAGGAAATCCAATCTGTGAACCCCACCTGCACCATTAAGCACAGAGATCTTAACAACAGCCAAAAAAGGAGCTGGGAAACTGGCCCAACAGTAACAGAGAAAGATTGTGCCCTAGGGGATGACACAAATCCAATATCTTGAAAGCCATTTAAAATATTTCTTCACTTGAACTCAGATATTGGCTCGGTTACCATGGATTAAGGATGGCAAAAGTTACCACCCCTGCACCATGTGAAAAAGTTAGATGGATGAATATCAACATTTACCAGCTGAATATACCCGAACTTCAAAACAACACAGCCTTAACAGCAACTGCATGAACACCAAGTACATTTAACCCTTTTGCAAAAACTGTTCTTGCATGCTGGCATTCTTGATTTCATATCCATATTGTGAATTGTGTCCTTGAGGTGCACAATTTACACACTGAGGAATGCATGGTGCTGTCGGTTAGTTTACTTGTGGTTTCAAAAGTCACACCTACTGCTCCGCATGCTTAGATGGCCTGACACATTCCAGCATGCGAGATCCATGGTCACATGAGCCTGCAGTTGTATGAAACATTATTGCAATAACCTGTCTTCTGCTAATGACCTTAGTCTCCATTCGTCTCTCTGGTTGACCTTCTCTTGCCAGTCGTTGATTCCAAGTGCTTGTAGGCCTTTTTATATATTATCTCTCCACCGTCTTCTTGGTCTACCTTGGGGTTTACGGTCATTTATTTCCTGAGTGTAAGTGAGTTTTGTTTCCCTATTGGCTTCCATTCTTTCTATATGCCCCAGCCATTGTAGTCTATTAGCCTTCATGATACCAGTGATTAGCGGGGACTTAACAGATCATATATATATATATATATATATATATATATATATATATATATATATATATATATATATATATATATATATATATATATGCCTCTACTACGATACAAAGATGTGTGTAAGCGGGACATGATTGATACAGGCATTGATAATGCACATTGGGAGCAAGTCGCCACTGAACGTGTTGCATGGAGGGCAAATATCAGAAATGGAATAAAGTCAAAGGAGAAAATTATTGCAGAAAAGTCACACACCAAGCGTTTGAGACGTAAGATGGTGCATGATGGTGGAAATGACCACGTGTTCACATGCACCCACTGTGAACGGACATTTACAGCGCAAATTGGCCTTATCAGTCACACTCGCTACCGCCATAGTTAAAAGTTATTATGCCTTTTTAAAGCACAAACTATCGTCTGTCAAGACGGCAAGGTGCCAATGGTAATGGTGGTAATATATATATATATATATATATATATATATATATATATATATATATATATATATATATATATATATTAGGGACATTCATTTGAAACACGTTCCAATGGCTTTATTACAAAAGCATGAAAGAAACATTAACAGGTGTGGTAGAATTAAACAAAGCATTCATTTTGAATGAATTATGCACCATGGGTTGGTCAGGTCAGAAGAAGTCGCTGTAGGCATTCAGGCAAGCATCCCATTGTTTAGGTAGGTGGCTAATGCCGTCTGCAAAAAAGGATTGTGGTTGCTCACTGAACCAAGTGTTTACCGCGTTCATTATGTCTGTATCTGTGTGAAATCGTTGCCCCTTGAGAGCTTTTTTTAGAGGTCCGAACAAATGAAAATCACATGATGACAAATCAGGACTACAGGCTGAATGTTGCAGAATTTCCCACTTCTTCCTTGCTAACGCTTCCTGCACAATCTTTGCGACATGCAGACAAGCATTATCATGCAACAAAATCACACCGCGAGAAAGCATGCCGGGTCGTTTATTCTTGGTGGCTTTTTGCAGGTTGTCTAGTGTTTGCAAGTAGTGATTAGAGTTGATGTTGACACCAGGTTCTTTAAAGTCGGCTAACAATAGCCCCTCACGGTAAAAGATATACGCTCAGCATAACCTTACCAGCGGAAACCTGTAACTTGAATTTTTTGGCTTTTCGTGATCCAGCATGCTTCCATTCCATGCTCTATCTTTTACTGCTCGGCTCAAAGTGGTGACACCATGATTCATCGCCTGCCGCTATGCGGAAGAGAAATACATCACCCTCCACTCTGTAGCAAGTGGTTCAAACACCATCCCATGCGTTCCTTCGCTAGCGAACGTATGCTTCGACAACAGTTCATCTGTACTGCTGCATCAATTTTGGCGATGGTTTTTTTTTCTGTTGCAACAATATGCGCTTGACCCGGCCGTTGAAGATCTGTCGTGAACTGACATCCTTTCCGAAACATTCGTGCCCAGTCTGTCACTGTTGTCTTTGACACACATTTGTTACCGTACGCTGCCTGCATTCTTCGATGAATGTCCACTGGTCGACATTCTTCAAATGAAAGAAACTGAATCACTGCTCTTTGAGCTTCTTTGGACGGATTTTGGATCAACGCGGCCATTTTCTTAACGGTCAGAAACAGAACCTATGCATCATGGGATGATAAGCACCTGCTCTTTTATTCACTGTTCAGTACTTATCACATGACTATGGTGACATGTTCAACGTAGGCAATTAGTTAGTATCAATTACGCGTGATGCGTCACAAATGAATGGATTTCAAATGAACGCCGCCTTATATATATATATATATATATATATATATATATATATATATATATATATATATATATATATATATATAAGTTCAGGCAACAAAGTTTGTTCTAACATTACTATTGATATTACTATACTAACTACAAACTACACTACAGACAGTGTTGTACACTACAAAACAAACAATCAAATTGAAATTCAAATTAATTATTCCAATCTTGCCTGAAATAATTAAGTTTTTATTAAATCTAAATGTCTAATAATACAAGAGATAGAGAGTGTATTACCCAGAATTCATCTTCAATTAGTTAATATTAAACTCAGCTGCAAATTCATAGTATCAAGTTTCAACGAGTCTGTACTGTATGCCCATGAAGGAAACACCCAGGCCGCCGTCTCAAGTCTAAACACGGTGTTTGTTTGGCAAGTCAACGGGCACTTCCGCTAGCATTTCCTGTCAGTTGAAATGTCGAATTGTCACAATTGTTTTAACGGTACTAACAACGCGTTGTTATAATTTTCATGGCTAATAATTAATAATTCTATTCTAGAAATCCATCATAATGTATATGAGTTTGAAGTATATATTGTAAAAGTGTGTTTGTATGCTGGAAAGTAAACTTAACAATTGTAATCAGTTATAGTTTTTAATATTTGAGAATTGATTAAATCATTCAATGAGTAAATGAAGCAAATCAACGAAAGCGAGAAGAGGAATTTGGTAACTTTACTTTTACAAAAACACAATCATAAGAGGAGGGATTCTGTGGGCTGGCTGCTTCAGCTTCCCGAAGCGAATGACCCAGTCCATCTTTATTTATAACATTGATTCCAAAAGATATAAAATACCACATGCAACGTCCATTAGGGATACACAAAGTGGAGAGTGGAAAACAAGAAGCAATAAAGACATTTATGATGTAAGTCCCCGCTAATCACTGGTATCATGAAGGCTAATAGACTGCAATGACTGGGGCATATAGAAAGAATGGAAGATAATAGGGAAACAAAACTCGCTTACACTCAGGACATAAATGACCGTAGACCCCGAGGTAGACCAAGAAGACGGTGGAGAGATAATATATATATACAGACCTACAAGCACTTGGAATCAGCGACTGGCAAGAGTCAACCAGAGAGACGAATGGAGACGGCTTGTATCTGCAGCAAAGAACCTCAATGGCTCAGAATGCTGAAGAAGAAGAAGAAGAAGAAGAAGAAGAAGAAGAAGAAGAAGAAGAAGAAGAAGAAGAAGAAGAAGAAGAAGAACGTCCTGTATGTGTCGTTATTGAATTCTGTTCTGTAAAGCTGCATTACTTTGTGTTGTTTTATATTGTTTACATTTCCACAGCTTTACCGCAGTTCCACCACATTTATGTATTCATATTTGATTCCAAAAGAGGCTGACAGCCTTTGGAGTCAATGAATCAATAATAGTCTTTGCAATCGCACTTTCTCTTTGCCATCTTGTCTTTTTTGTGCAAATGTGTGAGGTACAAGATGCTTCGTGAATAGTTTGGATTAATGTTGCTATGTTTGTTTTGATATTATAAAGACGGCCCACTAAACCGATGATAAATTCAGCTTACAGTCATTACTTTGGCTCCTGACTATTATTATGCGGCTCAACACATATGTCGCCAATTTTGTGCCGCGTCTCTGCATGGCGGATTGAACTGAAAAACCCGGGAAGGTTAACCCGGTCAACAAATGCCCGCAGAAGTCGGATGTGTCGGCCTAACGGCGCAAGAACGCAGCTCTGCTGTAAACAGGCACAACGCAATCATATCCGGAAAAAAAACAACTCCGGATGAACGAAGAAGAAGAAGAAGAAGAACTGAAAAATATTCATTGATAAGTTTTGCGGTTTCAGTTATATGGAAAATTAATTGGGGAACTCGTTGAGGCCGCTTAGACAGTTACATAAATAAATGTTATGTGGTTATATATGTTCCTCCAGTTATATGGAGGGAAGCGACAAACCATCTTTATCTTTGTTACTTTTGTATAACCTCCTGCAATTGGGGAAAAGCTACCTCAAAAGGAGAGAGGGGGGAAAAAAACTACCTGTGCCCCATAAAAACATCCCAAGAGCTATGCAGCCATCTCTCACGGGGTATGACTTCCTTATTCTTATTGCTCTTCTTTTTCTTTCGTACCTTTTCTCTCCTTCTTCTTCGGAGTGAACCTGAATGTTTCGAGAAAGCAGCAGTCAACTTGCACTTGCTGACAACTGCAAAGAGTTTGTCTTCAAACTGACAGGGTGGAGGCCAAAATAGTTGTCTGTGTTCTGTATGTTGGACACTCCTGCAACAAATGTTTAGTTGTCATGTTACCAGCCCTACAGTTACATTCACCAGTAGCTCCTAGCTGTAGTATATTAAACAAATGGCATTTTAGCCTGTTGTGTCCTGTGCGGAGTCCGAAGATTCTTATTTAGTCTCTCCTGTGGAGTTGGTAAGTAATATGCACCATTTTTATCTTGGTCTAATTGTTCTGATTCCAACTTGGTTCTTTAATTGCTTCTGTTCAATATCTTGACTTCATAACAGGTTATGTCTATTTAACTGGCAGAGATAGCCTTTCTCTGCTAATCTGCCGGACTTTTCATTTTCAGGTATGTTGCAATATGAGGGGTTCCATTATATTTTACAACCCTTGTGGATTCCTGACGTAGTGTTTTGCTTCTAGTTTTGCTAGTTTTGCATTGTTTCTGCTCTAGTTAATTATTATTCGCTGTTCCAACTTCACAATAACGGATCGTCCCCATTGTGCTCCGTTCCAGTGCCAGTGAATATCACATCAAATGCTCCTCACCGTCCCATGTAAAAAGTAGAAAAGACAGAAGTCTCGACAACCAACAGCCAGAATGCCAACACCAAAGTACTCCACGAAAATACAGTTCGTCGTCGATGGAAGCGGCAGTCACTAGAAGACCAGCAGCCACACATGTCTGCATAAGACAAATGCCGGTCAATTCTGCGAGACAGCTAACCGCCATTGCTCCGAACATACAGTTACGCTCCAAACAATCCCGGGCAAATGTAAGAGCATTTCACAGGAAACTCACAGCTCGCAGTGTCGCATTTCTGCTCTTCAATATCGAAACAGCTGACCGGGCATCTTTAAAGAGAGCTATTTGTTTCTCTTTATTTGTCTCAGTCAAAATGTCTGCTACAGCTTTCATGTCTCTGTCTCTGATCTAAATTAACGGAGAATTTTCCTATTGCCACATACTGTGTCTCCTGTGTTACATTGGTTAGTTTCAAAAGATTGCTTCCACCCCCATTTTCTGTTAAATTTTGTGCTGACCCGCCTGTGTGTGTTTGCGTGTGTGTAAAGGCCCTATATATATATATATATATATATATATATATATATATATATATATATATATATATATATATATATATATATATATATATATATATATATATATATATATATATACATATATATGCATGGGTCCAAGTGCTGTTTCAGTAATCTTGTTCTGTTTATTTTGTGGCTTTTTTAATGTTCGTTAAGGTGTGTGCCCCCCCCCCCCCCCCCCCGTTTTTTTTCTTCCCTACTCCCTCAATACCGTATATGTTTTCTGTTATCTTAGGCAGGCGCTGTTGTCTCATAACTGGGAGTGTGTTTTCAATGTAAATGGGCTTGGCTGTTGAAACTTTGATAATGGAATCTGCCCTAATTCTGTTTGAAAATTCTACAAATTTGTTTTGTTTTCGTCTTCTTCTTAAATGGTACTGCTTGTTGCAAACCCTGCTATCTCTTTAATCCTGCATAAGATATTGACATGTGATATTTTCTTACTATTAATAGGCGTTGTTTCCATGCCTACAGTTTAGATCCGCATTGCATGATAAGATGTGGCTTAACTGCTATCGCCCATGCAATACCGTATATAACTTCTTGAGAACTTTCTCATCTGCTGTGTGTTGTACTAGCAAGCTTTTCATGACTGACAGTCGTTGCCTTACTCTTGTTCTATTTGTCTCAACCTGTGTCTTCCATGTCAGAGGACGATCAAAGATGGCATCTAGGTAGCAAGAATTTGTGTGTGTGTGTGTGTAAGAGAGAGAGAGAGAGAGAGAGAGAGAGAGAGAGAGAGAGAGAGAGAGAGAGAGAGAGAGAGAGAGAGGCACTGTTTTTTCTTCAGCACCAGTTAAGGCTAAGAGTCGCCCAAAAGTACTGTGTTTTAGGAAGAACGCTGTGTATGTTGTGTTTTCCTCACTGATCTTCACTAGCCACGATATTGACCACTCCTCTAACACTAATAAGGTTTGCTGCATCCTGTTGTTAGGTGTACTAATATATTCTTGAGACGTCTATATTGTTAGGTCGTATGTATATGAGGAGGTGTGTACTCTGGCTGGACAACGTTTTATAATTTAATGTATGCATGTTAGGAATAAACTGCTGAACGTAAAATTGGCCTAGTACATCAACAGTGGCTGAAAAATGCTGGTGTTGACCGCAACGTCCTGTAAGGGATATATTAGAAATAATGTTGGTGACAGAACTCTCTCTTGGAGGCTCCAATACCATTTTTTTCTTGGTTGTTGCAGGTATGTACTTTTACTTTATCCTGGCAGTTCTGTTCAGAAGGTAGTTGCTGATCCATCTGAACATCCTCCGAAACTTTATCAAATGCTTCTTCTAAATCTATCCAGACCGATACTGTAAGTGTGTGTCTTTTTTATCTAAGAAGGCATCCTCTATTTCTTGAGAGCTGTTATCTGATCTTCTGTAGATGTGTACTTTCTGAATTCTGCTTGGTGTGAAGATGTGTTTTTCTGACAGATGCCGCTTTGACCCGCCATTGATCATGTGTTTACACAACTGGTATAGTAAGTAGCCTGGCAGGTCGATCGCTATTTGATTCTACCAGGTCTTTTCCCGTGTTTGGGACTGACATTGGGATCGGCTTTCTTCCACGCCTGTGGGGCTATTCCTTTCTTCCATCTGTAATTTCAGACAGCCAATAATATCTTCTAGTACTATTTGAATTTCATTTCCAATTCCATCCTTTCCTGGTTTTTTCTTCTTTTCGGGGCATTTATCGCGTGTTCTATTTATACATTTGCCATCATATATTAATTATTATGCTAATATCTCTGTATTGTTATAACGTGTCTGTTCTTCTTTGATTGCATTTTCTGTTCTATTGTAATACCAATATATATGCGTGTGAGTGGGCGCGAGCCCGCACGCGCACGCACACACACACACACACACACACACACACACACACACACACCTACTAGTAGTGATATAGGGTAATTACCCACTATTTCTCAGGCTCGTGGGTCCCTGAGACTGTTCGTTGTGAAGGTAGTAGCGGAAAGTTGTAAAATTTTTTGCGGTCGGCGAAGTGTGGGACATCTGTGAGCGAGTGTGGAGATGTTCAGTCGCACGGCTCATAACAGACGTGAAGGGGTGGGTGGAAAAAAGTCATAAAGTAACCGGGTTGTAAAAACGTTCGTGAGAGGAGTGGTGGGTTAAAATATTTTGAACTGTTAGCAGTAACACACTGTATATTAGTAGTAATAATAGTGGAAGAGAGCGTTGTTGTAGAACGTCTAGAATGTCGTCGGAGGAAGAATAGGAGGAGGTAGAGAAAGCGGGTGGGAGAAGGAAAGAGGAGAAGACAAGAGGATGACAAGTAAATATGGCGCGTATATGGGCTGTAGAGGGTCGTATTGGTGTATTCACTTTCATCATACAGGTTACAAATGAAAACCTTAAAAAGGAAAAACAGGTTTGGTGGTTGGTGGTGGCTGGCCCAAGAAGTCAAAAGGTTGTCAAGTGACTCATCAGAGTTGGTGTGGTCAAGAGGTGGTCAAGAGTTGGTCAAGTGACCACTTAAATTGTAGAGGAGGGTGTGATTAGGACTATGGTAGTGGGTAAAGTGAGTGTGGTCAAATGGCGGTCAAGAGGTAGTCAAGAGTTGGTCAAACGGTCAATTGACCACTTAAATTGTAGAGGAGGGTATGATTAGGACTATGGTAGTGGGTAAAGTGAGTGTGGTCAAGAAGTGGTCAAGGTTTGGTCAAGTGGTAAAGTGATCACTTAAATTGTGGAGGAGGATGTTATTAGGACTATGGTGATGGTTAAAGTGTGCGATGACGTGGTAAAGAGGTGGACAAGGGGTGGACAAGAGTTGGTCAAGTGGTCAAGTGACCACTTAAATTGTAGAGAAATTGTGATTAGGACTATCATGGTGGGTAAAGTATCGATGACGTGGTCAATAGGTGATCAAGAGGTGGTCAAGTGACCACTTAAATTTTAGAGGATAATGTTATTAGCACTATGATAGTGGTAACGTGATCGATGACGTGGTAAAGAGGTGGTCAAGTTGTCAAGTGACCACTTAAATTGTAGTAGAGGGTGTGATTAACACTATGGTGGTGGTTAAAGTGATCGATGACGTGTTCAAGAGGTGGCCAAGTGGTGGTCAAGAGGTGAAGAAGTGGTCAAGTGACCACTTAAATTGTACAAGAGGGTACGTGAAGTGACTCGGTGATGGTTAAAATGAGCGGTGACGTTGTCAAGAGGTGGTCAAAGGGTGGTCAAGTGACCACTTAAATTGTAGATGAGGGTGTGATGAGGACTATGGTGGTGGTTGGTTGCTGGTGGTTGGTGATCGTGACTTGAAGCTGTGTCTAGAGAATGATTGGTCTGAAGGGGGATTCGAACCCATTCTACTATTTTTACCACAACTAATACGTCTACTACTAATACCTCCACTACTGCTACAACAACTCCTACCATTACTACTGCTACAACAACTACTACCACTAAAGCAACAACTATACTATTACCATTATCCTAGGTTGGCGGGTCCCTTGCGCACATTATCGGCGCCGTATGCGAAAGTCATTAAGTGGGCGGGGTGGGCGGACGGTTGCTTGGAGAAGTGATTCGTCGGTCGCATGGGGTCGGCTCATAACCATTAACACATTTCGTCAGCGAGCGCGTACGGAAAAGTCATTAAGTGAGTAGCGGTGATGGTGATAGTTGTTGTAGTAATAGTGATAGCAATAGTAGTATTAGTAATATTAGCTTGTGAGGAGAATCCTCTGTGGCGTTTTGAAATGTTACCAGTAAAACCTTGGCAGTGATATGAATGGTTGATTATCATGGTCGTAGTGAAGGTAGTACACACAAGAACAGACACACGTACGGTTACACACACACACACACACACACACACACACACACACACACACACACACACACACACACACACACACACACACACACGACAGAATATACATACCTTCAATACACCACATAATACACACAAAACACATAAAAGAAACGAACAACATCAGCAACACTAATTCTGTGGTGCACTCCTTAGAACTAAACTCACTACCATATCAGATGAAACTCCCAGCAAGCAACACCTGACAGTAGAGCAAAACATATCACGCAACAGCCACATAGGAGCAATAATAGACATGCAAGGAAACACATATACCATAAACATTCCAACAATACTGCACTGACCTATATACACCAGAACCAGCCACCACACAAACACAAAATAGGTTCTTACAATACACAAAGAAACTGACACAGATAAGGACATACTAGACACAGAGCTTACATTAGCAGACATAATACATGGACTCAATCAGATGCAAAAAGACAAAACACCCGGACCAGATGGACTCACTGTAGCATTCTACCAACACTTCTTTCCTATCCTAGGCGCAAGATATAAGCTCAATACACGTCCTATATTATAATATACAGTTCAAAACAGTTCAAAATATTTTAACCCACCACTCCTCTCACCAACGTTTTTACAACCCGGTTACTTAATGACTTTTTTCCATCCTCCCCTTCACGTCTGTTATAAACCGTATGACCAATCTTCTCCACACCCGTTCACAGATTTCCCACACTTCGCGGACCGCAAAAATTTTTACAACTTCTCGCTACTACCTTTACAACGAACAGTCTCGGGGACCCATGGGACCCACGAGCCTGAAAAATAGTGGGTAATTACCCTATATCACTACTCCCAGTTACTTACCTCATGACATGCCTGCCGGCTGGTCGGCCGGCGTGCATGCGTATGTGCGGGTATGTCTGTCTGTCTGTCTGTCTGTCTGTCTGTCTGTCTGTCTGTGTATGAATGCATTTTATTATGTCTGTGTGTGTGTGTGTGATTGTTTGTTTGCTTGCTTGTTTGTTTGTGCTACTATAGAGGCAAAGTATATTAGTGGTGTGCGCACTAGCTGATCAAGACGGTGGTCTAAGTTAAATGTCTGCCACTGGTAGGTTTCAAGTTTTGTTTAACCAATGTGGTTATTGTGGTCTAATTAGCATCGTAACATGGGTGATTTTAGACAGTTTCTGGACATTATATGGAAAGGAAAGGCAGCGAGGAAGCGAACTGTTGGCCACCTCAATAAGTTAGGTGAAGCCTAACAGATTATACCCCTAACTGGTCGTCCACCTCATTAAGTTAGGTGAAGCTAACACAATAACCCCTAACTGGTCGCCCTCCTATTAAGTGAGGTGAAGCCTAACACATTATACCCCTAACGGCAGTTTCTGCTGTCTCTGTGTTAATACTTGTCCTCTAGCGGATAACAGTTATGTTAACGAGAGCCAAGGAATGTAAACTTCATGCGGCGTGACGTCCCGAATGTCATGTGACGTCAGCTTGCGCGTGCACCACTCACACCCCGATAATTGTAAAATGTGAGCTGAGCTCTGAATGATTCTTTTGTTCTGTATTCTCCAGTGGAAATTGTTTACATCTCTCTATCAGCTTTACATGGAGGATTCTGTCATTTGGTATGATTTGGTTAATGATGTCTTCCTGTGGGCAACTAGGAAACAGACGAAGAGGCTAAAGAAGAAGATGAGAAAGGAGATAACAAAAACAAGAATATCAGGACTGAAAGTACAAATCCAGACGTTAAAGAATATTCGACAAAGAAAAACAAAACAGTGAACAGCGCAGAACAGCCACTATCAGTTTCCTTGATGAATACCTGCAGGACTCTGGATTCTAGTCACGGGTCAGCACAAAATGCTGTTAGAAAGGAGGAGCTAGAATACATAGAATATTCAAATAGTACCAAAGATACGGAAAGAGTACCAACAGGGAAGTACTGCCATACATAACTATCATGCAGAAATCCAGGCAATCAAGATAGCAACATAGTATACTGAATACCAATCATGGCACACATTTTAGATGTTTCATTATATTTTCTCCATAAATGTCTTACTCGCCTTTGGTCTCAAACTAATTTGATGTTTGCCCCTACTCTGACAGCGACTGGTTGTTCATGACATAATGTTTCAGTGAAATGGATATTAGTGTTAGCAGTAGTATAACATACACCCATGGGTCATATCTGACTGCCTTTTGGGTGTGAGGTGTTTGACCTTCAGATATTCTAGACAACGATTGTGAGATGAGGTGGACAATTCCAATCCTCTCCCCCACCCCGCCGGGATGGAACCCGAATCATTGTCTTGACAGGCATGCTCATTAATCACTTTGCCACCGAGATTGCATTCTAGATTGGGATGTCATATTATGGGTTAAACACATCTGTGCTTCGTCTACACGAGGCTTCGCAGACAGCCTAAGTTATCAGAAAACGATGGTCCCCATCTATTATTTGTGTTCATTCGGCCGTACTAGTATTCCTTATCCATTAAATAGGAGTAAGATGTGAAGTTGACTATGCACGATATTGTAGCAGGTTAGTTACCATCATATCTAGAATGTAATACACAAACATGGGAAGTTATCGCAGTGTGTGGTGAAAGCCTCTTCCATATACTAGATCAATGGCCTGGCCAGGAATTCCGGATGTTCACTGGGTGTATGATTGACCACGCATCGAATAGATAGGACATCTGCAATTTATTTCATAAACCGGCCCTTATTATCATTAGTTACTCCACGTTTTGTCCAACAAGCTTACACTGTTGGAGGTCTGAGAGATACACCTCCCTGTGACCAGCAGAGTAGCCAAAGAACAGTGGTTGCAAGACAAACGCCAATACGCAGGGGTTTTCAGCACGTGATAGAAGTTAACAGATATGAGTGAGTGGCACCTTGCAGTCTTAACAGACCAAAGTATGTGAGTAGGAATTTGGCCAAAATTCCATCACAATGCCTGGGCAGAGCTTCAGTGAAACATGTTCCCTCCCTCGGCCTTGCCTTGCGTACTCCAGAGGAATGGGTAACCAATACGTCTGGAACAAGGTTGGCTGCAGACGCTGGCGGCTCAGCGTCAAACCTCCGAGACCTCGCCTCCACGAGCAGGTGGCGAGTGGTGGCCAGACCCTGGCACCCAACTTAGAGGCGTTCAGCCAAGTCCCACAGGTGAGGGCTGCGTACGTGCCTGGACCATAGGACACGTACATCGGTCAATCACAAGTGTCCGGACCTCTGTATAGCGTGTACTACAGTCAGACTCCCCGCCTGACTTTTGCGGATCTCACGATCACCGGGAATAGGCCCACCGGAGATATTGCTCGTCTGTTGCGGGCAAATTTCCACCAACTGACTGAATAAGTAAAGAACCGATAAAATCAGTGGTATTTCAATTGCGCTTGCGCTCCCACCTATGCTACACCCTTCATGTGTCTTCACAAAATAATGACGAGATGTAAAACACCCCACACAGCTGTTGGTTGCACCAGGGACAGTGTAAAAAATATGTTATCCCAAGCGAATAACATTAGGAAAACAGTGGAAAAAATACACTAGAAACCTCCTCCGTGTATTTTTTTAAAAGGATGTGTGTGTGGGGGGGGGGGGGCGGGGGGGGGGGGGGGGGGGTAGACGGATGATATTATTGTATTACATTTGAAATGACGGAGGCATTACACGAATTTATTTTGCGTAGATCGAATCACAGATCTGTGCAACGACGTATATACGTTAATTAAATTAAATACAAATGAAGTAAAACTGTAGGATTTCTTTCTTTCTTCTTCTTATTTCGTTCGCTTGAAATATGCCTATAACTGCAATGCTGTCTCTTGTATGAATTTAACTGTCTTTTCCCTTTCACTCAGCTGTCCATAGAGTTTATCTTCCATTGTCGCCTCTCTAGGCCAGAAGGTTTGCCTAAATATGTTGTATTTTGGGCAGTCTTGGAGTATGTGCTCTGCTGTCTGCGACGCCAATCCACATGTGCACATGGCTGATTCACCAATCTTGAATTTTGTATACATGTGGTTGCGTAATCTATTGTGTCCTGTTCTGAGGCGCAGAATAATGACTTCTTCTGGTCTGTCCATAACGTGGTAGTCATCTTGAGCAGGTTTTGGTGGCTTTCTGACTGATTTGATCATTCTTTTCTTTTGGTGGTATGTAACGGGCACATCATGCTGTTCTTCTTTTGCTCCTTCCTTAGCCAATCGATCAGCTCTGTCGTTTCCGGTACTCCACAGTGGGATGGTATCCACTGTATGGTGACCTTATGCTGACTGCTAAGTTCAGAAAGTAGTGTCCTTAGTACTGGCAATTTCCCAGACAGGAGCGCCTCGAGTACTGATTTTGCATCTGTCAATAGCACCACAGGTTGTGTACCATGGCTGGTATTTAGTAATTTCTCTGTTGCTATCTTGATTACCTCAATTTCAGCACCATAGTTATGGCAGTACTTTCCTGTTGGTACTCTGGCCGTGTCCCTAATATTATTTGGGTATTTTATGTACACTCCCGCTCCTCCATTTCGAACAGCATTTTGTGCCACTCTTCTGTGTAGACTCCAATCCAGAGGTCATGTGGGTATTCTTCATCAAGGAAGCTGAGAGTGGTTGTTCTGCGCTGCACACTGTTCTATTATTCCGTGTCAAGTATTTCTCTCACTTTTGTCTGTATCTGTAGTGATAGTCTTTGCTCATCTTTCCATGGAGTTCGCTCTGGAATAGTTTTCAGGGAGATACCAACTGTGGGCAGATCGGTGGTTTCTTTGCAGAGTCGTTTGGCCTGGTAGATAAAACTGCTTCTTGTCAACCGTCCCATAGCTAAGTTTTCAAATTTGTTCTTCATAGGGTGGCTTGGCAATCTGAGGAACTTTTCTGCTTGTATTAGCGTTTTCGTATCTCTGCGCTCTCTCAGTGCTTGTGGAATTCCCAACTTCTCCATTTCCACTATAGGGGTTAATCTCATCCCTCCTGTGGTGACTCTAAGTGCTTGATTTTGCACCTTGTCCAGCTCTTGTAGTGTGGTTTTTGAGCTGAACACCACGCAGTTGATCCGTATTTCAGGTGTGGCCGTATGCTCTGTTGATAAACTTTGCTAAGTATTTTCCCACTGGCTCCCTATGTGGTTCCACTTAGTTTTCTCAGGATGGCTATTTTCCTTCTGGATTTTGTTACTACGTTGTTGATGTGCTTTTTCCATGTCCGCCTGCCATAAAATGTTACTCCAAGGTATGTTGGTTCTTTATCTTCTCTTAGGGTATTCAATTTATCTGGATGATCCTTGCCTTTTGTTTTGGAGAGAGGGTAAATAAACTTGTCAGTGTTTATGCTAACACACCATCTATTTGCCCATGCAACAAGTGCATCTACAGCTCTTTGTTGCGATCTGGTGGCCACTGATGCATGTTCATTTGTGCTCCATAGAACCAGATCATCAGCGTACATTGCCGCTTTAATTCCATGCGGTAGATTAGCACCAAGATCACTGATGAAGATTAGAAAAAGTGTGGGGGAAAAGAATCCGCCCTGGGGAACACCGTGACGCAGTAGTACTTTCTTGCTCTTGAGTCCGTCTATCTGTACTCGAGCTCAGGGGCGTCACTAAGGGGGTGCGGGGGTGCGGGCCGCACCGGGTGACACCATCAAGGGGTGACACCAAAATAAAAAAATTGCAAATTTGACAAAGCAGACATAGCTCTGTCTAGTCGGGTTTCATAACCGTTCATTGTTAAATACATGAGCAGGCACAGGGTGCCACCATGCAGAGCGTCTGGTGCTTAAATGAATAAGACTCAGAGCTCAGAGCTGCTCGGAGCCTCGGAGTCGGAGTAGAATCGTGGGTCATTTGCAAACGCGCCAATTAATGACGTGTGGAGTCACGTGGTTGCAGAAAATGACAGACGTTGTTTACAGGTTCGTTTTTTATGTAAATAATTATTTTTTCGAAATTTTATAATTTTATCAATATCACTAAAATATAAATATTTTAAAGTAAATTAATTAGGACAGGGCATACATTTTAAAGGAGAGAAACAGCGGCAGGCTTCCACTTAAAAAAGTTAGTATTACTATACTATAGTATACTAGTAGTTTACTACTACAATAAATTAATAATTACGGCATACACACGTTTTTCTATCTGTCTGAAAAATAAATATTTTAATTGTTTAATTTAATTTTTTAATTAAAAAGATCGAAATAGAAAAATAAATAAAGGTTGTGTAATTTTTCGAACCAACGAGTCACTGTTGAGACTGCCACACGCAGATCCCCCCCCCCCCACCCCCCAATAATTGATGCGGTTACTGACATTCGCCAGCAATTCGCAATATAAAATAATAAAATATATGTTATGAAATGACAGTCGTGCATTGGCGACAAAACTTCCTGATAAAAGTTAAGAAGAAGTGGTGCAACGAATATTGTTGACCGCCGGTTACATTTGTATATGAATCCATTAATTGAGCCTTGCAGCATTTGCCATCCGCATCGTATGCAGGTTGGTATGTTCAATACTCCATTAGCCAGTAAAAAAGTTACAATCCACTCAAACTTGTTACAATGAAATAAAAAAAGTTGTAACTTCCATGGACAATATTTTAAAAAATTTAATATTTTGTATGACAAGTTTTCTTTTTTAGACGGTTCTTTTAGTGTACATAATCATTTTTTAATTACATTTTAATTCTACGGTAAACAACGCAATTTAACCTAAATAACTATATTTATTAAATTATGAATAAATCATAAATGTTTGGATTATAATTATTTATACAGATTTTATATATTTATATTATATCTTTTTGTTTAGTTGTATATTTTTAAGTCCCTAATTTATTATAGATTTATTATTTTAGAATATTCCATCATGCCACATGGAGTGCACAAATCAAAGAGGCCTAGTGGATGCGAGCAGCGAAAAGCAAAGAAGAAAAGACTGTGAATCACTAAAATCACTACCTGGATTCATGCTTCAATATGTCAAGAGACCAAGTGATGGAAAAGGTTCATCAAAAGACGTTCTTCCTCAATCTACAATTGATAAGGATTCCTCCCATGCTGACAGCATGCATTCTTCAAAAGAGCAACTAGAGCCAGAATTGGAAGAGAATCACGAGATTGATGCAGAAATACATAATGAAATAGCAGTGGATGAAGTTGAAACAGAAATGCATGCTGAAAATGATTCTCGTCATGATACTGTAAATGTGATGAGTCAAGTGGATGAGAAAAATTGGAATATTTTATCTGATGCTTCTTTCTGGAATGCACCAGTTCCAGATCATTTTCGAGTTGAAATTATCAAAAGAGGAAGTTGTTCTTTTCAGAACAAGGATGGGCCTTTCAGTACTGTGACAAGGCAAGGTGCAAAGACTAAAGGAGATGTGCGCCAGCTGTCAAAAGAATGGTTCTACAAGACGATGCCAAATGGTGAGAAAATACTGCGGTCATGGATGGTTTACTCGCTCGTCAGTGAGAAATTATACTGCTTTTGCTGCAGACTCTTTGCTGTTAATGTAACAGAACAAACATCAAAATTTGTCACTGGGTTTCAGCAGTGGTGGAAGCTGAGCCCAAAATTACATAATCATGAGATATCGGATGACCATTTAGGTTGCCTTGAAAAATGGAAAACATTGGCAGCAGGCCTTAAGCTGCACAAAACAATTGATGCCGACAGTGTTGCTGTAATGGATAGGGATAAACAAAAATGGAGGGATATCTTGCACAGGTTGCTTGATATCACATTGTTTCTTGCTAAGCAAAATCTGGCATTTCGTGGCCATAAGGAAGATGCATCTTCGTTGAATAAAGGAAACTTTCTTGAGATGGTTGAGATGCTTTCTAAATATGACCCTGTGTTGAAAGAGCACCTAATGAGATTAAAGCGAACTACATCTGTAACAGTAAAAGCATCCGTATCTTATCTTTCACCATAAACTCAGAATGAATTTATAACTGTTCTGGCAAATCATGTGAAGGAAATTCTTGTAAATGATATAAAGGCTGCAAAGGTATTTTGGAATTATGTTCGACAGCACACCTGACATATCACACACTGACCAGATGTCTGAGGTGATCAGATATGTGAAAATCCACAATGGGGAAGTTGAAGTGAGAGAAGTGTTTCTAGGATTTTTCCCTTTAAAGGGGAAAAAAGCTGATGACCTCAGTTCAGACATTTTAAAAAATCTAGAAAGTGATGGACTTGACATAATGATGTGCAGAGCTCAAGGTTATGATAATGCTGCCACAATGTCTGGAATTCATGGAGGTGTTCAAGCCATTCTGAAAAGAAAGAATAAGAAAGCTATTTTTAACGGATGCATGGACCATTCGCTTAACTTGTGTGGTCAACACTCTTTTGCTGAAAATGCTTTATGTGTAACATTTTTTGGAACTCTTGAGAGAATGTATTCCTTCTTTGCTGCTTCCACCCATCGATGGGATGTTTTAATTGAACACACTGCAATGTCGATTAAAAGGCTATCAACAACACGCTGGAGTGCACATCATGCTGCTGTTAAACCGGTGAAAGATAAGTTTGATGAATGTGTGGCGGCGATTGAAGCTCTATGTGATCCTCGTGAAAATGTGGAAACAAGGGGTTCAGCACAAGGTCTTTTACCTGCTGTCTGTGATTTCACGTTTCTGTGCTACCTTTACTTTTGGGCTGCTGTACTTGAGGAAGTTAATTTGACACAGCAGTATCTGCAGACTAAAGGCTTAACTCTTGACAAAGTAGTGACCAAGTTAGAGGCATTAAGACTTGTTCTGCAAGAGAAGCGCAGTCACTTAGTGGAGCATGCAATTGAACAGGCACTTTTAAAAGCAGACCAATTTGGAATAACAGTAGAGAGAAGATTAAGGTTCAAGAAGAGAATGGCAGGGGAACAACTCAGAGATGCTTCAGATGCTGGACTCACTATGCAAGAAGAAAACAATAGGGCGATGCTGAAGTGTATTGATCGTTTTCATTCTGAACTCCAGACCAGATCAACAGCGATCAAGGAAGTAGCAAATATGTTTGAGGCTGTTCAAGCCAAGAGTCTTCTATCAGCAACTGAAGAAGAGTTGCTGGTGTCAGTTCCAAAATTGACCACTTTCTATGATGAGCTATCCGAAGTAGAGCTTTTAAAAGAAATACCAAGGCTGAGAAGACACCTGAAGGCAGCAGATATTGATATCCACAAAGCCAAAGACTGGTCAATATTTGATATTTTAAAATTCATAGTTGACTGGGATTTCCTTGAATCTCTCCCAATACTCTCACTAAGCCTACAACTATTTCTTACGATCTGTGTGTCTGTGGCTTCATGTGAGAGGAGCTTTTCAAAACTGAAACTTATAAAGAACTATTTGCTATCAACCATGGGACAGTCAAGACTTTCTGATCTGGCTATATTATCAATTGAAAGTGATATGGAGAAAGATATTGATTTTGATGATGTGATTGACAGGTTTGCAGCTTTGAAGACCACAATGGGAAACTTTTAATTTTAAATAACAGAAATTTTAATGTTAAATAACAAAAATTTAACTTTGTCCGAGTTTGTCGAAGTTCTTTATTTATGTTTTACCTGAAGTATTGAAGTTATATTGTTCAATTTGTTTTCTTTCTTATGTCCTTATTAACTTTTTGACTTATTTTACAAACATTACTATATGCGATTATATATGGTACAGGAACACTCGGAAGAAGACCATGGTGAAAGAATAGAGGGGTGACACCAAGAGTTTACCGCACTGGGTGACACCAACCCCAGTGACGCCACTGCTCGAGCTCTTCTGTTGTGCAAGTATGCTTTTACCCATTTGCACATTCTTCCATTGACTTTACAGTTTCTCAGTTTCTTCACCAGACCCTCTTTCCAGACTTTGTCTAAGGCTTTCTTCAGATCTATCCATGTCGCAAGTACCAGCTTCTTCTCTTGGAGTGCATTCTCAACTTCTTGAGAGAGGTAGGTTGTCTGATCTTCCGTTGAGTAACACTGTCTAAAGCCAGCCTGCTGTGGCACAAGGATATTTTCACTTTCAATGTACTACTGCAGTCTATGATTGATGATGCGCTCCACTGTTTTGCAGAGACAGCTAGTGAGGTTAATTGGTCTGTAGCTGGAACTATCTTTACCTGATTTTAGGAGGGGTATCAAAGGTCAGCATGTTTGAATGGATAAGAACGCGTGTTCTCAAACATCCGATGTGCTAATGCCAAGATTGATTGATTGATTGATTGATCTAGGAACCGACATCACATCATTCGGGACATTCCCATAAGCGCTCCGTCCCCATCCTCAGCAACCAGCGAAGAGTTCCAACACTAATAGTTCCAGTAGCACTCTGATTATATGTCCGTCTCGCCTTTCCTCTGAGCGTCGAGCGTCGGCCAGATCCCCTCGTCACTCCTCGCTGCCTCATTCTAACCAGACTATGGTGATCCATTTGCTCCTCCGAGGTGTACACGTGCTCCCACAAGGCCGCAACCACATCTGCCTTGTCATGCATCAATACTCCACCAAGTTCTGCCGAGCCAGCCAATCTGTCCGCCTGTTCATTCCCCCGCACAGGCATGCCCAGGAGAAAAGATCCAGGTGATGCTTGCTACCTGTGACCTCCGAAGCGAAGCAAGCCACTCTGCACGAAGCTTGCCTGTTCTCACCCTTTGGAGAAAAAGATCCCCGGTG
>JACEFZ010005672.1:0-11121 GCA_014155875.1 Cepaea nemoralis
GACTTCAGTGACAAGAGACGGGTTTTTTTCTAGCAAGACATTCATAAGGAAATGCTTCCTGTTTATGCTGACAAATGTTTGTCCCGTAAAGCGGTGCATAGCTGGGTAGAAAAATTTTCTCAAAGACGCTCTAAATATGTTGATGAAATCCGATCTGGTCGTCCTGTTGAGATTGCAACAGAAGCATCCGTGCAGCGGGTGGAGGAGATGATTAGAGGTGACAGGCGAGTAACGATGGACTCTGTAGCATCTGCAATAGGGTGCTCACATGGTTCAGCATACAGCATAATGCATGATCGATTGAAATTTAAGAAAGTGTGCTCAAGGTGGGTACCCAGACAATTGAAGGAGGAACACAAAATGAACCGATTTGGCCTGTCCTTGCATCATCTCTGTCGATACGAAGATGAAGGAGAAGACACGCTGAACAGGATTGTTACTGGGGACGAATCATGGGTGCATCACTACCAGCCCGAATCAAAGCGTGCTTCAATGCAATGGAAACATCCTTCTTCGCCTTGTGTCCAAAAATTCAAGGTTACGCCATCAGCAGGGAAGGTTATGCTGACAGTGTTCTGGGATTGTCAAGGAGTGCTTTTAACCAATTTCAAGAAGAAAGGTGACAATGTGAATTCTGAATCGTACTGTGAAGTTCTATCGATGCTTCATGATGCAATTCGAAGAAAACGTCCAGGACTGCTGACTAGAGGAGTGTTGCTTCTTCATGACAATGCCAGACCACATACGGCTCGATTAACTCAGGAGAAAATTAACCAACTAAGGTGGGAAGTTCTGAAACATCCACCTTACAGCCCGACTTAGCCCCTAGCGATTTCCACCTTTTTGGTCCACTGAAAACCCACCTTGGCGGGAGACATTTCGAGAATGACGCCGAAGTTGAATGTGAAGTGAAAACGTGGTTTAGAAAACAGAGCACGCAGTTCTATGCAGCCGGTTTGGGAGGACTGATAAAACAATGGGATAAGTGCATCAATGTTGGTGGAAATTATGTTGAGAAATAAAGGGACAATGTGTGTATAAAAATAAACTTGTTTCAAGTTTTTATCATATTTAGTTATTTTTCTACAGCCATTTGTGACTTACTTATTCACTTCGCCTCGTAGTAACAGTGCAACAAAACTGAATTAAAGTACATAGAAGATGGATATATTTTGCAAAGATAAATTCGTGATACGAGAAAAAAAAATTAAAATAAATACAGGATGCCTGAAATCAAAGACAGGATCGGTATTAATGGGAAACGAGCAATAATAAATAGTTACTGTGAATACATAAGAGAGTTGTTTGAAGGAGAACGAGCAGACTTAACAGATAAAAGTAACTTAGAAGATAGCAGTACTATATATCAATTCTTGTTTTACAGATGACATCAAAGCATTTGAAAAGTGAAACATGATGAAATGATCAAACTGTTGGAGGGAATTAAAGCTGACTGGAAAATCACAGAATAATAAACAGTTACTGGAAACGAGAAGCAGCTGTTCAAAAGGAAAATAAAGTGGGCAGTTATGTAGATTATAGCAAAGGAATGCATTGATGCTGATGTGCGTTGTTACCGGATTTCTTCTCTTTCTCTCTCCATCATTCATCCATCCATCCAAACACCCACCCACCCATCAACCCATCCACAAATCATCTAACCATCTATTCATCCGTCCATCCATCCATCCAACTATCCATCTAACTATCCATTCAAGTATCCATCTAACTATTCATCCAAGTATCCATCCAACTATCCATCTATCCAAACACTCACCCATCCATCCACCCATCCATGCGTCCATCCAATCACCCACCCATCCATCCATCCACCCTTCTACCTACGAACCTATCCATCCATCCACCCATCTATCTATCCATCTATCCTTCCATCCATCCATCCATCCATCAATCCACCCATCTCTTTCCCCGCCGCCGCCCCCCCCCTCTCTCTCTCTCTCTCTCTCTCTCTCTCTCTCTCTCTCTTTCTTGAGTAAACAAAATTAATGAGACAGATCATAGATAAACCAGGAATACGAGTTATAATAAAACAAAACTAGGAATACGAGCTCTAATAAAACAGAACCAGGAATACGAGTTATAATAATACAATCTACGTTGTGCAGACGTATAATAGCTGGAAACGATAAAGATTTGCTACAACTGTTGGACATTGTAGTAATCGAGAATGAACAACAGATATATCCAGAAAACAGAAGCAATATTTATATCAAAGAAAAAGTAACACAAGAACGTGATATTACAGTAGAAAGAAAATCCTTAACCAAGTCAAGAAATTCAAGTATCTAGGGGCAATGGTAACATCAGATGGAAGATGAGTGACACAGCTTTAGAGGAGAATAAGTCAAGCACAAGCTGCACGTCAGAAGCTGAAAGGTATCTTATGCAATAAGTCAGTATCATTTCGGGAAGGTTAACCCGGTCAACAAATGCCCGCAGAAGTCGGATGTGTCGGCCTAACGGCGCAAGAACGCAACTCTGCTGTAAACAGGCACAACGCAGTTACATCCGAAAAAAAAATCAATCCGGATGAACGCAGAAGAAGAAATGTCAGCAAGAGAAAACTGGAGTGTTATACAGAACCTGTTCTGTTGAATGGCAGTAGATATTGGAATGTGAACGAACAAGATCAGAAGAACTTGATGCAAATGGAGATGTGGTTTCTGAGACAAATGTTGGGAATACCTTGCACTGTCAGAGTAATTAACAACGATTGCCTAAAAAAAGGTAATGCAAGTAGAACATTATATGTAACTATATGAAAGAGACAAACAATGTTCTATAGTTATGTAATTATAGGAGGTCAGAATGGCCGAATGGATAAGAACGCTCGTCTTAAACACCCAGCTGTGCTGATGCTGAGATGAGGGGTTCAAACCATACACCGGTCAGTCGGACTAATATATTCACTTCTCGTCCTTGACTTGGTGATGTAAATTACAAGTACCTCTGAATTCGGTGTGGGGTCGCCTGATGGCGGGTGATACTGATAATAGGGAAAACTAATCCACAAGGAATAATCAGCAGAAATAGCGTGTATGGACTAAACTTGAGTTCAAAGCGCAAAACAAATATAATGTGAATAGAAGCATTGGAAAATATCGCCACGAATTGAAATCTCAGTGGTGGAAGTGGCAGAGGCAGCGGGAGATGCTGGGTGGCGTCTAGTCACTATTCTATCACAGCTCCTCCCGGTTGGAGATCCAAGGTCTAGACAAAATACCCGCCTCGATGGAGATTCGAATACATGACCACACGGCTGACAGGCAAGTGGGCAAGCCATTGCGCCATCACAACTTCCTAGACGGGCGAGTACGGAGGTACAAAAACGCCTGGTATTGATTGATGTCGGCGTGTCAATGGTTTGCTTTTCATGATTATTATTTATTTATTGTTGAAGTGAGCGGCTGGATATTGAACTCTGTCTATGGCAAGCAAGGTTATACATCTAGTATTTCAGCCTGTGAGCTGGTCGCGGGTCTTGCTGATCAATCTATTCTACCGTTGTCTTCTTGCGTCTGTTGAATTCTCTGTATGTCTGCAGTGATATATCTATACATGCCTGTTTAATCAATGTTTTCCTTGGTCTGCCCTTTCCTATTTTCCCCAGCTTCCTGGTAGTCGCTATTGGGCTACGCTGATATTGTCGTGAGCGGATGGACGAGGGTTCTTCTTCTTCCCCTTCTTCTTTTTTCGTCCGGAATGTCGTTTTAGACGTAATTGCGTTGTGCTTGTTTACAGCAGAACCGCGATATTTGTACACTTCGGCCGACACATCTGCAGGCATTTGTTGACCGAGTTACCTTCCCGGGGGACGAGGATTCGACGCCTGCGTTCTTCATCTGCTGAAGCGAGAGAAAGACTGCCACACCTATTTCCCCGTGCATTCATGGCTACACAATGAGATAATCCTAGCATATCACAGTCCCATAGCAGGCTTTACTTCTGGACTTGTTGGTTGGTTGGTTGGTTTTCTAGTACTTCCTTTGCCTTCTAACACTTTTCGTGAGCCTGAAGCACGAAAATACACGAGCAAGGGGAGCTGCAGGACGAATCGAGAGACATTCACAATAGTATGTCTCAGAATCCACATCTCCAAGTCCTTCCTAAGTTCAGCTTGAGTATTATTCAGTTATTAACTTCATATGATATGTAACTCTGCAGTATGTATGTACCTGACGAGATACAGCGACATATACCAGGCAATAAATCGTGCAACATAATGTTTTGAATTTCTTCCTGATCTGTTTAGAGTTATAAAAATAAATGAAATTGGTTAATCTGTTGTACATCCGCTACGCACTTTGTTGTAATTTAATTTCTACAGATTCCGTTTGTGTTTTCTAATTACGTATATAGGAGAAATTCCAGTTTACTTAGTCACCACGAGATAAACACAATGTTAATCACGTACTGAATTTCATGGAGACATAGTTAACATTTAGTTTACTGCCGACAAATGGGAAAATATGTTTATGAGAATAAACACGTGAATGTGAACGGGGAAAACGCTTTACATAAACAGCACGCGCACATCGGTTATTGATTGATTGATTGATTTAAGAACCGACATCACAGCAATCGGGGCATTCCCATAAGCGCTCCGTCCCCATCCTCATCGGTTATATGGTGTATTATATGCACTCCTTTAGACAGCTGCGAATATTGTCATCATGTAAGAACTGACTGATCAACTAATCGTCGTTTCCCTGAATTAAGATCGTCATTAACTGCCTTCTTTTCTCTTGAATGCAATACAGAAATTGATTCTTTGTGGTAAACATGGTCTTCGTTTCTGACGTGAAAAGTACAGGGAACAAATGAATTACTTTTTTAAAATAATCACACAGGGAGGTTTTATTTTCCTGGGAACCCCACCTTAATATGGATTCGAACAACAGGGCCGGCAGGTAAATGTGCAGTATATATACTGTTTAAAAAAAGAAAGAAAGAAAGAAACCAACATTTTTGGTGTTACTTTTATAAAAGATATTCGCTGATTGGACATCAGTCAACCTATCGACTGTGTCCAACTAGCCATTAACTTCTCGCGGTTACCTGAATTGTACTCACCTCATGATTCGTGAGGTCATGAAAGAGGTCAAGGTTAAAACAACATTTTTGACAATAATTCGTAACAGGTTTATGATAATCCCGTGAAATTTACTGAACATAAAACTCTCTGACCAGTATTATTGAATGCCTATAAAAGATTGACGCTCCTCCAATAACTTCAGTTGAAAATTAAATGGCAAGTATGGCTCATCTCACTACAGAACGACTCAGGCTGGACAGTCACAAAGTGTAGTAGCCAGAGAATTTAATGTGGTTAAAAGCACCATTAGTCGCCTTTGGAGCCGATTTCAAGAAACTGGCTCAGTGGCAGACCGGCCGCGCAATGGAAGTCCCAGAATCATAACTGAAGCCGAAGACCGCTTCTTACGGCTACGTCACCTTGGGAATCAATTTGCATCTGCGTCCTCCAGTCCAGTCAATGCCTGGAATTCGTCGAATTTCAGATCAAACGGTCACGGACCGGCTGCACAAGCTGGTCTTTGGGCTAGAAGACCCTACTGAAGTCCTGTTCTTACGGACAGGCATCGCCAGAACCGAATGCAGTGGGCGAATCAGCATCGTCAATAAAATGTTGGTACAAGTTTGTAATTGAAACTGCAATAATGTTGCGTTTCTTTTTCTTTCTTTTTTGTTTTTGTTTGTTTGAACAGTATATACATATATAGACATTAGTTGCATGTCCTTTACATTGCAATCAACTCCATCATTTATTGACTGTTTACTAGACAATGTTAGTTACTGCTTTCTTAACTGCCGAAGCCTCAACTCATCGAAATCAACGCAAACGGCCTCCATCCAAATATCCCGCAGCTGATTTCGAACCCTGGACTCGGTATGTCGGGGAAATTATGAAACTGAACGTCTCACTATCCCCTAAGCCAAGGCTTGGACGTTTCGTTTGCACGATTTTATCAACATAAATCAACTCTCGGTAACATTTTGTAACGTGACGTATCTATCTAAACACTTACTTATACAGATAAACATGCGTCACTATAACAAGTCTACAATTGACTACCTTACGTGGTAAGAGGCACTCTATCCCAGCAGAATTTAGATCCAGCTATTTCGTGGTACTTCAGACACAGAGATCTACTATAGTCCTTTCTATACGCGAACAAATGCTGACAACTCACACACTAAATACACGGAGATGACTATCTGTTGAACACTTGGCTATTACTGTAACACATAACAAAAACATCCACTGCTGGCCTATATTGACAAGTGGGGCGCCAACAGTTTGTTTAGTGGAGGTGGGGGAAGGATGTGGTGTCGAGAATTAGTGGCAGTCATAGCTGGGAAAAGTGGCGACATAAGGCAGCGCATGGAGGAGGAGAAAAGGGCAGTTAGGCAGACAGTAAACACAGTTAAATACTCACAAACACGGGCACACAAATAAAAACATACACTCACTACGCATATATTCGTTTATATGGCGAAGTCCAGGCTTCAGCTTGCCGTCATATGTTGATATGTTTAGCCCACACTGATCGTGTATGAGAAAATTACACTAGCTCGAGTCCACACTTAAAATATTGACATTTAAAAGGCAAAGATACATACATACATAATCACTGACGCATTCACTCGCACACACAGTCTCTCTCTCTCTCTCTCTCTCTCTCTCTCTCTCTCTCTCTCTCTCTCTCTCTCTATCTATCTATCTATCTATCTATCTATCTATCTCATGCACACACATTTACACTCATACATATACACTAGCTCACTCTCTCAAACAAAATCTCTCCCTCCCTCACACACACACTCACTCTCTTAAACACACTTTCTCACTAGCTCACACACAATCACACACGCATTCACTCACTCGCTCTCTCACACTTACATTACTCACTCATAACCACACTCACTAGTTCACACACATAAACAGTAACTCACATACAAACGCTCACTCACACACATACACTTACACACATTCATCTCCACACATACATATTTTATGAGACATACAATCACAAACAATGACTCACAGAAGGCAACACATACAAAGAAGAAGTAGATAGCAGATGACTCGCTGAACAAAACAAATATTGAACCCTCTAAGGCAGTGGTTCTCAACCTTTTTTGGCCCGTGCCCCCCTTCACCATATTTCAGAACGTCATTCCCCCCTTTCGTATTTCCTACCAACAAATCCCGCCCCTGCCCCTACACAGTATATGTAATAATGGAAGCTAAATTTAATATCACTGTCGCGAGATTGCCATGAGTTAAACAGATAAATATTCCCGACGTTTGCTTGGCGTGTATTTTCAGCACCATTATTTTACTAACTGGAAAAACACCGCGGATGTCAAAATCTCAGGACAATATTTGTAGCTGCACGTGTACATCTATAACGGATTTGGAACGGTCGGTGTTGATGGTGACAGGTCCTGGCATCGCCTTGATTAGTTTGTCTACATTTGAATGTAAATGGAAGCAGTGGGGTCAGCCCATCTACACATTTGGTGTTGAGTGAGAAGGAAGGGATACACCGAGTTGGCAGTTCATTACCAGTTAGAATCACATATATTGTCACCACGGAACAGAAGATTGACAAGTTTGTCAACATTTGAATGCAGATGGAAGCCGTGAGATCACAATGGCAGATGTAAAACGGAAGTACTTAGTAGGGAGAAAACAGTACATATGTCAATTCTTGGTTTCCGGAACATGAAGAGTTTGACGGGGTTATTTGCAACTGTTTGTTGGAAGTCGTCATAAAATTCGCTGGCTTGTTTTGAGAATCTTAACAATTACTGACAACTTTGACAGGATTTAAGCCCGGAAAAATAGATCCTTGCAAATGGTTGATATGTCCAAATAACACCTGTGTGGGGGAGAAGAGGATAAAGTCACGTGGACAACTTTGGTAGTTTGCCATATAAACTCTAGTTGGGACCAGCTAGGGAGAACTTGAAATTATGCTTTAGTCAGAGTGCCAGGGCACGGCAGCGCCTAGTGGAAATAATATCTACCGTGTGTTAATTAGTGACTTAATTTTACACGTGCCTATAATGGCAGATGTAGATATGATTGATAGGACTGCAGTGGTGCCATTTAAGGTATAACCTATTATAATATATTCGTTATAATTACTTTAGGCAGTAGCCTTGTTAAACTATAGTGTGATGATTAGCACTGTTAGTGGAAACTAGCTAGAGTAGGGAAGTGATACTTGACTCTGTTAGCTAGAATAGATTAGTGAAGTGTTGATAAGCTTTACTAGTTGAGAATTGAGTAATGAGGGATAATTGGGATTTCCCGTAGGTGTCCCTTGTGGGAGGGGTTCCACATTCTGTTTGCTGATTTTTTCTTTGTCATAACCTGATTCGACTCTAGATGGGTAGCTAATCTGCTCTATGACTAAGTCTAGTTAGCTAACGATCATTAGGCAAGGTGATAGGCTTACACTCAGCCGAAAGAATCATGAACTAGTACTATCACCAGGTGTGTTGTTTCTATCCTAGGTTCCCTACCAGATCCAAGGAAGCTCAATAAAGTTTTGGGAAGGAAGAAAATCCCAATCGGAAGAACACCAGTTCGGCAATCAATAAAGATTGCTTACAGACGTGATTAAAAGCTAGAGGGAGGTTGATTCACCCAACATAGTGAAGATTACAGTTGCACCATACAGCATTAAACAGTGGTAACGAACCGAGAACCGGTTAAGAGTAACTAGTGTTAGTACAGTAACAATTAACATTAGTAATTAGCACTTGCGGACTGAATGGTTCGATGTGCAACGAGGATGATCTGTCGACTAACACTTAACTTTACTAACTGTGTAAACACTAGAAAAGAACTTGTGCAGTTGGTTAGAGAACATTAGGAACGGACATTGTGTAGAGTGAATCAGGTCCATAAGTAACTGTTCATACCACCGGTGTCTATTTCTCATGTTCATGAAATGGGATTACCAGAGGTCTACAGAAGCAAAGCAGTATCCGGCAGGATGGTTCCGGCAACGGGTGAGACGTACTTGTTCTGACGTAACGTGCTGTGGTCTATCTTTGTTGTGATCAGCGGACTGATCTGATGTCTGAGAGTCAGATTCTCTACACTTTATAGAACACGTCACACATTTTCTTCGCATACACGTCTCATACACGTTACACTTTTATTTTAATAAATTAATCTTTATTAATTTCTAGAAGTAAGAGTTGTTGAGTATGTTGCGTTGGGGAAGTATGAGAAGGGGGCATAGTACGACAGTGTGAGAGTGATAGGAAAAGGTGTCCATAGGCTGATGGAGTGTGTTGGACGGAAGCTGGTGGATTCTCCAGAATATTGAGGGAAAAAAAAAATAATATTATAATGTGGGTGTCGGATCTCCTCACTCCAGGGACGACACTTTAAAGGAGGACACGACATTATTGGGGGCTCGTAAACGTGATATTTGGACAGTGGGATCTCTCGTAAACGTGATCTTTGGACAGCGGGATCTATCGTAAACGTGATCTTTGGACAACGAGATCTCTCGTAAACGGGATCCTTGGACAGCGGGATCTCCCGTAAACGGAATCCTTGGACAGCGAGATCTCCTGCAAGCAGGAACGTTTGACAGGGGGATCTTCTGACAACGGGGTCTTTTGACACGGGATCCTTAGTTATAAGAGGGAGATATCATTTTGGAGAATCCAGCTAGAGTGAATGTGGATAGGGGTTAGGATTAATATCTTACCTGTTCACACTTCACACGTCTGCATAGGTCTGTGGTCCTGATTCTACTCTTGTCACTGAGTGAATGTACTGTGTGTGGTAATATCGAGATTTATAGTACTTGTTCATATATCGGTATAGTAATTTGCAGTTATATTGTACTAGACCTGCTAGCTTACCTCTCTGTATAATGGCCACCCCTAAACTTAGCACGTTAGAATTAAAGGAAAGGGGGGAAGAAATGGGATTGGCGGGGTCTGCTCTAACGGATTACATACAGGAAGTGGAGAGAGAGTATCGTCAAGCAGAAAGGGATGATCGAAAGGCCGAGCTGGAATTGAGAAGGATGGAGTTGGAACAAGCAGCTAAGAAATTGGAAGCTGAGCAAGCAGCTAGGAACTTGGAAGCTGAGCAAGCAGCTAGGAAATTTGAAGCTGAGCAAGCAGCTAGGAAATTAGAAGCTGAACAGGAAGCACAGAAAAGGGAGCACGAGTACCGGATGATGGGAACTCGAGTTGAAGAGTCAATCTAATGGAGAAACTGAGGGAGCAGTTGGAGGTTCCTCCATCCCAGGATCAACACCAGTAGGTGGACATGGGTACCATGCTATGAAGTTTCCTTTAGCGGTCTACGAGGAGGACAAAGAGAAGATTGATCAATACCTTCAACGCTTCGAGGCTATGTCAGTTGCTATGGGTCTGGAGCGTAACAATCCAAGATGTCCCCTTCTCACGGCACAGCCTATCGGACTTCTCCATTCGATATCATAATTTGGGTTGATGTGTTTCTTTTGTAAAAGCCATTTGACAACATCCTCCCTTTTGTAATTTATGGCAGCCATCAGTTTAAACTTAAAAAAACCAAAATACTTCTTACAATCAAAAGAAAGCCAAAGCCTCAGTACTTCTGGATCTGGTGAGAGGCAAGTGGTGCAGCCGGTACTTAATCCTTCACCGGGGATGTGGTGAAAAGAACAAAGTTGTGGATAAAACTCTACATAATCGCCTTCAGATTCTGAAGACTTTTGCCTCCTTGTTCTTCGAGTGCTGGATTTTGTATCAGCATCTGGGCTGGAATCCATGTTTGTAATTTCTTTGCTGGTGTTACAGGGGCTATGAATATCACTTCCGCTACAAACTAAACTTCATCACTGAAGAGAGGTTATAGGTTCAGTATGAAGTGTCTTTCAGAGAATTCCAAACACCCTATCAAACATCCAGTATCTAAAACTTCACTTCGGACTGAATTCATAAAACATCCCATCAAACATCCAGTATCTAACACTTCACTTCGGACTGAATTAATAAAACATCCCATCAAACATCCAGTATCTAAAAACTTCACTTTGGACTGAATTCATC
>JACEFZ010005673.1:0-28851 GCA_014155875.1 Cepaea nemoralis
TACTATTCATAAAAGCTGTGCTCTTTCAGAAAAAATTACATGTTGCTTGTCGCAAAAAGAAAATTTTATTTTTTAATGTCTGTCATCAGGTTAGTTTCAGCCATCGTTTTCCCTGCTTGTTACTTCAGATTTTCTTTCCAGCAGTGTGCTGCATTTTCTCTTGTCATGTTTCTTTCGCGGGTTCCACCATGTGCAGATATTATCAAGAATATATATAAAATGTATCTGTGTGTGCATGTGCGTGTGCAAACAGAAAACTATTTAAGCTTTGTGTTTCTGCACTTAATTTTTCATGGTGAGTTCTCGAGTAGAAAAATGTAAATACCATTATGCTAAGAAAATGATTGGAAAACATAACTTTACTAAAAATAACGCATTGGTGATGTCTGAGGCTCTGGTCTTAATTTTGTTTTAAATGTGTTCCTAGTATTTAGATGTTTGTTAGTAAATATATGCAGGTATGGTATCGTTGTAATAACCACTAATAATAGGATGCATAAAGCCATTCGAAACATATTGTCCGTTGATGGAAAAAATATATTATTTTGTGAGTCTTTACTGACTAACTTTTACGAATCTTGATCTTGCGGTTCAAAAGTCAGTAGAAACGTATAATGTAAACTTAAATGGTAAAAGACAATGTAAATAGCAGGCATTCGATCGGAAATGTAAGAAGCTGTGAGTTGTAAGCGCAGTGGTAATATATGGGAGGGGGAGTGGGGTTACGTGTAGCTTAACACTACACGCAGTTATGAAATACAATTTTTATTTTAATAGATCCTAGTAGACGAGTAGACGTTGCTTTAAATGATGTTTTTATATGTTTTAAACAGTCCAATAGTCGAGTATCCACTGGAATAAATGGACAACTCGTACCTGAATAGAGCAAGACACTTGCTTGTTGTGACATCTGGGAATTAATGCCAGAAACAGATCAGAAAAACCCTCGATGATGACCATATAAAAGAAAGCCAACACAATACAATTCCAAGAGAACGTTTGTGAAGACGACACGAATCCGTTATGAGGTGTCAAATATCCAGAGCCATACGTGACGAATCCGTAATGAGTAGTCATATATTCAGAACCCCCGTACCCGTCTTCAGGCTGGACATGATGGCAAGACATAACAACAAGTGGAACATTAATGTGTAGGTTATACCTCTTATAGTCAATGCCGGGTGGCGCTGGTTATCATGTGTCTCGAGAGCACTGTCAGTAATTCCTAATACAGATTTTCCTCACCGCTATGATGCCGACCTGTATAGCACCTGCTCTGTTGGTTTCCACCTGCATCTCTTCCCCTCCAATATATCCACTGTCCCGACGTACTCCAGCTGTACCCGTCTCATGACGTACTCTATGAATGTGAATTGTCTTCTTCTGTTGAAAGTAATCAGTTTTAGTTCTGTGCCTCTTTCAATATATATTCATCACACTCTTATATGTTCATTATATTCTCACCATTCTTCTGTAAAACAACATCTCCTTATTTTCCACATAATACATCAGTAATGTCCATAATCCACCCCATACATCGGGGTTGCCCCAATGTAGCTCTTAACAACACTCTTTATCACCTTGATTAAGAAAGATATACTGCATATAATAGTCACCATCTTGTGAAATGTCCCCCCCCCCACCCCCCCCCCCCCCCCCCCCCCCCCCGCTCCTCCTCCCCCCGCCCCTCCTTCCCCCCGCCCCTCCTTCCCCCCCCACCCCCGCCCCTCCTTCCCCCACCCCCTCGGCTGTTCAACATTTACCTTCTATAAAACCTTTCCTATCTGTTGTTATCAAAGTACATAAATACTTGAACTTGTTTCAGACTATTTCCATTTACTTTGAGATTGCACGTGGGAAGACTTCTCCTTTGTAATTACAATAAGATTTTACTAGTAAAGGGAAGAGTAATGCGCGTTTATTAGCGGGGATTACAAAGGTAGCATTTGTGTTCAGAAAGTCAAAAAAAAAAAAAATGATTTCTTGCTTATGGAGGTCCATATCCGAATGAAGTTTTTATTTTTATTTTTCTCATTTCCTTTACAGGACATTACAGTCAACACCAGCATTTTTTAGCCTTTGCTGATGTATTGGCAAGATTTGGTCTGTAGTTTGCCATTGCTTTCTGAGCGACCGGCTCACATACCCCGTAAGTCACCAACGCCGCGCGATCGGTTAACGAATCTCGCCCAGCTGTGTTCCTCACATGGATATACGGGATTACGGAGAAAGTTGTTAACGCCTTCGCCAGGGAGACCAGCATTTACTGGAATACTAACGCATAATAATAATCCGTGTAAGTAAAAGTATGTAGCAGGCCCTTTTCTACGCATTAAGGTGTATTGGGCAAATGGTTATAAACCACATTTGTATTGATCAACTGGTACTCAATGGGTGGTGCGGCCAATACCCCACAGGCCGCATCACACCAAGACATGGTATGATATCCATGCTATTCTATGTCGATCTGGGAGACAGGTCAATTGAATAAATAAATAAATAAATTTAAAAAAAAAAACAAAAAACCTACTTCGATGAGGATTTGAAACCACTACTACAAGCAACAAACATATAGACACGACGCTACAATAGTCCCCAACACATCCAGGATTACAATCTCAAAGAAAAATTCGAATTATAAATTCAAACACAGTATTAACAGCCTTCTCCAATGCAGTGATGTGCAACACTATTGGGTTTCAGGTAAATCTTTTGAAATGCATGCTAGTTTTCAATACATTACTGCACTTATGGGCTGCACTTAAAAAAGCTACCATAAAACAAATATGTTTTATTTAAAAATACCTTGCCGTAATGTGAGAATCACTGTACAGCGAAACAATAAGCTAATCTTAGCAATGACGTCGACGTGTTGTGAAGTATTGACTGTTAATATTTTTGACTTTATAACGTTGTTTAATAGGATGTATTGATATACTTCAGACCGTTTAGGATGTTAAAAGATGTTAGCAACATGCAATGTCTGGGTTGTTACAGGGCAATTTTCTTGTTAACGCTGCAGCATATGAATACAAATTGTATCCTTGGCTACCTAGATCAGTGCAACTGTAAATTGTATCCTTGGCTACCTAGATCAGTGCCACTGTAAATAGCAGGTTAGCCACTACCGGTAAAGGATATAATGAAAATGTCATCGTGAATTATTATAATATCATGCCACGAGTATTATGTTTCATGTCTTGAAAGAGTTAGCAAACTTTCCAATCCAAATGCATGTTTTGAATAATAATTACGTTAAAAATTACGTAGAGGTATAATTATATAAAATCACATATAATCAAAGTACAGGAAGTGTAATTTCATCTGCCGTAACTTTATTATTATGAAAAATATATCTTCCTGTTAATTTTATGTGAGTGTAGTATCTGGAACAAATCAGATTAATATAACATGTTTCTTTTTTATTTCTTCTAAATATTCTGCCTCGTCCTGTCCAGTTTTGATACTTGTAAAATTCTTTTCTTGAATTGCAGTCTATTTCCATCTTTAATTGTCTTCGGTTCACTTTTCATAGTCTATGATATTCACATATATCAAATGTAGGTTTAAACTGTTTACCAACTATATAGGGCGTATTTTAAATGACTGTGCAAGTGTTTGAAAATATTGCCGGTCCAAGTTTTGTATATACCTATAATGCTACATTAACTTTATAATGGCACCTTGCCTTCTTGACAGACGATAGTTTGTTATATTGTGCTATAAAAAAAGGCATAATAACTACAACCCATGGTGCTAGCGAATGTGACTGATCAGACCAATTCGCTCCGTGGTCTACCCAAACTGAAATGGTTATCAGGAAATGTTTTGGGAAGTACATTCTTATTTAATTGCATTTCTTCATGAAGAAACCTGCATTTCTTGCCGTCTTATGTTCCGTTTATCAAGTTAAGGATCTTCGATAAGATCCCATTGGGTGCATTCATTTCAAATGAAGTCCATGTCAATGCTATCAACTTTCCTTTTCATAGACATAAATGCAGTTTAAAGAGCAGAACTCATGTAAATGATTTGCTCAGTTATATTATGTGGCTATTTGGCTGGAGCAGGATCTGTTTTGTGGGAAGCTTCCCTGTTCAGTTGTTTGTTAATGGTATCAATTAATCTCATGAATTATTCTGCTTTTTATCTCCCTGACATTGTTTTTCTAATTATCACACTCCTGAAAAGAAAGGGCACCTATAGGTGTCAAAATACAGACGAATATTGTTAATATTTGTTTATGAAAAAAATATTAAGCAAGATCATTCTGGAGAAACTAGGAGATGCCATTGATAAACAACTAAGGAATAAACAGGCAGGTTTCCGACCAAGCAGGTCCTGCACTGATCAGTTAGTAACACTTCGCAAATAATAGGACAAAGTATCAAACTGTGCCCTCTACGTTATATTGAATTTGTGCAATATCAAAAGACCTTTGTCAGCACTGATATGGGATATCTCTTATAAATCAAGAAATGATAACTTGATATGCCCTCATAAAACGTCGCTTCAAGAAGGGGAGTCATACATCTGTTTAGATAGTAATGACTGGAGCTGTGGCGAAGGGGTTACGAATGTAATTCCTAATCCCACATACCGCGATGGAAACACAGCTGTAGGCGATTTGCGTTCGTTACCATACAACGGTATGAGTGCAGTCGTTCTGAAAGCAATGGCAAACTACTGAACGTAAACATGCCCATAAACCACAAACAGCCAGAAATTGCTATAATTGCCTGCTACGTCCTGTAAATGATATACAACTAACTTTTTAAATAGGAATGTGAACAAAGATTAGGAAGAGACACATATTATATTACAATTAGAAACAAGCAAGAATAAACTTATGGAATTCAAAAGAAATTAAACGTAGCACAAGACTCAAGTTATACAATTCCAACGTTAAATGAATACTACTCTATGGATCTGAACTATGCACAGGGAATTGTGCAAACAGAAAGACATGTTAGTCAGCTTAAAATTACCGTGGTAGATAATTGCCATTACTGTGCGAATATGTGTATATTTCAACTTGAAGGATTTATCTAGTTAATTCACGTAAGTTGTGTGATTTCTGCAGTATGTACCTGATAAGATGCAGCGAAATATGCCAGGCAATAAATAGTGCAATCTATTGTTTGTGTCTTCGTTATTCATATGCACAGGGACTAAAATAATTACTAATCAACTAAAACATACATTAATAGTTTCAAGGATACTCGCATCCAGAACAGAAGAAGAGACGATGAGAACAGATGCGAGTACAGAGAGGTTAGGAGAGACATTTCTACAAGGAGGAAGAGATTGCCCCCCATATTACTCCCAGTAGATTACGCTACTATGAACTTCAATAAAGCACAATAAACAAACATTCAACTGTTGAGATAAAATGTGTTTCACCTGTCAAGCGATACTTACCCTCACATAGCTGGGGAAACTCTATGCTCCTATGTTTCTTACTTGGGGCATTGTCTTGTGCCGATTGTGAAGTTATTCTCACTTTGATCATACATGTTTGCACGCATTTAATACATTTATATACATGTTTTAATACTACTGTATACCGAGCGAGGTGATACCCATTGGCGATCGGAAATAAGAAACATCGCAAACGTTGACTGATTTTAGCAATAACGACTGACTAATTGACGCAATCAGTTTGTACATTCCAAATTTAGGAGGACCTGGTATATAATAAAGTACAGGGCTATTTTACACAAGGCACATACGGAATATGATCGTATATCCATATTTGTATATATGAAATGTCACTCGGAGGGTGATATCATAAGTGCACTTAACTTCTCAAAACATTTCCTGGTACCCATTTAATACTGGGTCGACCTATTATCAGTTTTCAAAACTAGAATCCCACGCGATGCGCTTCAAACCCATAACTACAGGACAGGCATGCGAATATTAACTACTACGCTACCGAGGACCCCAGGGATCATAACTATAGGAATATAATTTTGACTCACGAGGCCATAATGGCTATACAAACTTGTAACCATAATAATTAATAACATCGACCGCAGTAGTCATAATAATTATTCTTGTAACATTAGAATCTCCGTAGCGATGGCTTTGCGTACTCGATTAGTAATGCTGCTTACCAGCGTTAGAAACACAGCGGCTATCGATTTGGCAGCAGACGTATCGCTCTGCTATTAACGTGTTGATATGGTAGCCGGTCGTTCAGAAAGCAATGGCAAACTACTGAACGTAAAAAAACTACTTGCCAAGACATTAACAACGACAATAAAATGCCGGTGTTGACTGCAACGTCCTGTAAAAGATATGGAACTTAAAAAAAAAAAAACAACATTAGGATACTTTGGTGCGAGCACCCATTCAAGTTAACCATTAAATTGCTAACAAGTGCTAAACGCCAGGATTGTAACAATTCACAACGTTACTTTTCCCACTTTTCCCATTCCGTCTTGTATCAGTCTAGGAAGTGGACTTCACTAACTGCAAAATGTTTTCCTACTTAATATTAGTGTCTAAAGTTTTCCAAAACTCTTAGCTTATTATGAAATCACGGCTCAATAGGTAGCACAGAAATGTGTCATTATTGTACCTTGTTTTTCACACCCAATAGGTGTATTATATGCTTCAAACACCTACATACAAATGGGAAAGATTCGACTTAATCATATTTTATGCACGAGGCACGATGCTTTTATTGAAAGCATGTTGTATGTGTGTTCTGTGTGCTGTGTCACTGAGCTTATTAAGTTTATGCACGTTTAGAGGTGTTCTGGGGAAATATTTTACATATATTTGTGTTATAATGTTTTCTAAACTTAAGTTCCCAGACAAGAATTATTCTGGGACGCAGAGGTTTTTCCAAGGCACCAGGACCAGGTTCTATACTGGCCAAGACCTACTAGCACAGTGGTTCTCAACCGGTGGGGAATTCCCCCCCCCCCCCCCCGGGAGGTATTTTAGGGTTTCCAGGGGGGGGGGGGGGATGAAGATTATTTCAAGATCGCGTTAATACAAGAACCGATTACTTGATATTGTTTTTCCCTTCATACTTTACGGTTCTGTACGTCTCATCCTTCTAAAATTCATTTTATAAAGTAAGTAGACCCACAAATCACGTTTTATGTGGACGTCTAGACTTGTTTTGGTATGTGCTTCCATTATTACTTATACTGTGTAGAGGCTGGAGGGGGTGGGGACTTTTAGGTAGGAAATTCGAAGGGGGGGGGGGGGATGACGTTCTGAAAATGTGGTGAAAGGGGGGGGGGCACGGGCCAAATTTTTTGGTAGGAAATATGAAGGGGGGGGGGAATGACGTTCTGAAAATATGGTGAAGGGGGGCACGGACCAAAAAAGGTTGAGAACCACTGTACTAGCACGTCCTCGTCGTGCGTCCTGGGCAACAGGTCCCTTCGGAGTTCTGGCTGACGTAACAGGATCGCTGATTCTTCCGAAGCCGGAGAGTATTGGCCTGCACGGCGAGGAACCACCAGTCTGCACACCAATAAGCCAGACATGGGACAACGGATACTCACGCAAACCTCAGGTCCGGTATGACATCACACTTATGTTGGACAACAGGATGTATTCATCCGACATACAGGACTTCGCGCTGGAGTTCACAGCCAGCGAACACAAGCAAGCAAGCAAGAATTATTTTTAGAAAATAAACGGTCCTCGAGGTGTAGCAATGTTCAACTCATGTCCTCATAATTGGCTAGACATTATAGTGTCTTACAAGTTTGTATACATATTATTTTGACAGAGTATCGTCTCATGATGATACCCAATACTGATAAACTACTCTATAGTCAAAGGCCACAGGACGACCAGTTAGCGAACAGTCAGATCAACGTGTCTCATTCTGTGATCTTTACTGGAATGGATTGTTTGCCATACAAACGTCACCCTTTATTTTTAATTTAAATTTAAATTCAAGATAGGAATAGACAGCGATATTTTATGTACGATTTTATGATGTTAGAGAGATGATTTTATATAGTTAATTGAAGCAATGAGTGAAGGGAACTGAGAAAATAGGAAGAGTCACCAGCATAGCGGTGTTCCTACCACTGTAGACGATGCGCCGATTTAATTTGGACATTTCCCAGTTCGATGTAGTATCCTGAGTCTGGAGAGCATAAGACACATCACTTACCCTGTTAAGTTTTATTCACTTACCTGTTACTCATCAATCAATCAAAGTAATCTGGCGTCGTCTCCACAATGAAGGTTGGCTGCAATGGATCCCCAACACTGTCTTTCGACCTGGTTGTACATTCTGTCATATTACTCCATCACGTGATATTATCTACCCAGTTGTATCGTTGTCTACCTCTTGCTCGCTTGCCTTCAACCTTACCCTCCAGTATGGTTTTCATAAGAGTCTAATGTCTGTTACTCATGATTCACATAATGATTGTTTACCAACGTTTCTCAACAATTCCTCACGAAGAAATCAACTAGAACTTATCAAGCAAATGTACTAGAATAAACACTATTTTATTAGCGAAACAAAAAACCAATTACACTAGTCTATACACATTTTGGTGCCTTGAATTTTATAGCCGTTCTTGTGTAATACTGTGTTGTTGATTCCAAAAATGTAATCAGATATTTTCAATCAGCTATAGTTTATGAGATAACTAAGAATGACCTTCTTAGTAGGGCAATTGGTATGTTAAAGACTAAAGTTAGGTGCCATCAGTGGGACTTTGACTGTAATCTGCATTCATATTACAGTATATGTAATTACTGGGTATTTATTGCCTTCATATAAAACACCAAAAATGTATTAACACATTACCACTAGCATTTTATTAATCTGTAGTCAACATATGACATATGCCTGGGTCATTGACATTGAGGTGAGTGACCTTTGTAGCAAGACTACGAAAAAAACAACCAGCCATGAAAAATAATGGTGAGGGTGAGTGCAGACCCCCAGGGTGGATGGGGTGAGAGACAGTTTAGTTTTGTGTGAAGTCAGGAGACTGAAAGGGCAGTTGGGGCTGAGACCGACTGAGGGTCGGATGTTTTGGACAGTGGAGTGTCAGGGCCAGAGAAGTATAGGTCCGTGGTCTGCAAGTGAATGATAGGGGAGTTAGTGATAGAACTCTGCCCTGTGGGTTTTCAGTGATGGGAATTCTGAGACGAAGGATTAAAGACTGAGCCCGGTTATCAGCAGACATAGTGTATTGAGGCCTAAACCCCAGAGTGGGTTGGATAGTTAGTGCAGGCCTAGACCCAGTGTGTGGGTTGTATTGTGTGAGGTCCAGCCGTGGATAGTAGCTGGATAACTGTCTTGTGATTTGAGATTAAGAAGGCCTTGAGAAGGCAGTGATGTGTGCGTGTTAAGTTGTGAGGAGGATATATATATTCTATGGATTATATTGTTTCTGGATATAGAATTATGTTCCGTTTGTCCGTGTTCTTTCTGCATTAAAGGATTATGTGCGCCAATTCAATCTTGTTTAATGACTGGTGGATATGCACTGCGGTGGTGAGTTATCTTGTGAGACAGGTGGCTAGCTCAACTTACACTCCATAGTGACATACAAGGAGCATTGTAACCTAGACAACGACCATCTCACTCAGTTATTATAAAGAACATCGTGAGAACATATAAAAAGCTTCTTTTCGAGGACTTCCTGGAATGTGATATGCCCGGACAGTCATGCTTAAGAGTCCACCAGTAATCTGCATCATGTCGGCATCCCAAAGTCCCTGGTATCTCTCTTCCATTGTTTTTATATATATTGTTGAAATTTTTCACTTTATTCATCACTAAAGTTGCCAAGATTCTCGGGAAAGAAATGTAAATGGTTATTGAGGTAGCGCAATGTTATGCTCATGTTGCATCCAAGCTTATAAAAACTCGACAGCTTGTGTTCAAGTAATTCAGAATAATTGTTTGCTTTAAAGTTACCCAGAAAGTTTTGCACAACTAAAACAAATGATGACAAGGCTGTGGACTGTTATGTTTGTCGAATCATTGTAGTAGAATGGACAATTGAAATTGAGTCATATCTGTTACCATTTACTTTTTGCGCTCGCTCGCTTTGAACTCAAGCGTAGTCCAGACACACTACTTCGAGTAGTGTTTGACTGAATTTTGCGTGTGGATTATCTTTCCCTGTTAACAGTTTCCCTCGCCATCCGGCAAATCCACTCCAACTTCAGAGGTACTTGTAATTAACGTCTCCAAGTCAAGGACGACAGGTTAACATTTTAATCCAACTGTCCTATGTAGGGGTTGAACCCCTGACCTCGGCATCAGCACACCGGATGTTTCAGAACAAGCGTTCTTATCCATTCGGCCATGCCGACCTGCATGTTAAAATTGTGTAAGAGAACACCTTTCAAACTTCTTTTAGGGCTGTCAATGAAAAGTCGCCACTCATCAGGTGTATAGCTTACACCCATTTCGTTTACAAGACCGCCCACATTAGTACAAAACACAAGGTTGATTTCTTTACAAAAGAATGGTGCAGGTTAAGTTTATGTCTCGTTTTCTGTGTTAGTGTTTGCAGGTTTTTCGACTGTGAAGCGTGTATGCTTGTGACGTCAGCTGAGGATTGGCCGGCGGGTTCTCCTTTGTGTTAGTGTCGTCCTGTTTTTCCGTTCCTCAGTGAAGGCTACTGGCTCGATTGGTTTGATTGGTTGCAGTCCTTATACGGACTCTTTATTTGATTTGTAGTCCGGTATCTCTATGAGTATCTCAGCCATTTCTTGTACAAACTTTTCAACAGCTTCTTCCTGTTCTTTGCGCTCTTTTTCTCGTTCCAGCTCGTAACTTTTGCCCCATCTTTCGAGGTAACTGTCGGAATCCTCCTCTAGGCTTTCTTCAGATGTCTGGCAGGATACAGGTTTCCCCTTGAGTTTCTTTGACCTCGTGGGTGGACTGCTGGTTTAGTTTGAGGTTTCATGTTGGTCTTTGGTCTGGCTTCAGTTCAAGACTTCTCTGTGGTCTTTCGCATGGCGTCTGCTGTCTTGTTTTGGGTTAGTTTCGGCTTTTAGTAATTCCCTTTCTGTTTTGATTGCTTGTAGAATTTAATAATTCTCCTGTTTCATCTGTGTCATGCGTTCCACCTCTTGCTGGATGCTATGCTGGATTTCCTTCATGTCATCAAATAGTTTTTCGTTGCCGCTGGTTGCTGTCGGTGTCAAGAGTGCCTTGACTTGCTTCTTCAGCTCGTCAATCTGGCCGTGCAGCTGAGCTGGTTCAGCCTGTGAGATACCTGTTGCTGTCTCATACCTCCGCCGTGCTTCCTTGAATGGAGTGTTTGTGATTATGAAGGTCTTTTGGGCGTCTCTGTGACTTTGGAGGTACGAGCATCCTAGGTATCCTGTTCCGTGTTTGCCACGGCAGTTGGCGCGCTTTCTCTTGTCATTGGGCGCTCGGAAGTCCTCGTCCTGTATGACCAGCGTACATTCCTGGAAGACATGATATTCGGCGCAGTATCGGCAGATCTCTGTCTTGCTGTGGCATGATGTTCTGCTGTGGCCGGCACTCTGGCACCTTGAGCATTGTGTTATTCTCGGGATGAATCGTTCGGGCTGTTGAGCTTTCTTGTTCATCGACATTTGGATTGGCATCACGCTCCTCTCTGTTGTCACCACAGCTAGAGTTGTATGAGTCTTAGAGTAGGTTAGAAGCCGCCCCGCCTTCAAGATTCGTATATGAAGATTTTTCTGTTGTAGCTGCTTCAGGATCTGATCATCTGTAAGCTCCACTTGGATGAGTTTGATAACCCATCTGATCGTCTGCAAGTCGGTGTTTCCGATTCTGGTGTCTTTCTCCCCACTTTGCTTCTCAGTAGTTTTTGATCTTGTCTGTGGTGGGCTGTCGTCGCCCTTCCTAGTGGTCGCTTCATTTGAGGTTACATTAGGTTCTGACGCTTTGCTGCAGCTCGCAGTCAGGTTCTCTTCTCTCGTCTTCTTTATCGTCTTGGCGGCTTCTACGCTGCTCATCTTAAACGTCGGGTGTATTTTGATTTTAGACTTTCTAACGTGCCAATTTGTCCCCCTTATCAGATTTCTTGAACAGTTTAGGTGACTTATTCTCGATATCGCTCCGCAATTGCCACGAAATGTTAGCTAAATAAATGGGGACTGATGTTTCACCGGAGATTAGCTTCGGCTGACGACAGCGGCACTTATGAATCCAGTATGATAACAGAATGTTTTAGAGTTTCAAATTCAGCCAGTGTATCACGGGTGCATACCTTCTGGCGTTGTCCGTATGACACTACATTTGTACTGGATGAATGCAAAGCTCCGTACATTTATAATTTAAAATTGATGTAAATTTATTGCAGTTTACTGATTTTTGAGTTCCGTACATTTATAATTTAAAATTGATGTAAATTTATTGCAGTCTACTGATTTTTGAGTTGTGCCACCCTCCCCCGATGTGTCTCCACCTTGCCGTGGTGGGGGGGGGGGGGGGGGGGGGGGGGGGGGGGGCTTGCGTGTCCCATTGACCCCATGTGCTATGTCGATGGATGAAAACTACATATCGGACAGCTTATGAGATAGGGGCCAGACTAAGCGAGACACAACCTGCTGCTCTGCAGGTAGACTGAATATAGAGTCAACAGTTTAAATCAGGTGCACGAAGGCAGAAATTCTTGGTCCGGATACATACTCTAAGGTTCTCTGTCAAGGGTTGTGGCTGAACGCCTCTAAGCCATCAATATACCCACCTACCGAAAAATGGAGGTGAGATTCTGAGCACGCTACATGCCCAGTTCAGATACTTGTCCGAAGGCTCTCAGCTGAGGGATATGAGGGATCCCCGGATGAAAGGGCCTGGCCGTTTCTCGCTCACTTCTGCACGGAGGTAAGGTGCTGAGCCGGCAGAACATGTAGCCTACCTCGTGAGCGAGTACTAAAAGGTAAAAGAAGTGCCCCAGTCGAATGGAATGGTTACGGAAACTGTCTGTATCTAACTCATAGAGAGTCTAGACAAAGGTGGAAAAACGTCTCAATAACACGAAATAGAACGCACGGCTAGCGAATCCATTGCGTGGTCCGAAGTCCAAAGCGAAAGCTTACCTAGTGGCTGTCGCATGCATACTGACCGTTCCTGGTTTGTGCTTGAGCGCCCAGTGGCAATCGAAATGCCCAACACATGGAAGTGAGGAATTAAAGCAGCCATGAGCAGGACGTGGCAACTCCTCGGGTGAACCCAGTATCAGAGCAATATGTGCCGGCTCTGCAACTATGGAAGCCTCCTTGGATAGCGAGGGAAAGCCCATGGTCTGCCCCTGCCTTCCCTTGAGGGTTGACTGTGATGTCGTTGACCGTTCTACCTTGACCAGCTGAGATGTGGGTGACACCACAGCACTAACAGTCTAACGTCTCTCGAAACCTTGGAAAGGCAAACCTGTAAAAATGTCTGCTGAAGTCGGATGTGCTGGCCTAAGTGTGCAAATAAATCAGGCACAACGCAAAAAAACATCCGAGTGAAATGTCTTTCGTGCTAGGAACAGCTCTGACTAACTAGTTTCCCGAATACCTCGTGTCCGGAAAGGCTCTGACTAGATAGTTTCCGAATGTTCGTTGGGTACTTCAATTGTAATTCACCGCAAACAAAGGGAATTCCAGGGCACACGTCACATCCTGGAGTCCCCTTATTCGCGCTGTATCTCGGTGTGCATGACCTTGATCGGAATAACGTTGTCGGTGTGCAGCAAATGGTTTAGTTATGTGTGTGAGTTGACCTGAATATTTCAGTTGTTGTATACTCTTGTGCACACTTAGGGACTGTTATTGTGTGCTAATTTGTGACCCTGAAAAGGGCCCGTTCCGTTATGGCATTCTTCTAGTGGCCCTGAAAAGGGCCCATTGCTGGATGATACTGCTGTATGCATGAGTTGACAATCATATTCTGCAGACTAGTGTTGCGGCGGTGGCCAGACTGCAGACTATTGTTGGGGTGGCTAGAATCGAACAATGTCAGCTAGAATGGTGTTGAACACATCTAGGCCAGCACATTTAGTGCGACGACGCCACATGAATTCGCACATGTAGGAATCGAGTAGATGCCTGTGTGTTCCATTCTGCCTCTTGTTTCTCTCATTGGCCGTTCTCCACATGCGCTCGATGCATTGAGTATGTGCACCGGTGGTGGGGTCCACAAAGTTTTCAGAGTGGTTGACGGTGAGATGCGTCAAACCGGGAATATTTCTAATTTCCCCGTATACACGCCAGGGGTCGGAGACTACTGTTGTGCCAGGCCGAATGTGTGTGCTGATAAGTGGCAAGAGCGTTGCTGCTGTTCTGTCTGGAACACAGCACATGAAGCAGTCGCCTGTTTCACGACAGATGGAACCAAAAACCCACTGTTGTGGAAAAACTCGTCCCACGTGATTTTTGCGCCTTGTTAATAGGCTCTCATCAATCTCAACAGTGGTATGCGGCCCTCCTATCACTGCAGGATTGACTAAAAGTGTGTTGGCACAAACCTCCCGTAGGTAATTACTCCAATCAATACTAGCTTTTTTCGCGCCATGACACGCACTGAAAAAAACTTTAATTGAACGGAGATCCCCCGCCAGTGCTATATATAGCTGCTAACTACGCTATATATAGCTGCTAAAGCTAATTATAGCCTCGTGACGTCTGTTGCGGTGAATTAAAATTGAAGTACCGTTCGTTGTGCACGGAACAGCTCTGACGGGCACATCGACAAGCACATGTCCGAATCGAAAACTCGCTGAGTGGATATCAACTGCAGACCGGTTTGGTCAGTGCGGGAAAGGCTCGTGGTGAACGATATGCCCAATATATCGAAGTGAGGAAGTAAAGCAGCCATGAGCATACGTGACGATTCCCTCGGTGAACCCAGCACCAGGGCGCTATGTGTAGGCTCTGCAACTATGGAAGCCACCCTGGATGGCGGAAAATGACTGTCGCTACCTTCCCTTGAGGGCTGATCGTAAAACATTCGACCGTTCCAACTTGACAAGCTGGGATGTGGACGGCACTACAAAAGTGAGTGTCTCCCAGGAATGCAACCTGGTCCAAAATGTACGCTAAAGTCGGATGTGTTGGCCTACGGGTTTCGGCCCAAGGGCGCATAACTTAGACACACCGCAATCACATCTGAAAAAACACTCCGGATGAACGCAAAGGAGAGAAGAAGAGTTGTGCCACCCGCCCTACGTCTGATTAGGATGTCTGTAAAAGGCAACGCGTCGTTGTGTTCATGTTCCAAGGACATGCATGTGTTCATACGTGTCTGCTTCATACTGACATGAAAAGATGTTGCTTATTGTTCTTATGTGGTGATGATTATTATATCGTCCACACAACGGCAGTAGAGAACTCGATTATTGAAGTCTGAGGAGTGCTAGGACTTTGATTAATATGTGGCTGCTAAAACCATACCTTCAGGACACCTGCAGGACACCGTATGACCACTCCGTCAATTTGTCGGCATCCGGTTTTGGAGTAGTATAATTTGATGCGGGCGGTGAATAACAATAAAAGTCTAGGTTTAGTTTTTTATCTTTCACGTGGTCATGTGTGATGTTTACTGTTTTATCTAAGTGAAAGGTGATGGAGAGGGAGGCTGTGTTCAAGAGTGCCATGTGTTTATGTTTTTCATCCGATGTCGAATATTACAAGGAGGTTGAATGTGCCTCTGGGTATTTGTCACCGCCTCACTTTCATATATAGTAGAGGGCTGCAACTCCAGCCCAAGGGATACCATTGAGGTCGCGCAGGACCCGAGTAATCTAGAACCTTCTCGAAAGAGCTGGTCACCAAGTCCATGATTCCGTGGACACTGATGTGGCCCGCCTAATGCGGGGTCCACGAGGAACTCGGACAGAGTTACCGCCCGTGTCGAGTTAGGACACGCGGAGACGGGCAGAGGACAAACGGACTTGAGAGAGACAACAAGGCCTGCCTGAGAGGGACTCATAGATATTCATAGATATACTTAGGCTAGATAGTGTGCTAGATTGTTGTATGACAACTATATGTTTGATGTTTAACTATCTGTGATATGTAATATAAGAGAGCGCGGGTCTGTTTACCCACTGCGCCAACTGTACACTTTATACAATAAATGTTCTATATCCTAGCGAACAGTGTATTGCTGCCTGTATGAACCCGAACCGTTATTTAGATCAGAGTAAGATGATGACAGGCTTTTTGGGGGCTAGTTTTCCGGTTGTGGCATAGAATGTTTTCTTAAAAACATGTTAAATGCCATGTAAAATTAATTATTTAATCATATCACATTGATTTTTGGTAAAACATTGATTTTTGGTAACACATTGATTTGTTTAAATCAAAGAAATTGTTAACGTTATAAGTTTACATAAAACTAGTAGCTATCTAACGATAAAATAGAAGTAATCTGAGTCCCTCGGCAATGTCTCACCATTGCCTACACAGTGCCTCATTATTTTGATTCTGTAAACAATTTTTTTTTGACATGTTACTATTTTGACATTTTTTTGTGTGACAGTGACTAATGTTTTCTCGCTCCACGAGCAGATTGTTCCGCAACAAGTGCCGCGTCCAACCGATGAAACCTTTCCACCAGTGACGAGAGTACAAGACAACATCGAGGAGTTCTCGAATTAAAAGCTAAGTTTCACCTCATACTCATTGTACTTCTAAGCTGTACTTCTCATGTTTCATCAATGTATTATTTTGTATCATATTGATTTCTTTGCATATTCATGACCTTGTCACCAACATAACCTTGCATTTTGATTTACACATTAATAATTAGGGGAGTTAACCAAATTTTCGACCACACAACATATTTTTCTAAGGGATTTAACTCTATAAATTGTACAAACAAGTAAAATACAAAATGTCTAGTTTAGATAAATGCATTGAGCAAGGAATAAAGTTAGGTTATAAAGAAGAGAAACTGTCAGAATGGGCACAGAAAACGCAAGCAGAAAACATTGCCCGTGAAGAAAGAGCGATAGAACGAGACGAAAGGAAACTACAGATGGAGGCCGAAGAAAAAAAATTGCAAATGGAGGCCGAAGAAAAGAAATTACAAATGCAAATACAAGCAGATGAAAAGAAATTGCAAATGGAGGCCAAAGAAAAGAAATTGCAAATGCAAATACAAGCAGATGAAAAGAAATTACAGATGGAGGCCGAAGAGAAAAAATTGCAAATGGAGGCCGAAGAAAAGAAAATGCTAATTGAAGCAGAAGAAAAAAAAATGCAATTGCAAATTGAAGAGAAGAAAATACAATTGCAGGCTCATGAGAAACAGATGGAGCTTGAGGCCGCCGCCAAACAGGCCCAATTGAATGCCGAGACACAGATTAAACTAAAACAGATGGAAATGGAGTCCAACACAGAAATATCAATAAATAAGTTAAGAAGCAAAGAAGAAGAACAAAAATATAATAAATATAAAGGTCTCGTGAAGGCTTTCTGTTCAGGAGATTCCATCTCCGCCTACTTAGAAAATTTTGAGTGTCTCATGTCTCATCATAAAATCATTAAATCAGATTGGGCATTTATCCTAATGAGAAACTTAGCTCTTGAACCACTAAAAGTAATAGAGACAATACCACAGGAAATGCGAAAAGACTATGAGTACCTAAAACAACGCATTCTCCAACATTTTTCTTTAGACACTGCAGGTTACCAACAACAATTTGCCAAATTATCTCCACAACCAAACCAAACCTTTATAGATTATGTCAGTACAGTCCAAGACATATGCACAAAATGGATTAACTCGGCTAAAACCAACAATAGCCATGATAAACTTAAGGAGCTTATTGTTATAGATAAAATAGTTAGCACCATCCCCACACCTTTTGCCAAGTTCTTAAAACAAATTGACTGTAAGAGTATCCAGGAAATAGAGGCAAAGGGGAATGCATTTTTCACAGCAAATAGGGATATTTTTCAGCTCAACATAAGTCACAATGATACAGCAGCTGCAGTAGTGAACACCAAATACTCCAAACAAACAGAGAGTAGATTTAAACCACGATCCAATGTCGGTAAAGTAGTAAAATGCCAATATTGCAATTTTCATCACGACAGTCACGGTGCCAACGAGCCCTTTCTGACGTAACTAGGGGTATTGAGATGCGGCTACGTTGACACTCTTTATGAATTACACACTGATACACCGTGAACACAACTCGTCACCATCGAGTGATAGAATGGCATCATGTATTGTTTCCATGCGACACAATCACTGGGATATTCAAAGGTACACGTACACCCACGACATTTGTTTACACACTGATTGTAGTACGTCCTGCTATCCAGGCTATCTAATCAACTACAATGGTCTACACATACACTCTTCTATCCTACTTACAGTCCTGTTAAACATGGTCGCATGGCGCCTACATTCACAGGCCGGCAACCTCTGCCCACGGCACACGACTCGACTCCGTGCTGTAATATGTCCCCCCGCCTGGTCGCGGCAACGCTGTTCTCATCAATCGGTACCCGCTTGAAATAGCTAGCGTACACTCAGTTACTTGCCGTCGACGATTCTCGGCGTTTCATCGCCACAAGGGATATTCAGTTCTCAGCCGACACACTTCTCTGCTTTCGTGATCTGTCTGTCATGGCTTCCCAACTCCAACTGACTCCCTTTGTCCGTGCGCCCTGCTCGACCCTCCTAATCACGTGGCCTCCTCCTCGCAATTCTATTGGCCACTATCTTTAGCCCGTTACCGGTGTCTTTTTCCTTATCATTCTCCGTGCTTATTTATCACTATTAATGTTTCAACAATCTATGTTGCTGTTAACCAGGTCTTAAGTAATCTGACTCATGGCATATGCCCCCCGCAATTTCAAAAATGTTCTACATTTTTGGGTTCTTCCTTATCTCTACACTTGACATGAGTCAGCTTGGTCGCACATGCCTGTCCCTGGTCGCACATATCTGTCTACTGCCTCATGCCTTTGAGCTTGCTTCTCAGTTCCCTTTAACTTCCCTCTGTGTTACGTTGATATTCTGCCATACCTTCACACAAATTATAATGTAATCTGACTCATGGCACACGGGATGTGCGACAAAGCACCCACCTACCCTCACCACCTCAAAATGATGGTGGAGAAGCAAACAGCTAAACGCATGGCTTACCACAGAGCCATTAAATGTTATTTCTGCAATAGCTGGGGTCACTATAGTAAGAATTGTGAGGGCCGAAAGTTATTGAAACAGGCCAATGCTGCATTAGTAGAAACGTCGTCTGACGAAGAGCTTGAGTCACTGAATGAATGTGATAATCAACACGACAATGAAAGCGAGCTTGGGAATGCTGTACACATCATAAACACCATAACAGACAGTAAGTGCAACACCTGTACGAAGTTCCAACTGGACACAACATTATTATGTGGCCACACGGTACCTATTGCAAATGAAACAGCTAACGCTGCTTTGTCATCTACAGGCAAGCTAGTTTTTTTTACAGGGTTTGTTAACAACAAAAAGTGCACGTTAATTCGTGATTCCGGCGCAACGCTCTGTGGGTTAAGAAACATTAATAGACGCTAAAGACTACACAGACAAACATGTGACGTGTCGCACATTCTCAGGTACGATAGAGAAATACCCCCTTGCTTTGGTCGAAATTCAAACACCGTTCATATCTGGGCGAGTATTGTGTGCTGCCCTTGAAAATCCAGTCGCGGATATTATACTTGGTAATTTACCCAACATACATCCATGCTCTGAAAGAGAAATCAAAAGGTGGGAACAAAAAACACGGTATCCACCACACGAATAGCGACGCAAAAGAGAAACATCATTCTTGCTTGTCTCAAGCTGCCAAAATACCAAGGGAGACAACCACTGAGGTAATTCAGGAAGAATTCACCAAGGTGTACAATGCAGGGGCGGTCGAATCTAGAAACGATACGGCCGAATTAAAACCTCGAATTGAGGATGCTACCAAACTACCAAGTACCGAACCTGTAAATGTGCAACAAAACACACAACACACAAACGCAATAACACGACAGACAACCCACAAAACCAACACCGACCAACTGCAGGAATCATTAGAAATAGTAGCGCCAAACTCAACTAACATCAATTTTGGTGACAAACAGAAAGCAGATACAACACTTGCACCATACTTTAAATTAGTAGGACTTAAACCAAAAGTCACTAAGAACGCATCGTGGACATTTAGGCTACAGAATAACATCTTAACTAGATTTTACACAACAAAGCAGGCCACGACACAGCAAATTGTTTTACCACAAGCACATCGAGACAAAGTGCTAAAAATAGCCCATGATTCCCCTTTTGGAGGTCATATGTGATACGAATTGACCAGGGCAATTGTCCTGAACCATTTTTATTGGCCAAGGTTCGACCAAGACATTAAAACATTTTGTACATCTTGTGATATATGTCATAAAAATAGTCAAGGGGAATAACCCTACTACATTCTCTGTAAATGGAAATGTGAAATTATTCCATGTAAATATGTTGAAACCATACTATGCTAGACAGGACAATGAGACAAATGAACAGACGCAACGAACTGATGACGGAGACGAAACGACAATTTCCCAACGAAACGACACCTCGACTAACGAAGCATCGTTAACGACACACGCTTACGACGACGAAAACGACGAAGACATATGGACATTACCGACAATCTGTGATATCGACAATGACGACAAATTTGACGACATATTGACGATTCATCTCGACGACGACGACAATGACATTGAAGACAATTTACAAACTGTAGCATCTGTGATAAATCAGACAGACGTGGACAATACTGAAATCCCTGTACCAATCATGACTGACGACGGGAGTATAAATGACATACATATCTCTGACACTTTGACACAACAACAGCGACAAGACATCTTGACGCTCCTAGACGACTATAAGACAACCTTTTCCAACAAACCTGGACGCACTGATAGAATAACACATTCAATTGTGCTAACAGATATGAGACCGGTCAAATGTAGACCATATTCTATTCCTCTCCATTACAGATCTAATTTAGATAAAGAAATTTTAGATTTAGAGAAGAATGGCATTATTCAAAAATCTATGTCTCAATATTCTTCACAGATTGTCTTGGTGAAAAAGAAAGACCAGACAATCCGCTTGTGCATCGACTATAAAATATTAAATACCAGAACAACAACGGATGCAGAGCCTATGAACAGTTGTGAAGATCTTATTTTAGATATGGCTCAATCATCCTTATTTTCTAAAACAGATTTAGCGAAAGGATATTGGCAAGTTCCACTACACCCTTCGTGTAGACATATAAAAGCATTCGCAACACCTCTCGGTTTATACGAATGGCTATATCTTCCTTTTGGCCTGAAGAACGCACCGGCCACATTTGTAAGACTAACAAGATTGTTATTACACGGAATTAATGATGTAGTTGCTTATATTGATGATATATGTGTCCATTCTTCTGATATGACTTCTCACTTACTCACCCTAAAACAAGTCTTCAACCAAATCTCTCTTTTTGGACTTACTATCAAACCTTCCAAGGTTGAAATAGGCTATACACAAATAGACTTCCTTGGTCACAGGAATTTCTGAAGGAAAATTGTTGACTGATGATAAATTGTTTCCAAGATCCTTAATCTAGAAGTGCCTACCACAAAGAAGCAGATTAGAAGTTTACTAGGTCTGATTAACTATTATTCTAAATTCATTCCACATTGGGCAGAACTCACCTCAGTCTTTTCTGATATGTTAACTAAAGATCATCCATCAAAAATTTGTAAAAGTACCAGCTTAGATGATGCAATGTGTAGGTTGAAACATATTTTTTCTAATCCACCAGTCTTACGATTACCCAACATAAATTTACCCTTTATTTTGACCACAGATGCGAGCGCTATCGCAATAGGAGGATGTTTAATGCAGGAAGTGGATGCTTACGACACCCGATTCTCTACGTGAGCCGCAAACTAAAGAAGGCTGAGACTCGTTATGCCACAGTAGAATTGGAGTGTTTGAGCCTATTGTTCTGTATATTGAGATTATCTAAGTACCTCTTAGGAAGCCACTTTGTGGTCCTCACAGACAGTTCGCCATTATTAGTCCTTAACCATGGGTCGCCCAAAAACAACAGGTTACAAAGATGGTGTCTTCTACTTCAGGACTTTGACTTCGAAATTCGCCATATTAAGGGCACCGATAACATAGTGGCTGACCTTTTATCACGGCAGACAAATGCGCCAGTAGAATGACTCTTATCACATTGGCCAGTAGCCACACTATAAACTGTGATAGTTTTAGTCCATTACATATAACAGTGTGACTCTACACCTGCTAGAGTACTCTCAGTGATTAGGTGAATTACGACACCCATAAACATACGTGAAGAGCTATATTGTAAGAACTATACCATCAAATACCTAAGCTCTAGAATGATTCCACCAAGAAACAGTAACTGTGTTTATTTCAACCTATGATATCAACCAGTGAACTATCTCTGAACACTGTAATATTTCATACGAGACAGTGAGAGCAATCCATACTTGCTGTTGCTACAAAACTTTGCAAACAGCCGAAACAGAACAACATCGACGACAACACTCAAGAGACAGCCATACTAACTTTAACATTCATGGCATAACACACGAACGAAGAGACGTCAACGCGCACATCATCGTTGGAGTTATGTAATTAATTAGTTTACTATTAAATATGTATTATATTTCCATTAATGATGTATATAAATTGTGTTAACCTGTAACTTGTACATATTCTACTTTAATATTACAGACGGTACCATTCATAGGCTAAATAACCGTCCTATACAAGTGTCTCTAGTTAAATTATAACCTATTTTCATTCATCGTACAAAAAGTACGTATTTTCTTAAAGGGCAAATATCGCCTAGCCCATTTTTTCTAAGGGCAATAACGCTTACCTCAACTTTAAGTATATATTTTAGCCAATTACTATTTTGAATGACAGATGAGTGAATGACTGCGTGAAAGGATTAAATGAGAGAACGATACACTTGGCGGACAAATTGTACGCAAAACGTATTCATTGTAATTTGTCTGCGTCTTCCATGTAAAAGTGCATGACTTGTCTAATGTGTCAATACATGTGTAGAACTTAGTTTAGTAGTGAGTTTAATTTAGTAGTTATTGTAATATACTTAGTTTAGCAGTTAGGATACATCTAAGCACCACTACTTGGAATGCCTAGTCAGGTATTGCACACAGTGCAGTATTACATGATTGAGGTTATCCCAACTCGTGACGCTTGGAATTACACCACACATTCAGCACGCACGTTACACAAACCTCAAAACTCAACACTATCAATTTAAAATACAGTCACTTTATTAGAAACATCAACTTATTAGTTAACACACTAACAAGCCAACAAGGACACATGTAGTCTGAGGGGGATAAAAGAACAAGGTAACTACATATTTAGCATTATATAACATACGGGAGTAAAGTGTATAGAAATACACACACAGATCAAGATTTGAAGGTGTACTTATTTAGCCAAGACTTCGGTCTTGTTAACCCTCTTTTATATAGGGGTTATTTGTCTGGGTACCATTTCGGGTACTATGAGAAGGGCGAGTTGTAAATACAACTACTAAAACGCCACGTAACTTCGGTCTGATAAGCATATTTAAGCACACGAGAGACAGAGGGATCTCTGCACCAAATCAGAGAAGTGTTGTTTGGTAGAATACATGAGTTTTTAGTGCTAGTAAGTAGGTTACCAGGTTACTATCCACCAAACTACAAACACCAACTTTATGTGATTCGGTGACAGAATTAGAACGGATCTAATTACCCAACAACCAATCATATCAGGGGGGAGGGGGGATCCTGTCACCGCCTCACTTTCATATATAGTAGAGGGCTGCAACTCCAGCCCAAGGGATACCATTGAGGTCGCGCAGGACCCGAGTAATCTAGAACCTTCTCGAAAGAGCTGGTCACCAAGTCCATGATTCCGTGGACACTGATGTGGCCCGCCTAATGCGGGGTCCACGAGGAACTCGGACAGAGTTACCGCCCGTGTCGAGTTAGGACACGCGGAGACGGGCAGAGGACAAACGGACTTGAGAGAGACAACAAGGCCTGCCTGAGAGGGACTCATAGATATTCATAGATATACTTAGGCTAGATAGTGTGCTAGATTGTTGTATGACAACTATATGTTTGATGTTTAACTATCTGTGATATGTAATATAAGAGAGCGCGGGTCTGTTTACCCACTGCGCCAACTGTACACTTTATACAATAAATGTTCTATATCCTAGCGAACAGTGTATTGCTGCCTGTATGAACCCGAACCGTTATTTAGATCAGAGTAAGATGATGACAGTATTCTTGTTTTGTTGTTTGGTTTAGCGACTGTCGTACTGGCTTTAACATTTCAGCTAGCCGTTTCGCCAAGCAATGTTATGCTGCGTGGCCATAGATAGCATTGGTCTTTTCGTTATTCCAATCTTGTGAAGTTTGGATAGACCATACCGTAAGGGAATTTAGAGCCGCACGTAGTGAGCAATTTTACGGTCTCTCACTGATACATTTTCCATTTATATTTTCTTATTATCGCATCCAGGTACTCCGACTTATTTACATTCGGAATAGAATACAGTTTACACTGATCCGATAAAATCTCAAGATTAGACTGATCGTCTGATCTGCACACGAATATCCCACCACACCCGTTGTGCTTGTTTCAGTTTAACCAGGTTGTCGTTAATTTTGAATGTGCTTAATGAGGTAAGGTGGTGGTTGGTCAGATGGCATGTTTTGTTTGTTTGTTTGTTTTTTATAGCATTGTGCGGCTTCGGTGGTCTAAATCTACTAATTTACACCGTTAAAGATCAGTTTCCGTGTTTTAAATCCATTAATTTACATAGTGAAAGTTCCATTTCCGTATAATTGTTTAAAGTGTTTTTGAGGAAAATAAGTTAGTGTGTATTAAACAAAAACATGACACAAAGTTATTAATATAAATCTCAGTAATCAATTAATATGTTCCATTGTATTTCAATAACATATAAATACGAAGAAAAACATATCTGACCTTCACAACGAGCAGTGTTCAGAAAATACACAACCACAGAAAATCAAATAACCTACATAGCTCAGGAAACAGAGGATGCCTTTCAAGAGAAACATCACACATTAGCCGTCTCTGTAGATTTGGTAAAAGCAATTGATAAAGTATGGAAGGAGAAAGTGAAATTAATTTTTCGAAAAATACAGGTTTGTGGGAAAATGTATCAACTACTACCTAGAGAACAGAACTGACAGGACAAAAGTACAAGAAAAACCAGCAAAATATTTATTGTTGCAACAAGGGTGTCCCCCATGGAATTCTCTCAACAACACTTTTCCTGGCATATAAAAATGACATTACATAAACTTTCCTTACGGTAACGAATTTTATACCTTTTCATAGCACAATGCCTGAGCTGAATTATAGAGACCATTAGTTGCCCATGCCGCTTGAACCCTCTCTCAGCCTGCCTAGTTTATTCCAAGGGGGAAGTTAACACCAATACATTTGGAACAAGTCAAACTGCAGAAACTGCTGGATCAGCAAGGCAATACTCTAACAGTCCGCTTTTCGGAGCTTTGATCCTAGACCAGTTGCTGACCAAGGCTTAGAGCCTGGTATGCCATGACATTTAATCTTAGGTTTCATTACCTTACATTAGGATACTGTTTTACATCAGTATCTGGCTACATCATGAAAAATAATAAATCCCATGCTAGAGAAAATGATGTGTCATGGAGTGGCTAGAGGATCTGGCCGACACTCAGTACTCTAAGGAAAGGCCAGGCAGACACATAATCAGACTGCAGCTGGTGCCAGTAGTATTAGTAGCATATTCGCTGGTTGTTGAAGATAAGGACAGAGCACGTATAGTAAACCCCGAGTGCTATAATGTCAGTTCTTGACTCAGCTCAACTCAATAACTCGCTATATCAATATTCTTCGTTCTGGACACAACTCAACTCAACTCAATAACTCTCTATATCAATATTCTTCGTTCTGGACTCAACTCAACTCAACTCAATAACTCGCTATATCATTATTCTCCTGTCTGGACTCAACTCAACTCAACAACTCGCTATATCATTATTCTTAGTTCTGGACTCAACTCAACTCAATAACTCGTTATATAATTATTCTTCGTTCTGGACTCAACTCAACTCAACTCAATAACTCGCTATATCATTATTCTTAGTTCTGGACTCAACTCAACTCAACAACTCGCTATATCATTATTCTTAGTTCTGGACTCAACTCGACTCAACTCAATAACTCGCTTTATCATTATTCTTCGTTCTGGACTCAACTCAACTCAACTCAGTAACTCGCTATATCATTATTCTTCGTTCTGGACTCAACTCAATAACTCGCTATACCATTATTCTTCGTTCTGGACTCAACTCAACTCAATAACTCGCTATTTCATTATTCTTCGTTCTGGACTCAACTCAACTCAATAACTCGCTATACCATTATTCTTAGTTCTGGACTCAACTCAACTCAATAACTCGCTATATAAATATTCTTCGTTCTGGACTCAACTCAACTCAACTCAATAACTCGCTATATCATTATTCTTAGTTCTGGACTCAACTCACTCAACAATCGCTATATTCATTATTCTTAGTTCTGGACTCAACTCGACTCAACTCAATAACTCGCTTTATCAATATTCTTTGTTCTGGACTCAACTCAACTCAAAACTCGCTCTATAAATTCTTCGTTCTGGACTAACTCAACTCAATAACTCGCTATATCAATATTCTTCGTTCTGGACTCAACTCAAAACAATAACTCGCTATTCTTATTTTCGTTCTGGACTCAACTCAACTCTACTCGCTATCCCTTTTTCTTAGTTCTGGCTCAACTCAAAAACTCGCTTTTTCATTATTCTCCGTTGGACTCATCAACTCAACAACTCGCTAATCATTATTCTTAGTTCTGGACTCAACTCAACTAAATAACTCGCTATATCAATATTCTTCTTTCCGGCCCAAACTCAATAATAGCTATTTCTTTAACCCTTCTTATTTTCCTACTGTACTTCCACTGTTGGCTGTATTTTAAAACTTAAAGCTGGAATAGAACAACTTGTTTGTCTAACAAAAGATATTAACAAAACCTGACCAGGCAAACATGATGATATGTCATGTCCTATATATTTTAGTAAAAGTTATAAACTTGTAATTTTTACTCTTTAGCCTCTGTTTTTCCCATGTGTTTTTTCTGTGTTTGTCTGTGGCTTTTTCTGTGTTTTTCTGTGTTTTGTCTTTTGTTTTCATGTGGCTTTGACTGTGTTTGTCCGTGGGAATTTTCCGTGTTTGGGCCTTGGATTTGTCTGTGTTTGCCTTCATTTTTTTGTTTTGTCCTGTGTCTTTGTCTGTGATTGTCATGTGGCATTTGTCTGTGTTTGTCCTGTGTCCTTTGTCTGTATTTGTCATGTGGCTTTTGATTGTGTTTGTCCCGTGGCAATTGTCTGTGTTTGTCCAGCAGTATTTGTCTGTGTTTTTAGTGTGTCATTTGTCTGTGTTTTTCCGTAAATTCTGGCTGTTATACGCAGCGGCGAAATTATCTTCCAACCTGTTAGTCTTGGGTCGATATTAAGGAGCCTCTCGTTAAAACTGCATTCATGATTGCGGATTGTTTATTTTTTGACTGAGAAGACTTTCTGTTTTTTGAGATCTTTCGGGGACTTATCGCTCCCAAAAGAAAAACCCATCGGTGGTTGAGCCGTATAAAACAAAAACGGTCGACAAAGCGTCCCATTTTGTTGACCCAATAAATGCTCCAGCAACTGTGGAGTGAACAATCCGAAACCAAACCAAACTGTTCAAATTGTCCGAGAACCCTAATCTCTGGCCTCTAACCCAGGATTTCATGGTTGGAACAATAGTACGCCCCACACTGAAACTATAGAACGCTAAGCCAGATCACAGTTCACAGTCTCTGGACAGAAAGGGAAGAGAAGTGACGGTCCCAAATATAAAAAAGGGAGACCACCGGGGGTCTCAAAACCAAAAGCAAGACTGGATGTCCTTCCTATCACTGGGTAAACCACAAGGGGCTGTGAAAGCAAAATTCCTTGTACAACACAAAAAAAAGGCCCCAAATTATATAGTAGACAGTCCAAACAGCAAAAATATTATTATTCAAAACCCGACTTTCATTGAGTTTCGTCCTGGCATATATGCTTTTACGTCCCCGTGTTGTTACCTTAGTGATGGAAGATATACAAAAAGATTTTTGCAGAATAGGCAAGAAAAGCCTCATTTTAGAAAAAAAGGTTTTTTTGGGAATAAGGGCAAAACACTAATGTAAGAAAAAGAGGCTGAATTGCTATATAGAGTCAGTTTTGCTGTATGGCACTGAATCTTGGAATGTCATCATCGTCATCAGCATCTTCCACTTTTGCAGTCAAAGCGTCGTGTGGAGGAATAATTGGTGCTCCAGCGCCCGATGGGTGGCGTTGGATAGTGTCATTCCGTGTGATTGTACAATGTCTTTGATGTCGTAAATCCATTTTCTTTTCAGGCGTCCCTTGCTCTCATCGCAGATGATCTTTATGTAAGGCCAGTGATGATAGCGGATGGTGTTGCATTCTAACTAGATGGCCAAACCACTTGATCTTCTGTCTCGGATTGTTTGGTTTGGGAGGGCTCCTCAGGCATCTCATCTTGCAGGTTGATTTTGAGAAAGTGTGGTTTGGATAATGTCAAGTTTGGGGGGGATTGGTAGGATTTAGGAAGGGTTTTGTTGTTTTGGTGAATTAAATTTTCTTTTTTCTTTTTTTTTTTAAACTGTTTTTTATTTTCGGGGAAAAACCAAAA
>JACEFZ010005674.1:0-11351 GCA_014155875.1 Cepaea nemoralis
CCCAACTACCCATTGACCACGACGAAAGTGACCACGGTGGTACTTTCGGTGGAAAAAGTAGCTCTCGTCAGCTTCAACGACCACTGACTGTCTCTGAGCATCAAATCCTCCCAACAATGGATTGTTACGCAGCATCCAGTTGTAACACTACCCGAGCTGATGGTCTGCCTGGCATTATAATATTTCTTTACACCAAGTAGAAACAAGTGTATTGAAAGCCTCTGTATCAGTATCGGTATCTCCGTATTTATTTATATGTAACTAAGGAAGTAGTCAAAACGGAAGTAATCACACAATGAGGTCCTGTAGGGGATTCTTATTCACTACATTCACTGCGGAACTATTTGGGACCGGAATTCGGAAGAGTGCCCAGCAGTCATAGTAGGGGTAGTGGCTTTGTACTTGTGCTTGGCTTGGTCCTTCAGGCCCAGCAGCCAATAACAGCCGTATAGAAAGTGGGCCCCAAACCCGTATAATACATCTGCTCAGAAAGACATTACAAACACTAATGTAGAGATCAGGTGATACACAGAGAGGCATATACTTGTGCTGTCTAGATTATAACAATGTGTTTGATATAGTACTCAAAATCTTGGAAGATTTTAATAAAGATGGGAAAGATCTTAGAATAATTTTTAAATTTTATTTTACTGGAAACAAGCAGTAGCAATTAAAATGGGAAATAAAGATAACTGTTATGAACACAATGAGGCACGGAGTAAGACACTGGGGTTTTTGGTTACCAGATCTTATATCTTTCTCTATATCAAAGTAATGAGAAAGATCAAAGAGAGGCCAGGATTATGAGTTGTAGGTTATAATATAAACAATCTATGTTAACCTAATGACAAGGTCTTGATAGCTGAAAACACAACAGTTCTGCATCTTTTTTGGGCATTATAATAATAGAAACTGCACAAAATAACTTTTCTAGAACATCAAGAAAACAGAAACGATGATTATATTAAAGAAAAAGACAATACCAACTAAAGTTGGCATCATAGAATGTTAGAAAGTCCTGAAATGTTGTATAGAACCTGTCTTACTGTATGGCAGTGAATCATGGAACATGAATAAACTAATTCAGAGCAGCTTAGAAACAATGGAGATGTGGATGTTGAAATGATTGTTGCGAATATGTTAGACCTCCAGAGTAGCTAACAATGATTGCCTGATAAAGCTAATGCCACTAGAACATTTTATACTATGAGAAGGAGACATAACATTATTCTTTGGTTATGTAGTGAGAAGAGGGACATTGTAAAACACACATGGGCAAAAAACTGCTGCATTGGTCCAGGTTTCTCTTTTGGACGGTAGCCTCCCAGGGTAACTGGATTGACTGAGACAGTGGCATGGTGGGATATCATCAGCAGATTTGATTCTGAGCACCAGGGACCGACATCTGTGGAGAAATATGAATGTTTATGCCAGCTGGCAAGGCACATGATAATGATGAATGTACTGTTAGTTAGTTAGTTAGTCGACAGATAATCCTCATTGCACATTGAACCATTCAGTCCATAAGTGCTCGGATCCCCTCCTCAGCAAATCCCGCAGCGTGTAGCGGCTAACGACACCAGTTCTGTGTTGGTTTATCAATCTTCTTTGGCTTCCTGCGTAATGTTCTTGTTTGGCCACCCCTCTTTTAATTTGCTGTTCTCGCAGTCTGACCATGGTTGTAGATACACAGTCATCACTTGGTTCTTGCAAAAGACTTACTTCTCGTAGAGCATTCAGAATATCAGCCTGGTCCATGGCGCATCCGCCCTCCACAGTAGCCTTACCTGCGAGCTTATCGGCCCACTAATTTCCTTGTACTCCTGCATGCCCTGGCACAAAGATTAAACTAATCTTTGCCAGCCGAGACCGCTTCAAAGACAGCCACCACTCTCATCAGATCCACCCTATCTCTATCCTCTTGAGGATGCTCATTGAGTCGCTAAGGAAACATGCCCTAGTGAATGTCTGTGTCTCGAGCCATGTTATTGCTTTACTTACTGCCATGACTTCCATAGTCAGGCTACTTGTGGTCTCAACAAAAGCACCAGAGTCCTCCTTCACAATTCTCCCTCCGGCCTGAGCCGTAAAGGCCCATGAGCTTCTCACATGTCGGACGACTGACCCATTTGTGTAAATGACAGCATCAACGTCTTAACAAATTCTTGACAATCAAAGCTTGTACTTTTGCCTCCACAGCAGCCGGATTTTCCGTCTAGTTGTATGCAAACAGAAAAAGACGTACAGAAATCTCTTGGAACTTGTATCCACTTCTTGCCAGGTTTAAGTCCTCAAACAAACACACCTGTTGAAGAATGTCTTCATCTTGACCCATCCACAACCTACCTCTTTTTAACCTGCTGCCCTTCACCTTCATAATTTCACTATGCAGTGGATATTGTGTATTTGCGTTAACTCTGAGGTAGGCATGTTCTGCAAATTTGTATTCTGTCTTCAGTGGGTGGAAAATCAAGAAGGTAGCACATCGCCCTGCATGCTGTATCTCTTGTACTTCCAAGAATAATGCGCATAGTGCATTCTCCATTCTTTCTATCTGCTTATGGCTGAGAGTCAGGATCGCCATCGCATACTAAAAACAGACATAACCAGCCCCTCGTATAGAAGGCATAGATGGTGCTGCTCTCAGTTTGCTGCCACCATCATCCGCATCGCAGCCAAACCCTGCTTGGCCTTTGTTATCACCTGGTCTATGTGCTCATTATAAGCAAGGCTTCGATCAAAACATATCCCCAGGTAGTTCATTGCCTGCATTCTTTCCACAGTCTCTGAACACAGATTTACAGTTGGTGTTGGAGTGTTGACAATATGATTATTCAAAGAGAACCATGTCACTGTTGCCTTTGTTGGATTGACCATTGCCCCAGCTTCAACACACCAAGTACTTATGCAATTGAGTTCGGCTTGTGGTACTTTTCTGTTAATTCACCCCAAACAAACGTCACCAGCTATATTTAGGGTCACCAGCTATATTTAGCACTGACGGTGATCTCCTCTGTGTTCGGGTACAGTGCGTGTCAGTGCGTTTCAATTGCCCCACAGTGTTTCTGTGGCTTTGGCCACCCCGTTTCTGTGTGAGTGACTGGAGTAATATTACCTACGAGAGGTTTGTGCCAACAAACCTGTTAGTCAATCCCGTAGTAATCGGAGGACCCAAATACCCATTGTCGAGATAGATGAGAGCCTATCTACAAGGCGCAAACATCTCATGTGGGACTAGTGTTGCCACAACAGTGGGGGTATTTGGTGGCATCTGTCATGAAACCAGCTGATTGTTTCATATTCTGTGTTCTTGACAGAACAGCAGCATCGCTTCTGCTGCCGCTGATCAGGACACACCATTCGGCCTGGCACAACTGTAGTCTCATACCTCTGGGTGTGCGTACGACGACGGAACTAAAAGTATTCCCCGAATTGACGCATCTATCTCACTGTCAACCACTCCCCATACAACTTGGTGGGGACCCTACCACCGGTGCACATACTCAATGCATCGAGCGCATGTGGAGAACGGCCAAGGAGAGAAACAAGAGGCAGAATGGAACACACACACACAGGCATCTACTAGAGTCCTACATGTGCGAATTCATGGTGGCTGCGTTGACAGACTAAATGCGCTGGTACCACCGCCGCCGCATAGAACATTGCATACCGATAGAATTGCGCACCGAGCTACGGCGCAACACAGGGAAACCCTGGATGTGACGTCATACACTGGGATTCCGTTTGTTTGGGGTGAATAAACAGAAAAGTACCCGGCTTGTAGTTCCACAGCAACGTGATCACTATCCTTACCCTGACAATACACTAAAACATCGTCAGCATATGACAATGTCCTCCCCGGTCCAGTGATCTGCTCGCTGGTGATTCTTACAGTGTGCGTGTTGAACAGCACCGGAGATAATGGTGATCCCTGTGGTAGGCCAGGATATATTGTTGTTGGTTCTGAAGTCAAACTGCCACATCTAAAAACTACTTTCCGTTGGAAGAGGGCTGCAGCATTCCAACTAAGCATTAGAAAATCCAATGGTACTCTGTTGGACGCGTCCTCAAGATCAATCGCTGCAGCAAAAGTTTCAATGCCTGAGTGGAAACTTTCATAGACACCATGGGCAAAAACTGCTGCGCTGGTCCAGGTTTCTCTTTTTGGATGGTACCCTCCCAGGGTAGGTGGGAAACAACCTTGCTTCTCTAGCTAGCTTGATATTTTTCTGGCAATTAACTTCTCCAGCAGCTTGCCTATTGTATTCTGCATGGTTATTAATGATGAATATACAAGTCTAGTCAGTGAGCGTCACTTAATAAGCAGTGATGTCATAACCTTGTCCTCTAATCTCCTAACGTCCTCTTGTCCTTTAATCTAAACAGCTGGTGTTTCTGCTAACATAACCTTGTCCTAAAAAGGTTATTCTAAACAACTGGTGTTTCTGCTAATCTATTGGGAAGGTGAACACCTCGTGGAGTTTAGTGCACTGTAGCAGATTATGGACCAAGAGCTCCGAGTTACATTGAGGAACAGTGACACTGAGCTGCGTTGAAAAATACAAAATTTAAGTTACAATGAGGAAGTTTTTTGTTTAGACATACCACTTAAAAGGTGTTTTTCTTAGACTTGAAACCCCACATTGATTTTTTCTGGACATTCTATTTCAAGTGTTTTGTTTTTTTACTGACGTGCCATATTATTCTTTAATCATTATTCTATATCATACATCAGCTTATATCATATATCAGCTTAGATCATACTAGGGCACATTAATCATTCTTCTTCTCCATCTTTTGTTCACTTGAAATTGTCTATAGCTGCAGTGTTTGCCTGCTTGATTACACCTAGACATGTGTTCAGTACCTGGTATATTCATGAGGCTATTAATTATTTACTTTACCTTGTTTCAGAAACATACTCATGGTCTCCAACTAGTCCTGACCTCATACAAGAGCATTCACAAAAGTGGACATATTACAGCATAGACATGAAGGTTGTGAAACAAGAAGTATCAGATGTTCTGTGTGAGGACACGAGTCACAGCTTCAGTAAAATGGTAGACATACCTGGTGGTAGCATCATTCAAGAAATGACAGGAGACAGCAACTCAGAATCAAGAATGGTTGAGAAACTGTTGTAAAGCATCAGTAAAATATGAAAAGTGTCGTCAAATGTCAGAAAATATGTATTCTGTGATTGATACAAACAATAAGTATCTCGGGCTATTGAGAATTGTCAGAATCAAAATAAGGAAACACAAGACAAACGCACACAGAGCTTTGCAAAGTGCTCTTGATGACATTTTTGGTTGTATCAATTATAGCTCTCAAACAGGAGACATGTCTGATGTTTCTAGTCCAAATGTTTGTGTAGACAGTTATAAGAGAACACTTACTGAAGGGATGGCAAAAAAATGTAATGAATGGGATGGTTTATTAATTCAACATAACCATCTAAAGTGCCAAAAGAACATGGATCACAAGAAGACACACAGAGGAGAGAACCCTCTACAAGGGTGTTGACTTGTGGTGCTTCTTTTAATAAAACTGACACTCTGAAGACCCACAAGAGGACACCTACAGGAGAGAAACCTTACAAGTGTGATGATTGTGGTGCTTCTTTTACTCAAGTTGGCAGTTTGAAGTACCACATGACAAAACATACAGGAGAGAAACCTTACAAGTGTGATGATTGTGGTGCTTCTTTAACTCAAGTTCGTAGTTTGAAGTACCACATGGCAAGACATACAGGGGAGAAACCTTACAACTGTGATGTTTGTGCTGCTTCTTTTGCTCAATCTGGCAATCTGAAAGACCATAAAAGGTCACATACAGGAGAAAAACCTTACAAATGTGATGTTCGTGGTGCTTCTTTTACTCGAGCTCGTAGTCTGAAGAAACATAAGAGAACACACACAGAAGAGAAACCTTACAAGTGTGATATTTGTGGTGCTTCTTTTACTCAATCTAGCAGTCTGAAAGACCATAAAAGATCACATACAGGAGAAAAACCTTACAAATGTGATGATTGTGGTGCTTCTTTTATTCAAGCTGGCAATCTGAAGGAACATAAGAGAACACATTCAGGAGAAAAACCTTACAAATGTGATGTATGTGATGCTTCTTTTACTCAAGGTAGCATTCTGAAGACACATAAGAGAACACATACAGGAGAGAAACCTTACAAGTGTGATGTTTGTGGTGTTTCTTTTACTCAAGCGGGCAGTCTGAAGGACCATACGAAAACACATACAGGAGAGAAACCTTACAAGTGTGATGTTTGTGGTGCTTCTTTTATTCAAGCTGGACATTTGAAATATCACAAAAGAAAACATACAGGAGAGAAACCTTACAAGTGTGTTGTTTGTGGTGCTTCTTTTACCCACTCTGGCAGTTTGAAATATCACAAGACAACACATTCTAGAGAGAAACCTTACAAGTGTGATGTTTGTAGTGCTTCTTTTATTCAAGCTTCACATTTGAAATATCACAAAAGAAAACATACAGGAGAGAAACCTTACAAGTGTGATGTTTGTTGTGCTTCTTTTACCCACTCTAGCAGTTTGAAATACCACAAGGGAACACATACAGGAGAGAAACCTTACAAGTGTGATGTTTGTTGTGCTTCTTTTACCCACTCTAGCAGTTTGAAATACCACAAGGGAACACATACAGGAGAGAAACCTTACAAATGTGATGTTTGTGGTTCTTCTTTTATTCAAGCTGGTTGTCTGAAGAAACATAAGAAAACTCATACAGGAGAGAAACCTTACAAGTGTGATGTTTGTGGTGCTTCTTTTACTCAATCTAGCAGTCTGAAAGGCCATAAAAGATCACATACAGGAGAGAAACCTTACAAGTGTGATAGTTGTAGTGCTTCTTATACTTATGCTGGCAATCTGAAGGATCATAAGAGAACACATTCAGGAGAGAAACCTTACAAATGTGATGTTTGTGGTGCTTCATTTACTAAGAATGGCAATCTGAAGGGTCATATGAGAACACATACAGGAGAGAAACCTTACAAGTGTGATGTTTGTGGTGCTTCTTTTACTCAAGCTTGCAGTCTGAATCGTCATAAGAGAACGCATACAGGAGAGAAACCTTACAAATGTGATGTTTGTAGTGCTTCTTTTACTCTAGCAGGCGTCCTGAAGAAACACAAGAGAACACATACAGGAGAGAGACCTTACAAGTGTGATGTTTGTGGTGCTTCATTTACTCAATCTAGCAGTATGAAAGATCATAGGAGAAAACATACAGGAGAGAAACCTTACAAGTGTGATGTTTGTGGTGCTTCATTTACTTATGCTCGTAGTTTGAGATACCACAAGGGAACACATACAGGAGAGAAACCTTACAAGTGTGATGATTGTGGTGCTTCTTTTAATCAAGTTGGCAGTTTGAAGTACCACTTGACATCACATACAGGAGAGAAACCTTACAAGTGTGCTGATTGTGGTGCTTCTTTTACTCAGACTGGCACTCTGAAAATTCATGTGAGATTGCATCATCATCATGTGGTCTGCCAACAGGCATAGGTGTTCCTGTATCTCCACAGATCTCGGTTCCTATAGTTCAGCATCAACTCTGAACGTCACGGTGCAAATGGCAGCACCCATCAATTGAGTATTTTCCCAGTAACATTGATACAGTTTTCGCGATGAAGGGATGATTTGCCAATGTTCAATTTTTCCATTTCTGATACATCAATATGTGGGTGTTTCCGTTTGGGATCTGGAATGTGTAAAATCAGCTTTGCTGGCCTGTTCTCTTGACCAGATGTATGTATCGATATTGCGTTGCAATCGAGGATGGCCTATTTACATCACATTACTAATGGCGGCACCCATAAATTTCCGAGTAAAGTTTATAGTTTTTGCATTTGTAATAAATTCAAAATAGTTCAAGATACTATGACATGGCCATTGGCGGGGAAATGGAATCTGGAGGCATTACACATCCCTGTCTCATAACTCTCTTGATAGGCCGATATTGCCTATTTGTTTGTCGAGTAAGACCACAGTCTACTCAAGCAAAGGAAAGGTGCTGAAGACGGAGGCAGTCAGCCAGGAGGCGCACCACAGAAATCAGGCTGTCACACAATCACGCTAAGAAATATGTCGACAACTGCTAAAAGACTTAAAATAATGCACTGGAATGTGGAGGGTGTCAACATCAAAAAAGAATAGAACTAGAAAACATCTTGGCCCAAGAAAATGTAAGCATTTGTTGCTTGCAAGAAACTCACCTCAACAAAAATATAGCCTTCAATATTAGAGGCTACCAGTGTTACCGATCTGACCAAAAAGACAGTCGAAAGGGTGGGATACTAACCCTTGTTAAAAATAACATCACTGCCTCCCAAATTGACGTTTACATGGAAGGGCTGAGTATCAGTCACTTAAACTTATGACAGGCAATACAGACCTTCACCTGATCAATTACTACTGTCCTAATGATTGCCCACAGGCACTGGACATACTACCCTTAAAAGAAAAAATGATTGTGTGTGGTGATTTTAACAGTCATTCACAGAACTGGGGCTATGATCACATGGACCAGAGAGGAGAGAGACTGGAAGACTATCAGGATGAGAATAGATTAATCTTGATTAACAAGCCATCTGCCCCACATACCTTCTACTCGAGATCATGGCACACTACAACTACACCTGGCCTGGCTTTTCATACACCAGACCTGGAGTGGAACATTACACGAATCGTTGGGAAACAACTTGGTGGCAGTGACCATCTGCCAGTCTTTCTAATTGTAAAAAATTAGCTTATAAGTGAAAACAGCACACTGTCAAGGTGGAACTACAAGAAAGCAGACTGCGCAGTGTACAAACATCGCACCAGCATACTGGTTAGAACACTGAGAAAGACACAAATAAAGTAGTTGAAGAGTTTGGGAAATGACAAGCAGTCCGAGAAACAGTACCAAGAGGAGTCCATAAACATTATAAACCCAACTGGAGTAGTGAACTGGAACAGTTGCATAATGATGTGGAAGTATGTAGACGGCAAGCAGAGGCCAACCCAGTCAAGAGCACCATAATAAATCCCAGCACGTAAAAGTCAAATTTCAAAGGGCTCATCTGCAGGCTAGACAGAAGAGCTGGTAGGAGAAAACAGAGTCACTGAACTTTGAAAAAGACACAAGGAAGTTGTGGAAGCTAATAAAACAACTTAACGATGAGGGCACAGGGAGAAACTCAAAATTGTAATACATAAAGACGGAAACATCTTAACAGGAAAGCAAGCAGCTGACCATTTTGCGGACTCATTCGCACAAGATAACAATATCGAAATTAGTCCAAAGAAACAACAAGAAATTCGAGAGAAATGGCAACATACAGGACAGAATGACATACTACATGAGGTCATGGAGGCACCTATTACAAACAGTGAACTCGAGCTAGCCATTTCAAAACTGAAAATGAGAAAGTCACCAGGATCTGATGGTATCTCCAATGAAATGATCAGGAACTTAGGAACAGAAGCCAAAGCTAAGCTATTGCAGGTCTTCAATAACACCTGGATCTTAGGCAATGTTCCACAAGCCTGGAGAGAATCAATCATGATACGCCTCCTAAAATCAAGGAAAGATAGTTCCATTGCCTCCAGCTACAGACTATAGTTTGTCCACAAATGAATGCCGTCATTCACGATCAATTATTTTGAAAACTGTCTGTTGCATCGTTATGAAATTTTTCCTGCCGTCTTATATTTACCCCCACCCAAGGAATATGTCTTTGATAGGTCCAAAAGCAACTTAAATCATCGAAAGCGGCGACATTTCTTTGATGTTTTGCTGAAAAACTAGTGATTTCTCGCTAACAAATTTATGTTAACAGTAATGGATGTTCCTCCAATTCAGATGACACACAAGGCGTATCCAGATTCGTATGGGAGTGGGTGCAGTGAAAGAAGTAGCTTAAAAGTCTACAGGGTCGGCTGCATTGCACCGGGTTTTTATCCCATATGACTCAGTTTCTTTCCGCAGCGTGGATGGCATCGCACAAAGCACGAACTCCGTACCTCCAGCGATGACCCTCGGGAGTCTAAGAAAAAATGCACTCGTGAAATGAAGGACGCGGCCCGGAATCGAACATACAACCTTCGGAGCCCGAGTCAGATGGCTTGACCACTTCACCACGGAGAATCCTGAGAGGAGTGCAATGTGTAATATTAGTAAAGACAGAGAATTTACAGAGGCATGGGGTAAATAATTTGTAAATTAACAGGAAAGTAGAAGGAATATATTTCTTACCTTATTTTTCATTTCCTTCTTGTTTCTTCAGCTGCTGGTTAATAAAGTGTACACAAGTATTAATGTTAGCTTTTTATATTGAGTTCGTGAAAGCTTCCAAATAGCTGTGCGTTAATGTGCATATGGAGTGACCAGAAATGATACAGCAATTTAGTCATCATGTTTCCATTTCAAAGACCGAGATCTGTGGAGAGCCATGAACGCCTATGCCAGTCGGCAAGGCACTTGATGATGATGATGATGTTTCCATTTTTAAGGATCTGTTCAGCTGTCTGTGTAGTATGTTCACACGTATACATGGGTGACAGACCCGCTTTGAGTCTTCATGAAAGATTGTCTACTCTGCTGTTTACCGTTCAGAGACGGAACATGATTACCTGTTTTGCACTATGAAAATAGTTGTCAGTGTCTCTGTAGTGGGCAAAATGGTATGAATGGTCCTCTTTTCATTGAAGTTTATAGATTGATTTGTATGCACGTGTGTTGTCCCCTAATTTGACAACGTGTTTGCTCTCATGATTCTTGTTATGCCACAATATGTCAATTCCCACCTCAATATTACTCTTCTGTTGGTATTCAATGCGTTTAGTGTTTGTGTGTTTTTTTCAATACAGTTTGTCACCACTGAGGGCTTGCGGAATTGAAAATTCATCACTGTGGAATACAAATTGACATTGTGCTGATGCTTTGATGTTTAGGGCCTGCAATTCATCTGAATTTTTTTTTTTTTTTTTTTTTTGCAATTCCTTTACAGGACATTGCTGTCAACACCAGCATCTTTCAGCTGTATGTTGATTTCTTGGAAAAATTACGCTCAGTAGTTTGCCATTGCTTTCTGAGTGGCCGGCTCACATACCCCGTAAGTTACAGATGCGATTCGAACCACTGCTGATTCTCACCGTCATCACGTTAGCCACGAGAGTATATGAGATTACGGAGAAAAGTCATAACCTCTAATCCACGAAGCCGGCATTCATCTGAATAGTTGCGGCATTCATCTGAATAGTTGAGCAAAATATCCCAGTAAGCGTGCACGCGGATTAAGGTCTGCTCTCGGTTGCATAAAATTCAAA
>JACEFZ010005675.1:0-11253 GCA_014155875.1 Cepaea nemoralis
CGGTGGCCATGTGCACGACGGTTTACTATAAACCAACTCCTTCGCACGCATTCCCTCTCTATACTTCCTCCCATCCTTCCTCTTGTAAAGGTTCTATTCATTTCTCACAATTGTTACGTCTCCGACAGCTTTGTCATGATAACAACGACTTCCGTCAAAAAGCCCACGAAATGTTGGATTTCTTCTGCCTTCAAGGCTATCCTGAGAATGTTTTGTCTACAGCTCTTCACCGCTGCCAGTCTTTTAGTCGTGATGAGGCTCTCTCTCTCTCTCTCCTCCAGTCAGAAACAACGTAATAATAGACCTATTCTCTCACTAACTTTCCATCCTCATAATATTGCTGCCAAGAATATTCTCATGAGGCATCTACCCATCCTCCAGGCAGACCCGGTCACTCGCGATGTCTTCTCAGATGCCCCACTGGTGGCATATAGGCGGGATCGTAACCTGAGGGATGTGCTGGTCCATAGCACTCTACCCCACCTCACAAGTCTCTTCATGGCACGGTGGCATGTCTTCGATCTCGTTGTAAGACCTGTCCACATGTCCTTCAAACCCCAAGTATGGCTTTCCATAAGACTACTTTTCACATCCTGGAGTTTTTCTCATGCACGAGTCGCTACGATATCTCTACGATCATTTACACACGTTGCAACATGAGATATCTTGGGGAGGCAGGTCTTCGTCTGGCGGACAGATTTAGACAGCATCTCTCTGATATCAACAGTGGTGCCCAGAAACCGGTACCCCTACACTTCAACTTGCAAGTCAGGTCTTAGTCAGATATGACTGAGCTACCGTATGACAGTAGACGGTACTACCCGCTTTCTGTCACCGCCGAATGTTGGGCGGCGCTTATCAAACCCGACACCCCACATTGTGCCAACGGCTTCGGGCGGAAGAGCGCAATTGGGAGGGTACTAGCCTTATCCTGGTGCGAGGAAATTCAACCCAAAGACAAAATAAGTCATGGCAGGGCAGACCAGGCCCTACGCCTTGGTTGGCAGCTGGTCTAGGATCGAAGCTCCGACAGGCGGACAGTTAGAGCATTGCTTTGCTGATCCAGCAGCTTCTGCAGCTTGTCTTGTTCCAGGTTATAGGTGTCAACTTTCCTCTGGAGTGAACTAGGCAGGCCGAGAGAGGGATCATGCTGCATGGGCAACACATGGTTTCTTTATTTTAGCCCAGGCTTTGTGCTATGGAGAGGCAATAACTCCATCCCTGGTCTTAACCGGTCTCGGAATCAAAGCGAGAGGCAACTGTTACGGGTTATAAGTCCTTGTCAGTTGGCGTAGACATGGGGCGCCACGCGTTGCCTCTGACGGTGGGAGACACCTACAGGTGTCACTGATCAGCTACCGCCCGCCTCAAGCTGGGCAGCCCCCAGCCAATTGGGTGCTGATCCGCCTCAGCCTGCCTGCTTCAATGGGTGCTTGGGGCTAGGACAAAATCTGGATCGCAGGCTGTAAAACCAATGCACCAGGTACTAATAAAAAGAATAGAAACCTCAAGCTACAGCTTGCAACCTGGAACGTGAGAACCATGTGTCCAGGATTTTCCACTGACTTGACAAATATTGACGATGTGAGAAAAACGGCTGTGATTGATGCTGAACTCGATGGTCTTAACATTGATATTGCTGGCCTGCAGGAGACTCGCCTCGCTGAGGAAGGGTCACTAAGGGAAAACAATTACTTTTTTTGGAAGGGAAGAGGGCAGGCAGAAAAAAGGCAACATGGTGTGAGCTTTGTAGTGAAGAATTCGCTACTGGGAATGATTGATATCCCAGCTGGAGGTAATGAAGGATTATTATCACTGCTCTTGGCAACCTCCTGTGGATTTGCCACCATTCTCACTGCATATGCACCGACACTCGCTTCCTCTGATGATGTGAAGGATATGTTCTATGAGCAGCTAGACTCTGCGATCAAGGCAGTTCCAAAATCCGACTACATTTATATGCTCCGTGATTTCAATGCTCGTGTGGGCAAGGACTCGAGTTCATGGCCAGTGTGGCTTGGAAAATACAACATCGGTCGCATGAATGATAATGGGCAAAGGCTGCTGGAGCATTGCACTAGAAATGACCTATGTATTACAAACTCCTTTTTTAAAACAAAAGAGATGCATAAGGTCACATGGAAACATCCAAGATCCGGCCATTGGCATCAGCTGGACTTCATTATCACACGGAGACAACATCTGAACCATACATTATTAACTCGAAGTTACCACAGTGCTGACTGTGATACAAATCATTCTTTGGTTGTTGCAAGGGTTAGACTGAGGCCAAAGAGAATCCACACAGCTAAACACAAGTTTAGCCCCAGGATTAATATTACTAACACTCACGATCCTGGAAAGTGCTTTGAATTTCAACAGCAACTTGAAGACGCTTTCAGTGATACATCAGAAAATTGTATAGTAAATGATAAATGGAGTAAACTTAAGGAAACTATTTATAAAACAGCGGTAGGGGTTTACGGCACTGTGGATCATAAGAGGCAGGACTGGTTTGCGGCAAACAGCCAGATACTGCAGCCCTTGATTGATAAAAAGAAGATAGCTCTCTTAAGAAACAAGGAAAGACCAACGCGTAACACTCTGAGTGAGCTGAAGCAAGCGAGGAAGGATGTATAAAAGGCTGCCAGGCAGTGTGCGAATGACTATTGGATCACGTTATGTGAGTCCATTCAAATCGCAAGTGATAAGGGAAACATCAGAAGCATGTATGAAGGGATAAAGAAAGCCTGTGGTCCAATGATCAAAAGAAGTGCACCGTTGAAAACCTTGACTGGAGAAATCATCATTGATAAGAAACAGCAGATGGATAGATGGGTCGAGCACTATTTAGAGCTTTACTCAAGTGAGACCAAGCTAGCGGATGATGCCCTCAACGCCATAGAGGCCCTGCCAACTCTTGACCACCTGGACACACTTTCCACTATAACACTTCAACATTTCTGACCACTGTGGTGTTGCCGAAATACAGGTCACGGCGATCAAATCGTGCAATTCTCAAGAACGCGATCGCAAGACATTGGAAAACCGTCTCATCTTCCAATTGGGTTCACTCTCCCCTCGCGGCCTCAATATCCAACACAGTTTTATTTAAGTCCCTAACGCCCCTGTCCCTTCCCATCCCCGTAGTCGTTATAGTCCACTTATAAACCAGTTGCATGTCCTTCACAGGACGTCGTAGACAACGCCAGCATTATCTTTGCCTTCTGTGACTTCCCGGGTAGTTTACGTTCAGTCACTTCTCATTGCTTTCTGATCAACCGGCACTTGCGCTATTTTATGATGGCAAACGTGGGGCGGTCTGCATCCAAATCGCCCACAGCGTTGTTTCGAGCTTGGCGTGCTGAATTGCGAACTGCATCCGTGACATCGCCACTATGTCGGCTACAGTGCTCTGCCTATCCATATTTTCCATTTTCGCTCTCATGGGCGCACCCCTATCCCCCCAGCGCGGGTTCTATCACCGGTTGTCTTAGCCAATCCCCGAGCTTCTGGCTTTAGTGACCTTTAGTCAGTTGACCCTGTTAGCCAATACATCCGGTTTATTCCACCCACGGATAGCCGCTCAAGCAAGGACACAGATAAGTGAAATTAATACTTTCATGTAGTATCTTTCGTGTGTTTGTTAGTCTATTTTTGTTTGTTTGTTCTGTGCTGACAAAGGCTTTGGCCGCAACTTCCATTTTGTTTCTTGTGGTATTGCTCTAGTAAAGCCCACAATCTACTTCTCGTTTTTCGGTGATTCATTCATTGCATGGTCCTGATAAGGATATGGACCAGTTATGCCGTAACCCATGTTAGATGAGGTTAAAAGTTATGGCAGTGTTCAGTAACTGGACACCTGGATCGTGAAAAGTTGGTACTTTTCTCGCAGCGTGAAAACGCTGGGACTCTCTTCGCAGCTCACGGGAAGCGAATCCGGAAAAAGGCATTCAAATAATTGTGGTTGTCGTCGTGGACGCACCACGTCATGAAGATAGGCACTGCTTAGACTATGCCGCCGTTTATTATGTTTGTGTAGCAATGTATCGTAATATGGATTAGATGATGGTGTATATGATATGTCCATGTTACAGTGTCAAGATGAATCTAGTAACATAACATCTACATCTGAGTTTGAGTAACATTTCTACAGAAGAGAGAAGTTGTGTTTAATAGTATGTTGGTGTACAGTGTGTGGAATGGCAGAGTCTGACGACTAGCAAAGTAATGTGTGGAGAAGTAACCAAGTGGCGACTGTATGATGATGAAAGTATCAACTAAGATCCCTACACATCAGATCCGTACACTATACAAATAGCCGCGCTCATACATCAAGTAAGCGCGTATACATCAGATCAACACCACAGTGCCCAAAGACGCTTCTTGTGAAATCCAGTATACCAGACCCTCGTGGCACGTGGGATGATCGTCAGTTGAACTTTGGAATCATGTAATAGTACTGGAGAAGAATTTTGAGACCACACATTATCGTTCTAGCAGTTGCAACTGACATTTTATGGTCACGCAATATGATTTTGTGAATATGCGATTATCAATTTCAATATTCGAGCCAGACACAATAACTAAAGTAACGTATTGTTCTTATTATGAATTTTGAGAACCGATAGCAAGATTTCAGAATGTGTAATAAACTATTTATAAAAAGGCCATATGGAGAAAGGAAAGATTGTTATGTGGTGGAGTGTTGTCCCGAAAACGAATTTAAACTTCTTATTGGAACAATGTATTATAAACGACACCTGAAAATGTAAATGTGTCGTTAAGTGAAAAGTCATCATAGGTTATGGTAAAGATATATTCAGTGCTCAAAGTGTATTAAGAGAACAATATCTGTGAAATATTAAGGAAATGAAGAACTGTAATTATTACATGTTTAATCATGGTGAAGAACATCATGAGGTCAAGTAAAATAACATGTGAACAATTTCATACAGACAGTTTTGACGATGATCGAGGAAATTCCGTAGGAGAGTTCGTGAATAATAGTTTAGCTTAGAAACAGGTTTGAACGATCAACCTAAAGGCGATTTCTACACGGGACAAGTGTGTGGGTCTATATATATATATTAGATATATATATATATATATATATATATATATATATATATATATATATATATATATATATAATATATATATATATATATATATATATATATCTTCTTCTCATCATGTTCCTCTTGTACCTTGCGGTGTCGAGGTGAAGTATAAACTTCGTGAGAGTGCCCGGTTATGGGCTTCGTATATCGACATTCCCATGGATTCTGTTATTCCCTCAGTCCAACGTTTACGTGGTCGGCCTCTTCCTCTGTTTCCATCTGGTCTGTACATCATTGCTTGTTGTGGCATGCTGTTGACTGGTAGCCTACTTGCATGGCCAAACCATTTGACTTGCTGCTTTCTAATAAAATCTAGAGCAGCTTTAACCCCTACTTTAGTCCTGATTTCTTCATTTCTGATCTTATCTCTTCTTGATACGTTGAGTATTCTTCTCAGAAACCTCATTTCTGTTGTTGTGATTTTTCTTTTCTCTTTTTCTGTCATTGTCCAGGTTTGGCATTGGTAGCAGAGAGTTGGTAGGAAGATTGTGTTGTAAAGTGCTTTCTTAGTAGTTATTGATACATGTTTGTTCTTTAGTATTGGTGCCATTTGTCCAATGAGTTGATTTGCCTTATGGCACCTATTTTCGATCTCGTCTTCTGATCTGCCATTTGATGATATTATACTTCCTAGGTACTTGAAGCTCTTTACTTGTTTCAAGGGATGTTCGTTTAGGTGAATTGTTGCTGTTTGTTCTTCTTTAGTTATAGTCTTACCTCTGTTTTGCTTGTGCTAATTTTCATGTTATGTTCCCTACACATTTCGTTTAGACTATTCATGTGGTCTTGTAATTCAGCTTCTGATTTTGCTATTAGTGCTTGGTCGTCCGCAAACAGGAGTTCTCTAATTGTTAGATTTGCAGATGGTTCTTCTTCTGTGTTCTCGTCATGCGGTATTCTTGCTGTCTCTGCTTGGCTGGTTTCTTTACATATGTTGTCTATATATGTTATGAACAAGAGAGGGGACAGGACACAACCTTGTCGTACTCCAGATCTTATGGTGAAGGGTTCTGAGTGTTCTCCAGTTGCTCTCACTATGCATTCACTGTTGTTATATAAACGTCTGCATAGGTTTGTTAGATGTGTACTCACTCCATATTGTTTAAGGATTTCCCACAGCTTGTTTCTATCTACCCTATCAAATGCCTTTTCTTGGTCGACAAAGGCTAAGTAGAGTGTTTCATTGAATTCAATTGATTTTTCTATAAGTTGTCTAAGAGCAAAAATGGCGTCTGTGCATCCTTTGTTTTTCCTAAATCCAAGCTGCGTTTCGCTTAGTTGGGGTTCTAAAGTAGTTCGTAATCTTTTTTCAAGAATTTTGCAAAATATATATATAATCCGTTGGCACTGAATCATTTAATTTAATGAGCTTCTGAGGAAGCCCTAAATGTCTTGTCAAGTTCTAATAGAGATTTCCCATCAATGTTGTCATAATCCTTTTCCTTGTAAGTTGAATGTAGAAAGCATGTCCGTATTGTACCGCCAGTTAGAGTCTCTTTCATAGGTGTGTTCCTGTCCAAGTCCGAGTACATTTTTGAAAAAAAAAAAAACAAATTTCCACCATCGTTCAACTAGCCTGTGTGGCGTTGTTATATTTGTAGTGGTTCATGGTGCAGGATAAGTTTAACTCGTTTTCTGCGACAGTGTTAGCTGGCTTATAGATGGTGTAGCGTTTATGCCCGTGACGTCAGCTGGGGGATTGGCCGGAAGGTTCTCCTTTGTGTCCGTCTCGTCTGGCGATTTCTTTTGTCAGTGTTGGCTCCTTGTGCGTTTTGCTTGAATGGATGCAATCCTTATAATGACTTTTTATTGGTCTTTTTGCCTCCTCTTTTTGTGTATTGTCTGTAGAAGCTATTCGATGGCTTCATTTACTTCCTTGCGCATTGTTCTCTTTCAAGTTTAAATTTGCGTTGACTTTGCCTGTCGCGTTCTACGTCCCGTGTGGCGTATTCCTCCTGGGTCAATGATGGGGACGACAGGGGTACACATCTAGGCTTTCTTCAGAGTTCTGGCGGGATATTGGTTTCCCCTTTAATTTCTTGGATTTCATGGTTGGGCTGCTGGCTTTAGCTTGCTGTTCCGGTTAGGCCTTTTGTTGCGTTTCATCTTGCGGCTTCTCTGTGGTCTCTTCCGTGGCTTCTGTTGGTTTGTTTTGGATTAGTTCCCTTTCAGCTTTTAGAAGATATCTCTCTAATTTGATGGTTTGTATGATTTCTTCGTTCTTCTTCTTTATCAGTGACATGCGTTCCACGTCTTGCTTGATGCTTTGCTGGATTTCTTTCATGTCAGCCAGCAGATTTCCGTTGTTGCTGGTGTGTGTCGGTGTCTGAAGTAGCTTGACTTATTTCTTTAGCTCGTCTATCTGACATTGCAGTTGATATATTTGAGCTTGTGAGATGCACTGAGATGTGTTACTTGATGTACTGTTCATAGATATAGCATTGGCTAGTCGGGTGCTTTCTTTTTCTTCTTTGTGTTCTTGTCTAGATCAATGGTACTGTGTGATTTCTCTTTGTACGTCCAAAGAAAGTATTACACAATAACAATGAATGGCTTAAAGAGGCTGATGAAACTAAAACATTATATTCAACAATAAGAAAGAGACAAACAAAATTTATTTAAAAAAATTATCTCTTGAAAAGAGGGGCATTGGAGAACATCATGACTTCTGGAAAGAACAAGGGGAAGAGAGGCAGAGGCAGACCAAGATAAATTATGCTGGATGGACTGAGACGGTAGCACGGATGATCATTTCAAGCATCGAATTCAGAACAACAAATATCGAGATCCGTGGATAGACTTGAATGCCTACGCCATCTGGCAGGGCACTTGATGATGATGATCACGCCCTAAGTACATAACATGTCTAGTTTTTATTTCATTTTTTAGAATGTCTCAACTATCAATATTTCTTGATAATGTCGCAATTATCAATATTTCTTGAGTACTTGAAAAAAAGTACTGGAGAGTTTTGGTCATAGACCATAACTTTATGAAGGGAAAATCCCAACTGCACCTCCACGCGGTAGAGGATGGAAACACACTACGGTGTGGCTAACACAGCTCTGGGGACCGAGTATCCACCGGGATAAGTGGACAACTCTGCAGCTGAGCAGAGCAGGGCACTCACTTGTCCTGACAGTCGGAAATGGCTGTCAAAGGTAGAGGTAAAAGACCACCATGGGAATGTGGAAGGCAAGGGAAACCACCACATTATCTTCCCAAGACTTCATGGCAAAACATAAATCAGAGTTAGTGAACGACGTTAATGGCTGTCTTAGGGCATCCTCGTCCGGTAGGGACAGTCATGAGTCACAGGTGACACCAGACCGTCATCCAACTACTGATGGCGAAATCATAAATAAAATAAATAAATTTAGAGTAGGAACTTGGAATGTTAGGACATTAAATGAGCTAGGAAAGTTGAACAATGTTCTAAGAGAAATGGAAAATGAGAGTATGAGAGTATGAAAATGAATATACTAGGCGCTGGTGAGATGAGATGGAAGGGATCGGGAAAAATTATAGCTGACAACCACACCATCATTTATTCTGGAGGGGATACGCATGAAATTGGTGTAGGAATAATACTTGACCAAAAAAAACAGCCAAGTCACTTACTGGATACTGGTGTATTTCAGATTGAGTTATTTTGGTCAAAATCATAGGCAAACCAATCTTCGTCTTCTTCAGCGTTCCGAGCCTATTGAGGTTCTTTGCTGCAGATACAATCCGTCTCCATTCGTCTCTCTGGTTGACCTTCTCTTGCCAGTCGTTGATTCCAAGTGCTTGTAGGTCTGTATATATATATTATCTCTCCGCCGTCTTCTTGGTCTACCTCGGGGACTACGGTCATTTATTTCCTGAGTGTAAGCGAGTTTTGTTTCCCTATTATCTTCCATTCTTACTATATGTCTCAGCCATTGTAGTCTATTAGCCTTCATGATACCAGTGATTAGCGGGAACTTAAACAGATCATAAATGTCTTTGTTAGTTTTCTTTTCCACTCTCCACTTTGTGTATCCCTAATGGGTCGAAAGATGCGTCTTAAAACTTTGTCCTCAAAGGTTTGTAACAAGGCTTCGTCTCCTTTCGTTGTACTTCAGGTTTCAGAGCCATACAGCACAACTGGTCTGATCAGTGTTTTGTATATTGTGATTTTGGTGTTACGAAATAGCGCATTTGATTTTAGTAGATGTTGTAGTGCATAGTATATGAAAGGCAAACCAATAGATATAAATATGCAAGTATATGCACCAACAACAAGCAGTAGTGATAAAGAAATACAACACTTTTACGACGAAATAGAAATGGCGATGGCTCAAATTTGATCACAGGAAATAAAAATAATACTCGGAGATTTTAATGCGAAAGTATGAAAGGGTTAAATGGAGGATGTAGTGGGGAATTGTGGTTTAGGTACAAGATATGAAAGAGGGGAAAAGCTAATAGAATGGGCAAATATCAATGATATGATAATTGGAAACATGTGGTTTAAACACCATAAAATACGACTATACACATGGAAAAGCCCTGATCAGAAAATACGCAAGCAAAGTGTCTACATACTAATTAATAAAAGGTTTAGAAATGCATTAATTAATGTAAAGACAATGCCTGGCGCCGACTGTAATAGTAATCATGTTCAACTATGTGGACAAATAAAAGTAAGATTAAAGAGAGGGAAAAAAATGGCTAGGAACATGAGACTTAATAAAGAGTTCTGAAAGAAGATAAGGACATTCAAGAACAATACATCGTGACTGTGAAAAATTGGTGCAGTGCAATAGCTAAAATACAGAGTATAAATGAACAATGTGAAATGTTAAGGGACTCCATTCATCAAACTAGCAAAGACATATTACAGGAGAGAAGTCAAATAGCTAAGAAAAGATGGATGAATGAAGAAATCGTAATGCTGATGGACAAAAGAAAACAGAGTAAAATTGACAAACAAGAATACGCTAAGAAAAATAAAGAAATAAAAGATAAATGTTGGAAGGCAAACGAAAGTTGGTTAAATGAGCACTGCAAATAAAAAAAATTGAATTAAATGAAATTAAAGATACAAGCAATATGCACAGACAAATCAGTGAGGTCACGGGAAGAACAATAAGAATAAATACAGGGTGCTTGAAATCAAAAACTGGAAAGATATTATTGGAGGAATTTGCTATAATGAAGAGGTGGAATTAGTATATAGAGGAAATTGTATGATGGGGAAAGGGATGAATTAACAGAAGAAAGCAGCTTAGAAGGTCCACCTATTCTAAAAGAAAAAGTTAACGACGCTATGAAATATATGAAGACAGGAAACATAGCTGGACCAGATTAACAATAGAAGAATTAGAAGTATTGGGAGAATTTGGAGTAGATATATTAACCAAAGTGTTGAATGATATTTACAGCAGTGGATATTTACCCAGTGATATGCTGCAATCTGTATTTATGGCTATACCTAAAAGACCAGGAGCAATTGAATGTGAAGATTTTCGTACAATTAACCTCATAAACCATATCACTAAGCTTCTGCTCAGAATCATAATGAGAAGAACCAGAAAAAAAAATAAAAATGGAAATTAGTGAAAACCAGTATGGATTTATGGAGGGAAAGGGCACAAACAATGCAATATATACATTACGGACACTAATAGAAAGGTCAATAGAGAAACAGAGGGACATATATTTATGCTTCATAGATTATACTAAGGCATTTGATAAAGTAAAACATGATGAACTGGTTAAAATGTTGGAAGATATCAACATTGATGGGAAAGATTTAAGACTAATAAAGAATATTTACTGGAACCAAGTAGCAGCAATTAAAATTGGAAATAAAGAGGGTAGTTACGAACACATAAACCAGGCGTACGACAGGGATGTGTCTTGTCACCAGATCTTTTCTCCCTGTATAGCGAAGTAATAATGAGAGAGATCAAAGAGATGCCAGGAATACTAGTTGGAGGTTATAATATAAATAATATACGCTATGCAGATGACACAGTATTGGTGGCGGATAATTCAACAGACCTACAACAATTATTAGACGTTGTAGTAACAGAGAGTGCAAGGAAAGGACTCTCCTTGAATATCAAGAAAAAGGGCAAAAAATCCCAAAAAAAAAAAAAAA
>JACEFZ010005676.1:0-36361 GCA_014155875.1 Cepaea nemoralis
CAGTCTAGCCTACATTCGGCAGAACAGTAAGATAGGCTCTCTGTACGTCAAATCTAACTGCATTTACCAATTCACATGCTGGTGCCAGTCTGCCTACATCGGCAGAACAGAGCAGCAGTTAAACAACAGGATGGTTGAACACATACCCAATTGGATTGACAAAATATTATATACAGGTGATGGGAGCCTGGCCAGGCCGACACTACAAATCTCCCACGTCATCGATTGCGCAGCACGTTTTGGAAACCGATCATGTGGTTGATAGAGACAATGCTTTCGTGTGTTGTTTAATACGCAACATAGTCGCTTGTTAACGTTTGCAGAAGCCATCATGATTAATATACATAGGCCAGTTTTGTGCAGACAGAAAGACATGATAGTCAGTTTAAAATTACGGTGGTAGACAATTGAAATTACTCTGCGAACATGTGTATATATCAGCTTGAAGGATTTATCTAGTTATTTTACTTATGTTGTGTGATTTCTGCAGTATGTACCTGGGAGATACAGCGAAATACGCCAGGCAATGAATCGTGCAATCTATTGTTTGTTTCTTCGTTATCCCAATAGTCTGTGTGTCCCAGAAACCACTCTGTGCTATCATAAAGAGAAACCAGCAAGTGCACTTCTGTGAAGATCGTATTAGTGTCGATGGTGACCCCATACATCGGATGAACGACTACCTCGATAAACAATAAAACATTGAGGGTATTTTGAAAGCTGTTCGTGTTGACAGAAGACTTGGTGTAGAGAACGTTGCCTTATAAGTTAGAATATCGGTTGCAGGTTACCACTGTATTCTCTACACTGAACTGCACAAGCGCCATGTTGCCAACACATGGCTCCCAAAACGTGATCTCTTTTTATCACCAATGCGACAATGCAGCTGAGAAAGGCTTCATAGAATAGGCTCCGGGAAGGTTTACAACAGCTGCTTGAACTCTGACAAAAGTGAGTAATTGCTGAATGAAATTATTGTGAGGAACACGCAGTGCAACTTTTTGAATTGCTGCCGACTTTGTAAAAGAAAAACAAAAAAACAAGCACATTCCAAGGCAGATGATACTGGACTACATAAAATCACGTGTTTTCAAACGCTAGGTAAAATGAGGCAGGGACAAGCCAGGCGCCCCCCCCCCCCCCCCCCCCAAATAATAATTAAGAAGTGAAAATTCGGAACCTCCTTTGATACCTATTCAAGGAGTGTGGCACAGACCACAAAACAGTGGTTGTATGACACAATTCTGCCATTACTGGTGGTCTGGAACCACCTATATGACACAATAAAGCAAAGGCATGCAACAAACTACATCACACAAGCAAGCAAAAAACAACTACATCTTACAAGCAAGCAAGTAACAACTATTATCAAACAAACACTCTGCACACTGGAGTTTAGTCACACATTAAGCTAGTGGTACTTCATTTTTAATTCACCACAAACAAATCGCGCAGTAATTATTAGCACGGACCTAGATCTAATGGCATCGTCGACTTTCAGAATAGGGATATCGAGATTAACTTCGTGGTAGGTCGATAAGTGTGTTTGCAGCAAGGTGTACCAAATACCGCATGTCAGTGTCTTCGCTAACTGGCTCCCCAGATACGTCAAAGATGAGCGCAGACAGATGGGACATACACAAGATAAGACGAGTAGCACAAGATATGGATATACACTCCGACGACAGTGAGGGCCCTCCAGGCCTAGAAATAATTTGCTGGACTGATCGATGGATGCAATAAATGTTTCTGGACCCTCTGGGTCCAATAGTCTACCACACAATCAACCGGAAGTGACCGACAACACATTCAATTTATATGATTCTTTATTGAAGACAGTTTTGCACGTAACACAAATGACCCTAAACACATACACAAGTTGCACGGTATATCAACACACCCTACACCCACTATGGAATCACCCTGATGTCACGTGATTTCCTGGGAACTCCTGGAATTCCTTTGTTTGCTGTGAATTAGAAACAAAGTACTAAGCTAGTTATATGTCCTTTACAGGACATCGCAATGAACCCCAGCATTCGTTTGGCTGCTTGTGATTTTCTAGACATTATTACGTTCAGTAGTTTACCATAGCTTTCTGAACGACCGACGCGCATTCCACTGTGAAAATCAACCCAAACTGACTTGCTCCCAAATAGCCAGAGGCCAACTTCGAACCTGGTGTGTCGGGATTGCGAAACTGCGTTTACCCATACACACAACCGCCGACCATTCATGCATACGCAGAGCTGAAGATGATTTTTTGTTGCGCTCACTCGCTTTGAAGTCAAGCGTCGTTCATACGCACTACTTCTAGTAATGCTAGACTTAATTTTGCTGTGTATTAGCCTTCCCTATTAACAGTGTGACTCACTCCGACTTCAGAGATACTTGTAATTTACGTCCCCAAGTCAAGGACGAGAGGTCAACATTTTAGTCCAACTGTCCGGTGTAGGGACTGAACCCCTTACCTCGGCATCAACACACCGGATGTTTAAGACCACGCGTTCTCATCCATTCGGCCAAGCTGACCTCCAGTAAAGATGACTGATCATAACTGAGGACCGTGACATGACGGCCAGGACACTGGCTAATCTGATAATTAAGATGTTTCTACTTCCTCGTCCTATTTAGACGAGAGTACGTCACAGCTAGTTACGTCAAGAGTTCAAAGGTCAGTGTATCCGACTTGACATGCATGTGTGTGTGTGACAGATTGCATACAAAGCAAATGGCTTCACCTATCCATGGGTTGGTGTTCTTTCCCCAACAATTTTGTCAGAGCTGCAGCCTTACAGCCTACCCCCCTTTCACATCTCCAACTGCCGTGGGATTTTCAACGTCCACAACGTGCACACGGTACTACCTATTTTTCGCCTTTATCAGTGATGTCTAGGTATATGATTTTACAACCTAAAAGTTAGGGACTCTCCGTGGCGGGGTGATCAAGCCGTCGGTTTCGCGCTCTGAAGGTTGTGGGTTCGATTCCGGGCCATGTCGTTTGGTTCACGAGTGCACTTTTCTCGGAGACTCCTGGGGGTCGTCGCTGAAGCTACGGAGTTCAGGCTTATGGGACGCTTTCCGCAGGCCACCCTGCGGAAAGAGAAAGCCATATGGGATAACATCAGCTGTAATGAAGTCGATCATCTCGCCATTTAAACATTTTTAAAACAACCTAGAGATCAGGATAGCAATGCAGGTCCGCATGGCCGAATTAAAAAGAAAGGTGTTCTTAAACATCCGTTGGGCTGATGCCGAGGTTAGGGGTTCATCCCGTACACCGGACAGTTGGACTAAAATATTGACCTGTCGTCCTTGACTTGGGGACGTACATTACAAGAACCTTTGAAGTCGGAGTGGGTTTGCCTGATGGCGAAGGACACTGTTAATAGGGAAAGCTAACCCACAGGCAAAATCCAGTCCATCATTACTATAAAAATAGTGTGTATGGACTACGCTTGAGTTTAAAGCGAGCGAGCGAAAAAAACAACACAAGGATACTAATAGTACTTGGAAATATGCCCCGTACCATCATCATCAAGTTCCATGCCGGCTGTAGGCGTCCATACCTCTCTATAGATCTTGGTCTTTGGTGTTCTGGATCAACTCTGCTGTTGATATTTCACCATGCCACTGTCTCAACCCATCCAGCATCATTTCTCTTGGTCTTTGGTTTTCTGGATCAACTCTGCTGTTGATATTTCACCATGCCACTGTCTCAACCCATCCAGCATCATTTCTCTTGGTCTTTGGTTTTCTGGATCAACTCTGCTGTTGATATTTCACCATGCCACTGTCTCAACCCATCCAGCATCATTTCTCTTGGTCTTTGGTTTTCTGGATCAACTCTGCTGTTGATATTTCACCATGCCACTGTCTCAACCCATCCAGCATCATTTCTCTTGGTCTTTGGTTTTCTGGATCAACTCTGCTGTTGATATTTCACCATGCCACTGTCTCAACCCATCCAGCATCATTTCTCTTGGTCTTTGGTTTTCTGGATCAACTTTGCTGTTGATATTTCACCATGCCACTGTCTCAACCCATCCAGCATCATTTCTCTTGGTCTTTGGTTTTCTGGATCAACTCTGCTGTTGATATTTCACCATGCCACTGTCTCAACCCATCCAGCATCATTTCTCTTGGTCTTTGGTTTTTCTGGATCAACTCTGCTGTTGATATTTCACCATGCCACTGTCTCAACCCATCCAGCATCATTTCTCTTGGTCTTTGGTTTTCTGGATCAACTCTGCTGTTGATATTTCACCATGCCACTGTCTCAACCCATCCAGCATCATTTCTCTTGGTCTTTGGTTTTCTGGATCAACTCTGCTGTTGATATTTCACCATGCCACTGTCTCAACCCATCCAGCATCATTTCTCTTGGTCTTTGGTTTTCTGGATCAACTTTGCTGTTGATATTTCACCATGCCACTGTCTCAACCCATGCAGCATCATTTCTCTTGGTCTTTGGTTTTCTGGATCAACTCTGCTGTGATATTTCACCATGCCACTGTCTCAACCCATCCAGCATCATTTCTCTTGGTCTTTGGTTTTCTGGATCAACTTTGCTGTTGATATTTCACCATGCCCACTGTCTCAACCCATCCAGCATCATTTCTCTTGGTCTTTGGTTTTTCCTGGAACAACTTTGCTGTTGATATTTCACCATGCCACTGTCTCAACCCATCCAGCATCATTTCTCTTGGTCTTTGGTTTTCTGGATCAACTCTGCTGTTGATATTTCACCATGCCACTGTCTCAACCCATCCAGCATCATTTCTCTTGGTCTTTGGTTTTCTGGATCAACTCTGCTGTTGATATTTCACCATGCCACTGTCTCAACCCATCCAGCATCATTTCTCTTGGTCTTTGGTTTTCTGGATCAACTCTGCTGTTGATATTTCACCATGCCACCGTCTCAACCCATCCAGCATCATTTCTCTTGGTCTTTGGTTTTCTGGATCAACTCTGCTGTTGATATTTCACCATGCCACTGTCTCAACCCATCCAGCATCATTTCTCTTGGTCTTTGGTTTTCTGGATCAACTCTGCTGTTGATATTTCCACCATGCCACTGTCTCAACCCATCCAGCATCATTTCTCTTGGTCTTTGGTTTTCTGGATCAACTCTGCTGTTGATATTCACCATGCCACTGTCTCAACCCATCCAGCATCATTTCTCTTGGTCTTTGGTTTTCTGGATCAACTCTGCTGTTGATATTCACCATGCCACCGTCTCAACCCATCCAGCATCATTTCTCTTGGTCTTTGGTTTTCTGGATCAACTCTGCTGTTGATATTTCACCATGCCACTGTCTCAACCCATCCAGCATCATTTCTCTTGGTCTTTGGTTTTCTGGATCAACTCTGCTGTTGATATTTCACCATGCCACTGTCTCAACCCATCCAGCATCATTTCTCTTGGTCTTTGGTTTTCTGGATCAACTCTGCTGTTGATATTTCACCATGCCACCGTCTCAACCCATCCAGCATCATTTCTCTTGGTCTTTGGTTTTCTGGATCAACTCTGCTGTGATATTTCACCATGCCACTGTCTCAAACCATCCAGCATCATTTCTCTTGGTCTTTGGTTTTCTGGATCAACTTTGCTGTTGATATTTCACCATGCCACTGTCTCAACCCATCCAGCATCATTTCTCTTGTTCCTTTGGTTTTCTGGATCAACTCTGCTGTTGATATTTCACCATGCCACCTGTCTCAACCCATCCAGCATCATTTCTCTTGGTCTTTGGTTTTCTGGATCAACTCTGCTGTTGATATTTCACCATGCCACTGTCTCAACCCATCCAGCATCATTTCTCTTGGTCTTTGGTTTTCTGGATCAACTCTGCTGTTGATATTTCACCATGCCCTGTCTCAACCCATCCAGCATCATTTCTCTTGGTCTTGGTTTTCTGGATCAACTCTGCTGTTGATATTTCACCATGCCACTGTCTCAACCCATCCAGCATCATTTCTCTTGGTCTTTGGTTTTTCTGGATCAACTCTGCTGTTGATATTTCACCATGCCACCGTCTCAACCCATCCAGCATCATTTCTCTTGGTCTTTGGTTTTCTGGATCAACTCTGCTGTTGATATTTCACCATGCCACTGTCTCAACCCATCCAGCATCATTTCTCTTGGTCTTTGGTTTTCTGGATCAACTCTGCTGTTGATATTTCACCATGCCACTGTCTCAACCCATCCAGCATCATTCTCTTGGTCTTTGGTTTTCTGGATCAACTCTGCTGTTGATATTTCACCATGCCACCGTCTCAACCCATCCAGCATCATTTCTCTTGGTCTTTGGTTTTCTGGATCAACTCTGCTGTTGATATTTCACCATGCCACCGTCTCAACCCATCCAGCATCATTTCTCTTGGTCTTTGGTTTTTCTGGATCAAACTCTGCTGTTGATATTTCACCATGCCACTGTCTCAACCCATCCAGCATCATTTCTCTTGGTCTTTGGTTTTCTGGATCAACTCTGCTGTTGATATTTCACCATGCCACTGTCTCAACCCATCCAGCATCATTTCTCTTGGTCTTTGGTTTTCTGGATCAACTCTGCTGTTGATATTTCACCATGCCACTGTCTCAACCCATCCAGCATCATTTCTCTTGGTCTTTGGTTTTCTGGATCAACTCTGCTGTTGATATTTCACCATGCCACTGTCTCAACCCATCCAGCATCATTTCTCTTGGTCTTTGGTTTTCTGGATCAACTCTGCTGTTGATATTTCACCATGCCACTGTCTCAACCCATCCAGCATCATTTCTCTTGGTCTTTGGTTTTCTGGATCAACTCTGCTGTTGATATTTCACCATGCCACTGTCTCAACCCATCCAGCATCATTTCTCTTGGTCTTTGGTTTTCTGGATCAACTCTGCTGTTGATATTTCACCATGCCACTGTCTCAACCCATCCAGCATCATTTCTCTTGGTCTTTGGTTTTCTGGATCAACTCTGCTGTTGATATTTCACCATGCCACTGTCTCAACCCATCCAGCATCATTTCTCTTGGTCTTTGGTTTTCTGGATCAACTCTGCTGTTGATATTTCACCATGCCACTGTCTCAACCCATCCAGCATCATTTCTCTTGGTCTTTGGTTTTCTGGATCAACTCTGCTGTTGATATTTCACCATGCCACTGTCTCAACCCATCCAGCATCATTTCTCTTGGTCTTTGGTTTTCTGGATCAACTCTGCTGTTGATATTTCACCATGCCACTGTCTCAACCCATCCAGCATCATTTCTCTTGGTCTTTGGTTTTCTGGATCAACTCTGCTGTTGATATTTCACCATGCCACTGTCTCAACCCATCCAGCATCATTTCTCTTGGTCTTTGGTTTTCTGGATCAACTCTGCTGTTGATATTTCACCATGCCACTGTCTCAACCCATCCAGCATCATTTCTCTCGGTCTTTGGTTTTCTGGATCAACTCTGCTGTTGATATTTCACCATGCCACTGTCTCAACCCATCCAGCATCATTTCTCTTGGTCTTTGGTTTTCTGGATCAACTCTGCTGTTGATATTTCACCATGCCACTGTCTCAACCCATCCAGCATCATTTCTCTTGGTCTTTGGTTTTCTGGATCAACTCTGCTGTTGATATTTCACCATGCCACTGTCTCAACCCATCCAGCATCATTTCTCTTGGTCTTTGGTTTTCTGGATCAACTCTGCTGTTGATATTTCACCATGCCACTGTCTCAACCCATCCAGCATCATTTCTCTTGGTCTTTGGTTTTCTGGATCAACTCTGCTGTTGATATTTCACCATGCCACTGTCTCAACCCATCCAGCATCATTTCTCTTGGTCTTTGGTTTTCTGGATCAACTCTGCTGTTGATATTTCACCATGCCACTGTCTCAACCCATCCAGCATCATTTCTCTTGGTCTTTGGTTTTCTGGATCAACTCTGCTGTTGATATTTCACCATGCCACTGTCTCAACCCATCCAGCATCATTTCTCTTGGTCTTTGGTTTTCTGGATCAACTCTGCTGTTGATATTTCACCATGCCACTGTCTCAACCCATCCAGCATCATTTCTCTTGGTCTTTGGTTTTCTGGATCAACTCTGCTGTTGATATTTCACCATGCCACTGTCTCAACCCATCCAGCATCATTTCTCTTGGTCTTTGGTTTTCTGGATCAACTCTGCTGTTGATATTTCACCATGCCACTGTCTCAACCCATCCAGCATCATTTCTCTTGGTCTTTGGTTTTCTGGATCAACTCTGCTGTTGATATTTCACCATGCCACTGTCTCAACCCATCCAGCATCATTTCTCTTGGTCTTTGGTTTTCTGGATCAACTCTGCTGTTGATATTTCACCATGCCACTGTCTCAACCCATCCAGCATCATTTCTCTTGGTCTTTGGTTTTCTGGATCAACTCTGCTGTTGATATTTCACCATGCCACTGTCTCAACCCATCCAGCATCATTTCTCTTGGTCTTTGGTTTTCTGGATCAACTCTGCTGTTGATATTTCACCATGCCACTGTCTCAACCCATCCAGCATCATTTCTCTTGGTCTTTGGTTTTCTGGATCAACTCTGCTGTTGATATTTCACCATGCCACTGTCTCAACCCATCCAGCATCATTTCTCTTGGTCTGTCTCTTCCTTTCTTCACCCTCAATATTTCCAGTTGTCACGATGTTCTTCAATGCCTCTCTTCTCATCACATGACTAAAAGAAAAAGCTGTTTGCCTTTTTCTTATTGTTGTATATAATGTTTTAGTTTCATTAGCCTCTTTCAGGCAATCGTTGTTAGTTACTTTGGCAGTCCAAGGAATTCACAACATTCGTCTCAGGAACCACATCTCTGTTGCTTCCAATCCCTTCCTAATTTTTTTCATTTACATTCCAAGATTCACAGCCATTCAGCAAAGCAGGTTCTGTATAGCATTTCAGCACTCTCTTTCTTACATTCAGTGATAGTGACTTATTGCATAAGATAGTCTTCATTTTGTGAAATGCAGCCTTTGCTTGCCCTATTCTGCTCTTAATCTCTGTTATGCATCTTCCGTCTGATGTTATAAAAGCCCCTAGGTATTTAAAACTATCCACTTGGTGAAGAATGTCCCCTTCTCTCTCTCTTTCACATTAGGGTGTCACCATTTTCTTTGATATCACCATTGTTACTATTTTCTTGATATTCAAGGCGAGTCCTTTCTTTGCACTCTTTATTACCACAATGTCCACAATTGTTGAAGATCTTTTGCATTATCCGCCATCAATACTGTCATCTCCTCCTAAAAAAGTTAGCTGAATATCCTTTACGGACGCAGCAGTCAAACCCAGCATTTTTGGGTGTTTGTGATTCCTGGGCAAGTTTACGTTCAATAGTTTGCCATTACTTTCCGAACGACCGGCACCCACACTATTTCATAAAACAAACAACTCAGCTGTGTTTCGAACGCGGTATGCGGGATTACGAACCGCGTCCTAACTCATTCGCCACGAAGATGGCATCTAGATAGCGTATATTGTTTATCCAATCCAATTTTTGGTACGAATACCCCCTTTCAGCCTTCGAGTTTTCGACTTGGCTATAATTGGGGTATTTATGGAGTAGCTTGTAGTTTTGTCTTTCGTACATTGTGCTGCTTGTGTCAGCTTCCCGGCTTCTGATGGGTTGATTGTGTTCATTCCTTTCTCGTTAGGACTTCCGGTCGCCAACATGGCGGTTAGGCGTTGAGTCGGTAAGGCCTGTGGCGTGTTTATGCTTGTGGCTACGGTTTGCAATCGCATTTTCCTCATGTTGGACTGGTAGTACATGGTTCCGTCGCTCTGCTACTGAGTGAGTGCGTGGGCGATACCGTGAGCTATGAAATTCGCGTGGAATGCTTTTACATCTGTCCTGTACTGTGAACTGCATGTTCGGAACAATGGCTACCGGCGGTTTGCTGAATTGACTGTTTTGCCCTTTCGGTTCACGAGTGCATTTTTCGGGAGACTTCTGGGAGTCGGCGCTGAAGCTGCGGAGTTCGTGCTTTGTGCGACAATTTCGGCGGGTCGCCCTGCGGTAAGAGACCGAGCCATGTGAGAAAACCCGGGTCAATGAGGTCTTTCTGGTGACTGCCGAGTCCATCGACGACGAACTGTGGTATTCGTGGATGAATTTTGTGTTGACATTCTGACGGCGGCATTATGCACAGTGTGCCTGTGCGGGCTTATTGGACTGCCGAGACTCCCGTCTATTCCACTTTTCACATTGGACAGTGGGGAGCATTTTGTGTGATATTCGCTGGCACGGGAATGGAGCACAATGGGGACGACCCGTTGCCGTGAAGTTGGCACCTCGACTAACTAACTAACATTCCTTTCTCGTTAGGTATGTTTGGAATATTGTTTATATTATAACCTCCGAATATTATACCTGGCTTCTCTTTGATCTCTCTCATTATTACTTCGCTATAAAGGGAGAAGAGATCAGGTGACAAAACACATCCCTGTCGTACTCCCAGCTTTATTTGTTCATAGTTTCCCTCTTTATTTCCTATTTTAATTGCTTCTACTTTGTTCCAGTAAATATTTTTTATTATTCTGAAATCTTCCAACACTTTAATAATTTCATCATGTTTTACTTTATGGAATCGAAGCCGGTATCTTATGAGCCTGAGGCGGACACCCAAACCTCTCAGCCACGGCGCCTCCCTAAGGACCACACTATCACAGCCTTAAAATACTGGCAATCTATATGAAACGCCAGCTGTCAGTGATGGATGGCGCCATCAGATGGCCACAAGTTAGGCAACCAGAGGTCAGACGTAACGTCCTGTCACGTGACACTAGAGGAAATCAAGCTCGGTTGCAGGAGCGACAGCGCTGGGTAGTAATTTACTCCCAGTGGCGTCATCTCATGTGAGCATTATCAAAACTGCGAGCATTTGTCTGATTTAGCAGGCGGGCACCTGCTGACAGCGACAACATCCAAGGCCGCGCTGTGGCAGGCTAGCGTGAATTATGACATTATGTCGCAGCAGCTGATATGTAATGGATATTTGGGGAGCGATGAGTGACGGCATGTGCTGCAAATATGAGAGATAACACATGCAGAGGTAATAGGAAACCTCGTTAAGACAACATAAGCCGTAGAGGGTTTTGCGGTCGTCGGGGACTGCCTCCGTCTGAGTGATGGGACCCATTTAGATTATGGCTTTCATAGGATTGTTGTACTGCTGCAATGGGTCACCCGTAGAAGTACAATTAGAAAGAAAGAAAGAAAGAAAGAAAGAAAGAAAGAAAGAAAGAAAGAAAGAAAGAAAGAAAGAGAGTAAAGTAGAAAACATCCAGAAAAATCAAAAGTGAAAAAAATTCACTGTTAACCTCATTCTTTGTTACTTTTTATATTATGCTTTTCTATCTGTCCATCTAGACCAACAAGCAGCGGTTAGAATAGATGGCGAGACATCAGATTTGTTTGACATCAAGCAAGGAGTCCGTCAGGGGTGTGTGCTGTCCCCCTATTTGTTTAATCTGCACGCCGAAAATATAATGAGAAATGTAAGAGATTATATAAACAGGCAGCTATATGATGAACTAAATATCGGCGGTCATGACATACCAGAGATTCGATATGCTGATGATACAATATTGCTATCCACAACACAGAATGGTATAGAAAACCTAATAACCTCAACCCAGTTGAATAGTGAAAATCACAAATTATATCTCAACATAGCAAAAACAAAGATAATGCATACAGATAAGACTACTATGGAGAAAGAAATATATGTTAATGAGGAAAAATTGGAGGTGGTGGAAAATTTTGAATATCTTGGGTTATTGACTACCAACAACGATAACACAATGAAAGAAATTAAACGACGACTATCAATTGCTCTTCAAAGACTAAAACAACTGAATAAATTATGGAATGGGACAGACAGAACTACAAAAATTATATTTTTAAGAGCATGCATCTTTCCCATTGCAACATACGCCTGTGAGACCTGGACACTTACTAAACAAGCTGAACAGCGCATAAATGCCTTTGAATACAAATGTTATAGACGAGTTCTAAGAATATCTTGGGTAAAGAAAAGAACAAATGCATCCATACTTCAAGAGCTGAATATTGAAGAGGGTTGGCTATTAAAGACATAAAACAACGAAAATTGAAATATTTTGGTCACTTAAAACGTCACGAAAGTTTGGAGAGAACAATAATGGAGGGGTATATGCCTGGGAAGAGAGGAAGAGGAAGGCCAAAGAAAAGATGGGTGCAGGATGTGGCGGATGATCTCCAGATGGGTTATCGGAAGCGGGGCATCTTGCTTATGATCGAGAGGTTTTCCGGAAGGTTGTTATGGGAGCGAGGTTCTGCAAAGGACATTTTACTGAATGAATGAATGAATGAATGAATGAATGAATGAATGAAGAATGAATGAATGAATGAATCTGTCTATTTCTCTACCTATCACGCGCGGGTCAATAAAAAAAAAATGGTGTCTCCATGTGAATTCGAACCCATGATCACCGGGCCAGCGATCCACCAACGGCGCTACCCCGGTGTGACATTCAAATAGCAATAATTCCTTGTAGGAAATGGTTCATGAGTGGGCGGTTGAGGTCTAACAGTGATAGGATACACAAACGACATCCTGGGCTAACACCATTACATCGCGGACAGGTTGCAGCAGTGCTACACCTGAATGTGTTTCTGCAGGCATGGAACAGTGAAGACCTTGGCTACTAACACCCCATCACGATACTCCCGCGATACGTACACTGGGCTATGGAAAGTAAGAAGATGATTGATTTCTTCAGCTCCAATAAGCTCGTCCACATACATGCGAGGCGCGTTAAACACACATGCCGTGACCACAGTAGTTCACAACTAAATAGCCTTTATCTGCCTGTCTCTGTGTTTGTCTGTGTGTGCGTGTGTGTCTGTCTCTGGCTATACACCCACCCACCCATCATCTATCTATCTATCTATCTATCTATCTATCTATCTATCTATCTATCTATCTATCTATCTATCTATCTGTCTATCTATCTATCTATCTATCTATCTATCTATCTATCTATCTATCTATCTGTCTCTCTATCTATCTCTCTGTCTCTATCTCTCTGTCTATCTATCTATCTATCTATCTATCTATCTATCTATCTATCTATCTATCTATCTATCTATCTATCTATCTATCTATCTATCTATCTATCTATCTATCTATCTATCTATCTATCTATCTATCTATCTATCTATCCATCTTTTGGTTTCATGTAGCTGTATCAGTGCATGCTAGTAGTTTGTGTGCTGACAAAGGCTTTAGCCGCAACAGCTATGTTGCCACCTGTGAATGTGTTCTGGTAAAGCTTACTGATTTTACTGCTCATTTTCACTGATCAGCTTCAATTAAATTTTTGGACTATAACGCCATATTTATAGTAAAAACAATTCCATGTTGGAAATTCGAACTCTTATTAACACGCTCTACTCATTTAACAATCATCGGCGAAGATAATTCTAAGCTATTGTATTCTAGAGACACATTACGATACAGAGAGCAGAGAATGTGGGGGAAACGATAAGTGGACCACAGCTTGTGTGGATATCAAATCTGAAAACTAATATTAGGATGCGATCAGTTAACTCTGATAACTGGAACCGTCTGATACAGACTGACACATAAACTCCATTAACGGTATCACAAAATTGCCCAGATCGATTATCCAAGTGATCTATTAAAATAGGGACCGCAGTCTAGTGTTTTTAGTTGATAGCCAATGCCGTATTGCTGCTGTCGGTTGATCAGGCAGGTAGGTAGGTCGGTCAGTTGGTGTGTGAGTGTGCCTTTATGTCTGTCTGTCCGTCAGTATGTAGGTAATTTCATAAACAAACACACACCTATTGTTTGGCGGGCACAGAAGTAGAAACAAGAACGGGTGTCTTGTTGGTCGCGCGTCAAAAAACAAAACAAAACAAAACAACAACAACACACGCATACACTTATTCCTTCCTTTAGCGAGGCATTGTTATTTGGGGGTGACAAGTTCAAATCCCGATCGGTAACTACAGCTTTCAATTTTTATGTTGTCTAGTGTACCCTCTAGTCTTTACTTCTTTCTCCAGCTTCATTCAGTACTAAACAATGCGTGTGTGTTTATTTATGAACTGTCTTAGCGGCCTCACAGGGTTCCCTACTTCCTTCCTCTACTTCAATGAGCGTCAAACAGTGCGTGCGTCTTCATTTAAGAAATGCCCTAATGGCCTCAAAGGGTTCCCCAATTGATATTTCTGGTGTGAAGTTTTGAAGGTTGAGCATCTAAAGGAGGGATTATTACAGTTTTGAAACTTTCACATCCGAACCATTTTGATCAGAGGATATTTTTCGCGACCTCGTCTTTCTTGGATTCCCCAATTGATGTTTCTTTGTAATACGTTCGCACAAATGTATACAGGTAGGTAGGTAGGTCAGCAGGTAGGCAGGCAGGTAGCTAGAGGTATGAAGACGCAGCATCAAGACACGATACAGACAGTAAAACAAAGACTCGGTGGTGGTTTAGGACCAGCCAAGTTCCACAAAATGTCGGTCCAGCTCACACAGACTTTGGGTTCAGCTGATAAAGTCAGCTCGTGGGGATCGCCTCCAGTCGGGAAGCTTGATCTATCGCTGCATCAATTATCGCATTACGTACAGAGAAGTGTTATCTGCCTGGCTTGCAGACAGCAGTTTTAGCGGGAACGACACCTGCAAAACTGGATTATCTGTTAGGATATTTATGAGTAGGCAAGAGAGCCGTGCCAAACCCAGCGTTCGTGAAACGGGCCGTTTCTTTGACGTATTGCATCAACGTGTGCGTCTGTTTACTGAGGATGGTGCACTAGCGCGGGTTTATAGATGGACCAATAGATAGACACAAAATCAATAGGGAGGCAGGGAGACAACAAGCAGACAGACAAGCAAGCAGAGACAAGCAGACAGAGAGGCAGACAAGCAGACAGACAGACAAGCAGACAGACAGACAAGTAGACAGGCAGACCAGCAGAGAGACAGACAGCTAGACAGACAGACAAGCAGAGACAGAGCAGACAGAGACAGACAAGCAGACAGAGAGCAGACAAGCAGAGAGACAGACAAGCAGACAGACAGACAGACAAGCAGACAGACAGACAAGCAGAGAGACAGATAAGCAGACAGAGAGGCAGACAAGCGACAGAGAGACAGACAAGCAGACAGACAGACAAGCAGACAGACAGACAAGCAGACAAACACACAAGTAGAGAGACAGACAAGCAGACAGAGAGGCAGACAAGCAGACAGAGAAGACACAGACAGACAAGCAGAGAGACAGACAAGCAGACAGAGAGGACAGATAAGCAGACAGAGAGACAGACAAGCAGAGAGACAGACAAGCAGAGAGACAGACAAGCAGACAGAGAGACAGACAAGCAGACAGAGAGAAAGACAAGCAGAGAGACAGACAAGCAGACAGAGAGGCAGATAAGCAGACAGAGAGACAGACAAGCAGACAGAGAGACAGACAAGCAGACAGAGAGGCAGACAAGCAGAAGAGAGAAGACAAGCAGAGACAGAGCAGGCAGACTAAACAGCACAAGTAGAGACAGACAAGCAGACAGAGAGACAGACAAGCAGACAGAGAAACAGACAAGCAGAGAGACAGACAAGCAGACAGAGAGACAGACAAGCAGAGTGGCAGACAAGCAGATAGATAAACAAGCAGAGAGACAGACAAGCAGAGAGGCAGACAAGCAGATAGATAAACAAGCAGAGAGGCAGACAAGCAGAGAGGCAGACAAGCAGAGAGACAGACAAGCAGAGAGGCAGACAAGCAGAGAGGCAGACAAGCAGAGAGGCAAACAGGCAGAGAGACAGACAAGCAGAGAGGCAGACAATCAGACAGAGAAGACGACATGTAGAGAGACATGCAAGCAGACAGAGAGGCAAACAAGTAGGCATATGGACAGACAGACAGGCAGGCAGAGAGATAGACATATATGCCTGCCTACCTATCTCTCTACCGACCTGCATCCACTAATCTCTTCAAATGGCGACTGACAAACATCCAGCTTGCCCGACAGAGAAACATAAGTTACGTACGGTCGTACAGAAAAACAGACAAAGTGAGGACAGAAAGAACAGACAGACAAAGTGAAGACAGAAATTGAAAAATAAAATGCACAAACTTTAGCTAAAGAGACTGAAGAATTGGGCACCAAATCCCTTCTTGAATTCTAATCTGTGTTCCAACAATCCGGTTAAACATTCTGGCAGGTAGACAAATAAACGGAAAAACAGATAAACGCACCATCCATCCATCCATCCATCCACCCCCCTTCCACCTACGCACGTACATACCTACGTACCTACCTACCTACAGACAGACAGATAGACAAATCAAATCAAATCCCATACCCACACAACCCCGCCACCCACACATACTTCCCCAAACCATCCACACATCTCCAACCACCCACACATATCCCCAACCCAAACACACATCCCCCACAGCCATTCCCACACCCCTACTTTCACCCCCACACATCCCACCAACACCCACAAATATCACTACCCACCAACACCCACACACCTCAACCCATCCAAACACATACCCCCACCCACACATCCCAACCCACACATATCCCCACACTCACACACATCCTCCCACACACCCTCACATCTAGACACATACAAAATGCCGCACGTGAGCAATGAAACTAGTATGAACAAACTCCCACACTTTACTCACACATATACACTGACAATTGTCGTGAGCAGTCTCATAAAAATGTTAAACATGGAGAAAAATGTGTACATAAACAGTGTGTGAAGTGACACAGACAGACAGACAGACAGACAGACAGACAGACAGACAGACAGACATAAGTTAGAATGGCACACGAACGGCTAGATATGACCGACATACCATGTATATCTGAGTGAGTTAACGTACGGACTGTGACAAATAAAGAGAGTTTATCAGGAGAAGACACAGCATTGCCAGTTAGAGACTGCTCCATTGCAGACACTGACACTGGGGCGTGAAGTGTTAGGCCACCGAATACTCTAAGCCACAATATATGCGATGTGGTGTCCACTTTTCCTCCGAGACAATTCCTAGCACATTGTGAAAATTGTCAGCTACCCACATTATGAGGCTGAATCAACCTCCATGGCCATACTGTTCGAAAAACATAACCCAGCCTCTGCTGAGGATTGAACCCCAGTCACTGTAATGGCACTGACTACTATGCCTCCGCGGCTCTGATACAACATTAAATGTTGTATGTACTTTGCAGGACGTTGCTGTCTATCCCAACCCCGTGTTGATTTACTAGGCAATTTTAAGTTCAGTAGTCTATCACTTCTTAGTTTTTCTACGAGCAGTATTGGTGTATCAAGTATAAATGTATCAAGAAGAGAGAAAATCAGAAAACGAAGAAATTAGGACTAAAGTGGGGGTTATAGCAGCGTTAGATTTATTAGAATGCAGCAAGTGAAATGGTTTGGTCAGGTAACTAGGTTACCAACTAACAGTATACCACAACAGGCAATGAGTACAGACCAAATGCAACCAGAAGAAGAGGCCGACCACGCAAACGATGGACGGAGGGAATAACAGAGTCCATGGGAATCTCGATACATGAAGCATGTAAACGGACACTCTCCCGCTGTTTATACTTCACCTCGACACTGCGAGGTACAAGAGGAACATCATGATGAGAAGAAGAAGTAGTCTACCACTGAAAAATGTTGACAAAACCAACTCATGTCACCGCCTAATCTGGACGAAGACTGACAAGTACACTTCTTTCAGTACAGGCTGAGAACATTTCTGAACACTAGTCCGCCGCTCTACATGACATTATCAAGTGTATCGCTGCGGGGCCAGACGGAAGAATATACACAAGAGAAACGGAAGAATATACACAAGAGAAACGGAACACATACCGCTGTGACAGGCACCTCGTCACGCCTGCTGTGTTCATGTGTGTCAGTGGGTGGCGCGAGGGAAGCTTGCCATGTCTTAATTCCACACTGCCGACTTCTGATACTATCAGGAATTGTGAATCTCCGTGTGAAAGAAGATTTGAACCTGGTTAGTGAGTGCTTTTGTGGTCAGTGGCCTGTACAGATTATCCAGAGAGACAACCACTGTGTAGATATGGACTCTGTTAAAGTACGGTTGTCGCGCTGGTGTTCATGTCTAGCTTGTCCTTGGTGGAAATATTCTTATACATTGGTTCCTTCGACGTCATGTGTGAAGGAATATTGGAGCCTGGTCAGTGGGTACTTTAGTGGTCAGTGGCCTGTAAAGATTGCTGAGATAATCACTGTGTAGATATGGACTCGGTGGAAGTATGGTTGTCGTTCATGTCTTGTGGTGGAAATACACTTGTTCATTCAACATCATTTATGATGAACATGTTCCAATTCCGATGTGATTATAGCTGCCGATTGCTCTGTTGTTTAGTGAATCCTAGGAAAGCTATTTCTTGTCCGTGTCTTCTATCAGCGCCCATAATGTCCCTGGGATTGATTTCTATTCCTATACCAAATAACTCTGCGGTTAAAGAATACTCAAACCAACCTTCACCCTCCCACCCGGAAAGCTAAGGAATGAGTTTATTTTCGTGACTGCGGTTGAAGACACATCCTCGCGGCTTTGCGGAAAAGGAGTCATTTCTTGTGTGGCATCTAAAATGACTTGGTACCGAGACAATACGCACATTTATATTCTGTCTATATGACACTCACTCACGTACGCGCGCAGGCACGCATTCATTCTTTTTCTCTATCTAGCTAGCTACTAGTTAGCTATCTAGACTTCTCTCTCTATACCTAACTACCTACCTTCGTCCATTCACCCACGCACACATGCATCCACCCACCCTTCCATCCATCCGTCTGTCTGTCTGTCTATCCAATCTATGGATTCAAATAAAGGTCGTTCGTTCGATCCAACCATCAATCCATCTGCCTGTGCTCTTGATCTGCACTCCTGTCCGCATACCTATCTTGTGTCTGCACGTCTATAAATGCATTGGTACTGATATAAGTAGAGGACAAGTAGAGATACAGATGAGAAAACACACTAGACAATGTAAACAATAACAGCTATAGTGACTACGCGGATATTCAAACCTGCGGCGTCCAAAAGACCACACAGTTTCTCGAGGGAACAATTGTACTTAACGCAATCCCAATGTGGTCGCCGTTCCTTTCAATTTTTAATACTGTCTAGTCTGTGCCGTATTCTCTAGTTCTTTCCTCTGCTTATATGAGAGCACATCAGTTCCCGTGGATGTACATCACCATCATCGCCAGGACCGTGCCATACTGAGATGCGGAGAGGCTGTCGCATCAGGCGGCACCGTAAAGGGGGCGGCATAAGCAGCGAAGGGGGCGGAATAAGCAGCTAAGGGGCGGCATTTCGAAGACTTGCATCATACTGAGAAAATCTACCGCACGGAACTGATCATCGCACTCCGGACATCTCCTTGGGTGCTCCGATCTCCTGCGTATATCGACTACATTTCTGTCAATCACGATAAAGACAGACACTCAGCAGCCACGTCTTGCACTATCTGCGCAGACAGATGACCAGTCTGTCCGGAATGAGATAGTAGCTTGACCACCGAGATCGAATCAAGCCATCACCAGCTCCCGGTTCCACCAACTAGTATCAGAGCCAATACTCGATACAAAAGGGTTCTCAAACAACTGCCATAATAAGAACTATAACAACTATCAGAGAAATCATGGATAAAGTATTTTCAAGAACATTTCTCCTTCTTCTTCGTTCCTTTTTTTCGAGGGGAGTTCGTCTCACCAAGTTATGCACCCATCAACGGCATACATCTGAGTAAGGCGTGCTTCCTCTAGACAGATTCCATTCAAGCTAATGGGCTCTATCAACCCACAGGCGGGTTTTTCTTTCCTAACAATTTTGCCAAGACAATGGCTTTACGGCCTACTCTTTGTAATTTTCAGCTGCCGTGGGATAACATGCACACTGAACATCATATTTTCCGCCCTTATCCGAGAAGTCTAGATATCCGATCTCACTTCCCAAGAGCTAATATGGAGTTGTGATAATTATCAGATAGCAGTGGTTTTGGACAAATTCTGAGTCCTATGCTGAGATCGAGCCGGAGGCGGACACTTTAACCTTTCAGCCACGGCGACCCCCACCCCCACCACTCCAAGAACGCAGCAACTAACCTGTTCAAATGTCGTTCAATACGCGGGTGTCGCAATACACACTCAAATTTATTGCTCAACGTAGCGACCTTGACTTTTACAGAGCGTAGAGAAACCCTGGAGATTTCAGTGAACCGCAATTGCATGATGAGTTCTAGAGTTGCCTTGTTTCCTTGTTCGCATTTCCTACTACACAATTGTAAGCCAAGCCTGCGGCTGTGACCTTTGTTATGGCAGTTCCACATGACAAATTACGTCCCTGTTTGACTGGCCTGGGTTCATGAGAATTTTCCAAATCTCGGTTCAGTTTTCTGCTATGGTGTTTTTTACGAAATGAACCCAGAGTACGGCACTGTGGCGAAGGGGTTACAAATGCAATCACGAATCTGCATCCCGTGTTAGAAATACAGCTGTAGGCTATTTGGAAACAGATCATCTTGCGCTGGTTTGCATACAGTTATGAGTTCCAGCCATTCAAAAAGCAATGGCAAACATTTTTTTCCATATCCTAGTTACAGGACATCGCTGTCAACACCAGCATTTTACTGCTGTTGTTGATATCTTGGCAAGTTTACGTTCAGTAGTTTGCCATTACTTCCCATACCAACAAGTTAAAACCCAGAGCGATACGGCCTGCTGCCATCGGACGCAGGTAAGCGGGCCCACGAATCGCGTACGCAAGCTCTAAGCCGCGGAAACCGGCAATGGCAAACTATTGAACGTAAAATCCCCTCTGCCGTGCGTCCACCTTGACGAGGTAGAGGGGCTTGCGCGTTCCAATGACCCCAAGAGCTATGCCGACGGTAGCACAGCTACTGGTAGGGTCACCCATGTCGGACAGGTCAAGGGAGAGGGACCAGACGAAGTGACGCACAAACCTGCTGCCTTGTAGGTAGACTGAGGACAGTCAAAGGCTAGGGAAAGCATCCCGAAAAATGCTTGTCGAAATCGGATGTACTGAGCCACAGGCTTGACAAAGAAGTGCAACGTAACTTTATCATTTCATGATGCCACAGATGAAAATTAATCGTTATGGTGCTAATCCCGTGAAGTCCCATCAGGCGGTGATAGTGCCGGGCCCCCTGCCTCGAGGGGGTCCACCCATGACTACTGGTGGTCACCTTCCCCTGTGCTAGTGGAGTCAAGGCACAGAGGAGTAGGTTAAGAGCTATTGACCAAATACCAAGGACACTCAACATACTACAGTGGAATGCCGAAGGAGTTTATAACAAGAAAGAATCCCTGACACAGCATCTTCATAAAGATAGAATAGATGTGGCATGCATTCAAGAGACACACCTCAACGCCAAGCGCAAATTTTCAGTCAGGGGATATCAGGCCACACGTTTCGACCGCGAAGGAATAAAGGAGGAGTTCTAATACTTACACGAAATACAATACCTTGCAGCGAAGTATCTGTGATCTCTGACAACCAAACAGAAATTATAGGTGTTGATATAATGATAAAGGACGTGAAAATAAGAATTTACAATCTTTATAGCCCAGCAGATAAGGATCTTACACTCTAAAACATGAAAATAACTGACACAAATTGCATTATTGTCGGAGACTTTAACAGCCGTTCAGAAAGATGGGGATACAAAGATACTGACAAAAGAGGAGATGAAGTGGAGGACTGGGAAATAGACTCAAATCTCCATCTACTCAACAAAGCGGATGACACACCGAGCTTCTACTCCAGAAGATGGATTACCACTTCTACTCCAGACTTAGCTTTCTGCACAGGAGACATCCTCCACAAAATCGACCGCCATGTGCTGGACCAATTAGCAGGTAGTGACCACAGACCAATCAAGCTTGTAATGAATATGGAGTATGTTTCACAGGAGCAAAAGCCCTTGCCCCGCTGGAATTACAAACGAGCAGATTGGGACAGATTTGCTACACTAACAGACAAATATTGTGAAAACATAAATACATGATATGGCAACATGAAGCAAATGGTGGAAAGTCTAAACAGAGCAATAATACAGGCAGCCACTGAGTCCATTCCAAGAGGAGCGAGGAAAAATTACAAACCATACTGGACTGAAGAACTACAAAGTTTGGAGGACAAAGTTGAAGATGCCAGGAAGACAGCAGAGAGAGAACAAACAATTGAAGCAAACATCTCTCTCAAAGCCATCTCAGCAAAATATAAAAGAACAGTAAATCAAACAACAAGAGATTGTTGGAGGGAAAAAACAGAAAACCTGAATTTTGACAGGGATGGAAACAAACTTGTCACAAAATAAAACCTTGAGTTTAACCCGGTGATTATTATAGAGGATTTCTGATTAAACGGACGATTTGCTAAGCGACAATTGTTTCAACTAATACAGAGAAAACATTCATAGTTGTGGCTGCACGTGTTCCCAAACAGGTCGGGCATAAATAACAGCTGTACGTTTACATCTGGTCAACAGAAATAGGAACATTCGGAAGTGAGATGAATGCATACATCGCTTTGACAGTTTATCAACAGTAATAGACAACCGGAATTGCCAGCTAAGGACAGGAAACAGTCCGTCTGTCACAGAGTTTCGCGACATCAAACAGAAATGGTAGCGGTGATTGTCACCAGGCGACAGAAGATTGACGGCTTGTTATTGGCAACTGTTGTTGGGATCATACAGTAACTCGTTAGTTTGTTGGGGGAGTCAAAAAACTGATGACAACTTTGACAGTGACTAAGCCAGGGAAAATCGATTCTTGACAATGGATGATATGCCCAAATAACACCTGCAGGACATCAACCATGTCACGTGACCAATTTTAGGGGTTTGCCAGAAAACCATGATTGGAGAGGACAGTTGATCGAAAACCTTGGATTTTAGAAGACGTGCTTCGGCACTGTGGTTCTGATGGGAAAATGTCTACCGTGTGCGAATTGAATTAATTTAATTTTACACGTGCCTGTCATGGCAAGAGTGGATGTAATTTGATCTAACTGCAGTGTTGCCTAAGGTAGTCAATATAGTCTATTTAGGCCTAATTAATATAGACTGTAGCCTGGTTAAAACTAAAGTGTGATGCTTAGCACTGTTAGTGGAAAACTAGCTAGAGTAGGGAAATGATACTTGGCTCTGTTAGTTGAAAATAGATTAGTGAAGTGTTGATAAAGCTTTACTAATTGAGAATTGAGTAAGGAGGGATAATTGGGATCTTCTCGTAGGTGTCCCTGGTGGGCGGGGTTCCGCATTCTGTTTGCTGATTTTTTTTCTTGTCTTGGCTTGATGATAACCCTTTTGGTCAGTTAAACTTCCCCCGACAGGTTCCACTGTATTTTTCCCTCTGCCGTGCGTCCACCTTGACGAGGTAGAGGGGCTTGCGCGTTCCAATGACCCCAAGAGCTATGCCGACGGTAGCACAGCTACTGGTAGGGTCACCCATGTCGGACAGGTCAAGGGAGAGGGACCAGACGAAGTGACGCACAAACCCTGCTGCCTTGTAGGTAGACTGAGGACAGTCAAAGGCTAGGGAAAGCATCCCGAAAAAATGCTTGTCGAAATCGGATGTACTGAGCCACAGGCTTGACAAAGAAGTGCAACGTAACTTTATCATTTCATGATGCCACAGATGAAAAATTAATCGTTATGGTGCTAATCCCGTGAAGTCCATCAGGCGGTGATAGTGCCGGGCCCCCTGCCTCGAGGGGGTCCACCCATGACTACTGGTGGTCACCTTCCCTGTGCTGTGGAGTCAAGGCACAGAGGAGGTAGGTTAAGAGCTATTGACCAAATACCAAGGGATACTCAACATACTGAACAGTGGTAATGCCGAAGGAAGTTTATAACCAAGAAAGAATCCCTGACACAGGCATGCTTCATAAAGAATAGAATAGATTGTGGCATGCATTCAAGAGACACACCTCAACGCCAAGGCGACGAAATTTTCAGTCAGGGATATCAGGCCACACGTTTTCGACCGCGAAGGACATAAAGGGAGGAGTTCTAATACTTATACACGAAATACATACCTTGCAGCGAAGTATCTGTGATCTCTGACAACCAAACAGAAATTATAGGTGTTGATATAATGATAAAGGACGTGAAAATAGAATTTACAAATCTTTATAGCCCAGCAGATAAGGATCTTACACTCTCAAACATGAAATAACTGACACAAATTGCATTATTGTCGGAGACTTTAATAGCCGTTCAGAAAGATGGGGAACTCGTGGTAACTAACCAGTTGTTGTGGCGGACAGGTAAGCTGGTTGTAACACGCTTTTATACGCAGGAATTGTATACAACCAGGTGGTAACTAGAAGAGGGACGAAAAGAAGGGTTGGAAGGTGGAAGCAGGGTAGGGAGGGAAGAAGAAGAGGAAGAAAGGCAGGGAGGAAGAAGAGGAGGATGAAGAACTCTTTATCAACCGAGAGCACCATGAATAATAATGTTGCATGTCCATTGCAGGACGTTGCTATCAATCTCAGGTTGATCGTGCTCCTTCCTCCTCCTCCTCTTATTCCCTCCTCCTCCCTCCTATTCCTCCCTACTCCTCCTCCTCTCTCCGCCTATCTCTTCCTCCCTCCTCCTCTCTCCTCCACTCTCTTCCTCCTCCCTCCTCCTACATCCTCTTCCTTCTTCCTTCGCCCTCCCCCTCCCTTCTCCTCCTCCTCCCTCTTCCCCCTCCTCCGTCCTCCTCCTCCTCCTCCTTCTTCCTCCCTCCTCCTCCTCCTTCCTCCCTCCTCCTCCTCTCTCCTTCTTCCTCCTCCTCCCTCTCCGCCTCCTCCCTCTACCTCCTCCTCCCTTCACATTCCTCCTCCTCCCTCCTCCTCCTCGGTCCTCTCTCCTCCTCCCTCTACCTCCTCCCTCCTCCTCCCTTCACATTCCTCCTCCTCCCTCCTCCTCCTCCCCCCTCCTTCTCCCTCCTCCTCCCTCTTCCTTCTCTCTCCTCCTCCTCCCTCTCCCTCCTCCTCCCTCTCCTCCTGCTCCCTTCTCCTCCTCCCTCCCTCCTCCTCCACCCTACTCCTCCCTCCTCCCAATCCCTCCTCCTCCCTCATATTCCTCCCTACTCCTCCTGTCTCCTCCCTCCTCTTCCCTCCTCCACCTCCCTCTTCCTCCTCCCTCCTCCATTTACCCACGACAGACAGACAGACAGACAGATAGTCGGGAGAAGCCTGATTCGCGGGAAAAATGCCACGAGGAAAATCCAACAAGAAACACGCTGTTGCCAAGATGTGCAGCGTGGGAGCCGACACCAAGAAGAAGAACGTCGAGAGCCCACCTGCTAGCTGCATCAAAGAGCCTGATATTACAGCCATCACTGAAGCTACTACGAGGGAGAAGATTGACAGCCCAACACAGTCAACCAAGACAGCAGAGAAGGAGGAGAAAGACACCAGAGTCGGAAACACCGACGCGAAAACAATCCGATGGGTTGTCAAGCGGATTCCTGTGGAGCTGACAGATGAAGAAATCCTGAAGCAGCTACGTGAAGAGAATCTCCACATCCGATTCTTGAAGGCGGAGCGGCTTCTCACCTACTCCAAGGTACCTACAACCTTGGCAGTGGTGACGTCGGAGGGCAGCGAGATGCCGACCCAGCATCATTCAAAAGAGAATACAGCAACCAGAGAGATTCATACCAAGAATCACGCAATGTTCCAGATGTCAGAAGGCCGGCCACAGTAGAGCTAAGTGTCGCAGCAAGACGGAAATATGCCGATACTGCGCCGATCACCACGCCTTCAAGGAGTGTCCGCTGGCCAAGCTGGACACGGACTTCCGAGCACCCAACAACAAAAGAAAGTGTGCCAACTGCCTGGGCAAACATGGAGCAAGATACCTGGGCTGTCCGTACCTACAGAGACCAGAGAGACGTCTTAAAGATCGCCATCATCACAAAGACACCATTCAAGGAAGCAATGCAGATGGGCGAGACAGCCACGGGTATAGCACAAGCTGAAAGAGATCAACTTCAAAAGCAGATCGAACGAGTTAAAGAAACAAGTCAAGCTACTGCAACACATCGGCGCCAACCAGCGACAACGAGAAACTTCTTGCCGAAATAAAGGAGATCCAGCGGGACATCAAACAAGAGGTGGAGAATATGAGGCAGATGGTAAAGATAAATGAAGAGATTCTGCGAGACATCAAAGCGGTCAGAGAAATTCTAACAATCAAAAGGGGGCAAACCCAAAACAAACCAGCACAAGAAACAGAAAAGCACACAGAGGAACCGCAAGAATGACATCCAACAAGAGGACGAGCCAGAACCGCTAGACAAAGCTAGCAACCCAGCCACGACACTAGCCCCCCTGACATCCGAAGTAAACCAAGACGAGCACTCTGAGGACGACACGGATAGGCCCACTGCGCCTACCTTGGAGGAGCTACGAGAGTCGGCAAGGATGGAGAAACTCAGATACCAGGAATTCAAAAGGTGCTGGATTGAGAGAGAAAAGAAGAAGCCAAAAAGACTTAGGAGACCGGTAGATTACCCACTGTAATTCTGGAACAGGATACCGACTACTCGTACTACAATAGAAGACGGAGAGAGAAAACCATGGCTGACCGCGGAGGAAAAAAGCCAATGGCCGAAGCTAAAACTCGAAGATGAAAAAAAGTACAAGAAGGAAAATAGAAACGTCGAAAAGCTCCTACACAAATTACACAACGAAGGGAGACTAAATGACCTAATAAAAAGTCCTTATAAGGACTGCAGCCAGTAAAGCCAGACGAGCCAGGAGACTACACCAACAAAGAAAACAAGTGGAAACATGCACAAAGGACAGCCGCCGGCCGATCCCCCAGCTGGAGCGAGATAACGAGCGAGAAAAATATAAGGACTTCAGCCAGACGAGCCAGGAGCCTACACCACAAAGAAAACCACAACAAACAGAAGAGCACAAAGGATAGCCGCCGACAACTGCTGACGTTCACAGACACAAAAGCTACATAACCAGTCCGAGATAGGACTCACAAGACAAGAATTAGAGTGAATAAACCCACAAAAACCACGATCCTCAATAATAACCACAGCTGATGAAGCAGGTTAGACGAGGACGAGTTTGGAATTTTTGTTTTGAAAATTGGAATTGGAATTGGAATGCTCCCCACCAGGAGTTGGGCGATGCCGGGCCGGGTCAGACAGACAGACAGATAGATAGTCGGGAACGGGAACTTATATGACTACTTATATAAATTAAATGAGATGCTCCCCATCAGGGTCTGGGCGAAGACGGGCCGGGTCAGACAGACAGACAGACAGATAGACAGACAGACAGATAGTCGGTAACGGGAACGAGAACTTATATGACTACTTATATGAATTAAATGAGATGCTTCCCACCAGGGTCTGGGCGAAGCCGGGCCGGGTCAGCTAGTCTTATATATAAACGGCAATCTTCGTCTGTCTGTCTGTCTGTATGTATGTATGTATGTATGTATGTATGTATGTCCTTTATGCGTTCGCGAACGGCCCATCCGATTGAGATGAAATTTTCTACACGCCTTCCTTTCATTCCAGCGCTGCCAACTGTCGTATTTTTTTTCTTCTTCTTCCTCCTCCTCCCTCCTCCCATTCCCAAAATACGTACGTAAATATATGATGATGATGATGAAAGAATCCCCGAACCAAAACGCTAGGAAAAGGGAAGAAAATGACGTGACTACACAGAATCGTCACACGGCAATCATCATCATCATCAAGTGCCGTGCCGGCTGGCGTAGGCGTTCAACTCTGCTGCTGATATATATGCCTCCATGCCACGGCAATATCAATAACAATTCATCTTTTTATGTGTAAGGAAGTTATCTACAGTCGTGTAGAAGGGAAGAACAATCAATGGAAGGACCGAAATCACAGAACCTAGACGAGTATGAATTCGGAATGGCGAACTCCCTCCTCCTCTCTTCTCCTCCTGCCTCTACCTCCTCCCCTCCTCCTGCCTCTACCTCCTCCCTCCACCTCCCTCTACCTCCTCCCTCTCCCTCCTCCTTCTCCCTCTTCCTCTTCCCTCCTACTCCCTCTACCTCCACCCTCCTCCTCTTCCTCCTCCCCGTCCCTTCTCCCTCCTCTTCCCTTCTACTCCCTTCTCCTCCTCCCTCCTCCTCCTCCCTTTTCCTCCCTCTACCTCCTCCCTCCTCCACATCCCTCTTCCTCCTCCTCCCTCCTCATCATTCCTCCTCCTCCTCCTTCTACCTCTTCCTCCCTCCACCTCCTCCTCCTCCCCCACCTGCGTTCTCCTCCTCCCTCCTCCTCCTTCACCCTCCTCCCTCACCCTCCTCATCCCTCTTCCTCCTCCTCCTTCTCCCCTTTCCCCCCTCCATCTCTTAATCCCTCCTCCTCCCTCCTATTCCTCCCTCCCCCTCCTCTCTCCGCCTATCTCTCCCTCCCTCCTCCACTCTCTTCCTCCTCCTCCTCCTACCTCCTCGCCCTCCTCTTCCTTCCTCCTTCGCCCTCCTCGTCCCCTCCCCCTCCTCCTTCTTCCTCCCCCTCCTCCTCCATTCTCCTCCTCCCTTCACATTCCTCCTCCTCCTCCCTCTACCTCCTCCCTCCTCCTCCTCTTCCCTCCTCCTTCTCCCTCCGCCTCCTTCCTCCTCCCACTCTCTCCTCCTCCTCCCTCCTTCTCCTCCCTCTTCCTGCTCCCTCCGCCTCCTCCCTCCTCCTACTCTCTCCTCCTCTCCCTCCTCCTACTGCGTTCTCCTCCTCCCTCTTACTCCTCCCTCCTCTTCCTAATCCCTCCTCCTCCCTCCTATTCCTCCTGTCTCCTGTCTCCTCCTCCCTCCTCCACCTCCCTCTTCCTCCTCCCTCCTCCATTTACCCAAGACAGACAGACAGACAGACAGTCGGGAACGGGAACTTATATGACTACTTATATGAATTAAATGAGATGCTCCCCACCAGGAGTTGGGCGATGCCGGGCCGGGTCAGACAGACAGACAGATAGATAGTCGGGAACGGGAACTTATATGACTACTTATATGAATTAAATGAGATGCTCCCCATCAGGGTATGGGCGAAGCCGGGCCGGGTCAGCTAGTATACTATACATGTCTTTACAAGCAGTGGCGCCGTTAGGTCAAGATCGGCTGGTGCTGATTTGTGCTTGCGCGGAAATAACCAAAGGGGGCAGAGTGGGGATTCTAGCGACCCGTCATATAATAATAAGCTGTGTAAACATCGGCCATTCGAGGTGCCCACGCAGTGCAGAAAGTGTCAGCCGCAGCGACTGCTCCAATGGTGCGTTTCCAGTACAAACTCACTGACATGGTTGGGTTAATCAAGGACTGCGTTATTTCATGACTGGTGACCTGGGAACTCGTGGTAACTAACCAGTTGTTGTGGCGGACAGGTAAGCTGGTTGTAACACGCTTTTATACAGCCAGGAATTTATACAACCAGGTGGTAACTAGAAGAAGGAGACGGAAAGAAGGGTGGGAAGGTGGAAGCAGGGTAGGGAGGGAAGAAGAAGAGGAAGAAAGGCAGGGAGGAAGAAGAGGAGGATGAAGACTCTTTATCAACCGAGAGCACCATGAATAATAATGTTGCATGTCCATTGCAGGACGTTGCTATCAATCTCAGGTTGATCGTGTAGTAATTTTACGTTTGTCATGCTCTCTGAACGAACAAGCCAATGTGTAAGTCCAACGAACTGTGGGTGTAGGGACTGAACCCCCCACACTACCCCTATACCACCTTCAGCGCACCGGAAGCTTCAGAAACAAAGCACTCTGATCTTTTCGGCCACGTCAACTTCTACATATCCAGCAATCACCTCCCTAAAAGACAAAAGCAGACTTCCCAACACAAATCTGAGAGTGTAGCCGTGCGGTTAGAATTCTCGCCTCTCACACCGGGAGACACTGGTTCCTTACTACTAGCGTTCTCTATCAAAGCAAGATGATTAACTTCATTGCACCGGATTGTATCCCATATGGTTCGGTCTCATTCCGCAGGGCGGCCTGCCTAAAGCGTCGCACAAATCACGAACTCCGTCGCTCCAACAACGACCCCCAGGCGTCTCCGGAAAAACATCAACTCGTGAACCGAACGACGTGGCCCGGAATCGAACCAACAACCTTCGGAGCGACGTAAGCACTTCGCCATGGAGACTGTCTTTCTCTATCAGAGCTATGATACAGCCTGTACACTTGCTGACACTAAACCCTCAATATAAACCTGCCCAGCAACCACCATCACAGGCACGGCACAACAACCACAACGATGTCCTTTAGCACAGTGCTTCCCCAAGTGGTGGTCCGTGGACAGGTGCCAGTCCGCGAGCCCTTCCTTGCGGGTCCGCAACGTGAGTTGAAAAAAGTAAGAACGCAAATTATTCCTCCCCACGGAAGCTTGACGGCAGAAGTGGAAGATGATGATGATGAAGGATTGTTTAGAACTTTTGAAAAACAAGATTGTCCATTTCTCAAAACATGACATCCGCACCGTTTTTATTGTGATTTAATTTCAAAATGAATTGAGCCTGCAGTTTATATTATAGGTTAAATGTGTGCATATATTATAGATTTATACAGTTTATTGTGTGTGTGTGTGTGTGTGTGTGGGGGGGGGGGGTAGGGGCGGGAGGGGTTAAAATAGTACGTGCTTTATAGAGTACCACATTAAATATAGTGACTTGCCTGGTGTGGCATGAGTTAACTTTAGCTGCAAAAAGCAACACCCTGGGCGAAGCGTGTACACAAAATATTCATTTCAAACAACCACCGCACTGTGCTTATTTATTGCCCTATTTCCCAATAAGCATCAAGTGCGCACTGCCATATTTCTGCGCATTTTCTACTGTCAGCAAACAAAAGTGTTTCCACAGCTGCACAGTTTTGGAATATCCACTATCACAAAGCAGCAGTTTTATGTGTGCCCACACGGTGCGCCATTATCCGCGCCATCTGCGAGAACGACACGGAAAGAACACAATTACGTAATGTAATCCTCCAGGCACTGGGTTAGGAGGGATGGGGCATAGACAGACAGACCCACAAAGCCACGGCTGTTTGTGTCTCAAGAGATTCTTGACGAATTTTCAGAAGCCATGTGTAGAAGGTCAGAAGGGTTGTGTTATAACGTCTGCCGATGGACGGTTGCAGACGCAAAATAATAACAACAAATCTGGGACGCTGAGGATGTAGGCCAGTAATATGAGTATGGATTTGATATTGTTGCAAGAGGCTGGTGGCTCATGAGTTAGGCCAGCTAGTTCTGTCTGTTGGAGGTTGTCATCATCATCATCATCATCATCATCATCATCATCATCATCATCATCACCATTGATTGATTGATTGATTGATTTAGGAATCGACATCACAGCATTCGGGGCATTCCCATAAGTGCTCCGTCCATATCCTCAGTAGCCAGCGAAGAGTTCCAACACTAATAGTACCAGTAGCAATCTGATCATCATCATCATCATCAAGTATTTCAGGCTTTGGCTTTTTGTTGTTGTTGTTGCATATCCCTTGCAGGATGTTGCAGTCAACACCAGCATTTTTCAGCTGCTGTTGATGCATAATAGAATCTACACATCGCGGAGAGCGAAAGATTCTCTTAGTCCAGCCCTGTAGGTTGTACAAGGGACAAAGTCAATGGTATATGCATGCAAAACCGGGTACTTTTCTTCTTCTTCTTCTTCTTCTTCTTCTTCTTCTTCTTCTTCTTCTTCTTCTTTCGTTCGCTTGAAATATGTCTATAACTGCAATGTTGTCTCTTGTATGAATTTAACTGTCTTGTTTTAGTTCACTAGTGGTCTATAGAGTTTATCTTCCACTGTCCTCTCTCTAGGCCAGAAGGTTTGCTAGATATGTTATATTTTGGGCAGTCTTGGAGTATGTGCTCTGCTGTCTGCGACGCCAATCCACATGTGCACATGGCTAATTCACCAATCTTGAATTTTGTATACATGTGGTTGCGTAATGTATTGTGCCCTGTTCTGAGGCGCAGAATAATAACTTGTTCTGGTACTTTCTAATAGCAAAAGCAATCACTGGCAGCAGCATTACAACACCTACGACAGTCTGTGTGTCTGTCTGTCTCTCCTTTTGTTTACAGAGCGAGCGAGCGAGCGAGAGAGAGAGAGAGAGAGAGAGAGAGAGAGAGAGAGAGAGAGAGAGAGAGAGAGAGAGAGAGAGAGAGAGAGAGAGAGAGAGAGTAGCTAATGTTGGTAATTTAGAAGAGTAGCCAAGTAAATTATTAGAAAATTTAGACATAGTTAAGATCTTCTCCGCACGTTATGAAGGTGAAAAATTTGACAACTTAGTGACAACTGACAAACACGATGGAAAATAAAGCAAGAGGAAAGCAAAGAGGCAAACACATGGACGGCTTGGCACATGGCATAATCAGGACAAGAACACAGACCTAGTCCAAGCCTGGTGACCGTGCGAGATGTCGAACTATGACCGCTCAATTGTATCGATGTGGCACATTGTGCTGTTAAAAAAGTTAGTTGCATATCCTTACAGGACGTTTGTAGTCAACTTTAGCATTGTTTGGCTGTTTGTAATTCATGGGCAAGTGTACGTTCAGTTGTTTGCCATTGCTTTCTGAACGACCGGCACTCATACCATTGTATGGAAACCAACGCACGGCGGTCTGCTTCCAAACTGTGTTTCGAACGCGGTATGTGAGATTACGAACTGGACACACTAGACAGCATAAAAATTCAAAACTAAAGTTGCACCATCGGGATTGGAACCTGTCGCCTCCAAATAACGACAGCGTCTCGCCGCAGGAACAAGTGTACTAGGACGCATGACCAACTTGACATCCCCATCACGAGAATGGGGCAAGCTGGACCATGTCGTGACAACGGGGAAACTTGGTAATGGAGATGGGCAAATAAGATCAAGAGAGAAGTTACTAGACAGCTTGGCATCATGGCATGAAGGATTGTTGGTGGCAGAAATGGTAGGCAGAACAAGAGACAGAAGGTTGTGGGCAGACATAATTAGCAACGCCACGCAGCCTGGAGTAAGAAGAAGAAGAAGAAGAAGAAGAAGAAGAAGAAGAAGAAGAAGAAGAAGAAGAAGAAGAAGAAGAAGACAAATTCTTGACACTAATCAGACAAGTTAGTTGTATATCCTTTACAGGAAGTCGCAATCAACCCTAGCATATTTTGGTTGTTTGTGATTTATTGGCAAGTTTATGTTCAGAAGTTGACTATTGCTTTCTGAATGGCCAGCACTCATACCATTTCATGTAAACCAACACAATGTGTCTGCTTCCAAATCGCCCACAGCTGTGTCAAATAGACATACAGTAATAACACTTCTAGAAAGAAAACTTCCCCACTTGGAAACAACGCCCGTACACTTTGACCTTTTGACCACATTAACTCATCAATTTAATGCGCGCCTTTATACACTTATCAATTTTAAGCACGTTCCCGGGCAGAAGGTTAACTGTACAATGCTGGTCCAGGCCGATCCGCAAACACTAACATCCCTATCGTTTCACCATGGGTCGTCCCGACCTAACCTACAAGCTAGAAACTAGGGAGGACTTCGTATGAACAGCAGACAATCTACAATCACACGCTTCTATTATATATATATATATATATATATATATATATATATATATATATATATATATATATATATATATAAAGAGAGAGAGAGAGAGAGAGAGAGAGAGAGAGAGAGAGAGAGAGAGAGAGAGAGAGAGAGAGAGAGAGAGAGAGGTGGTTTCAAATGAAAACCTTAAACGTGTGAAAGAAATTGCAATAACAATGTCATTGTCTTGTAACCTGTCAATATGGTTGTTAAGGAGGTCAAGAGTGTTGAGCACGTAACATCACGGTGCAGACAAACACGGTGACGTCACAAAGATAGTTTAAAGATGGCCGCCCAACTTTTGCACCAAAGAGGAGCAGTTTCTGTTATCCGTTTTTAGTTGTAATCAGTGAAAGATGAGATCTATACAAACTCATCGGCAAATTAAGGTCCAGTATGGGGAATCATGCGTGCAGTCCAGCAAGTGTATAAGTGGAGTAGGAAGTTTCAGACTATTCACGACAGGGTCAGGCACACCGAGTAGTGACCCCTGAGAATTTTTTTTTTTCTACAGGAATCCAAGCATTTTATCGGCGCTGGATGACTTGTATTGAACGCAGTAATGACTACATGGAAAAGTGATACATGTGTTCTTTACTTGTTCCGAATATAATCAGTACAAAAAAAGTTGTAATTTGAAGTCCCTCGTGTGTGTGTGTGTGTGTGTGTGTGTGTGTGTGTGTGTGTGTGTGTGTGTGTGTGTGTGTGTGTGTGTGTGTGTACACACACCACACCCGATATATCGTACACAACCATATGTCACATTGTCTTCCTTTTCCATGCTTCCCTCCGACTTTACCCTCAAGCATATCCTTTAACAAGGAGTTGTGTTTCTTCATATGCCCAAAGTTATCTGTCCTTGTTCTCACTAATGTTCTGTGTAAATCAAATTTCTGTAATAATTCTGTGTTCTCTTCTCCCGCCATGCTGATGTTGCAATTCATTAATCAAACAATATATAACCACTTCTACCGTACCCTCACATTGATTCTTCATTACCTATAAGTATATTACTTAATCATATATACAGTCCGTCAAGAAGAGAAACATTGGAGTATTGCATGAGACTGATTCGCAAAGACAGGTAGTTGCTCACAACGGTATAAGACACACAAATCAAAGATGGAGAGCATCTGGTGGGTCTATTCCCCAAGACGTGTTGGTGTGTTGGGAAGCGAGCAGGCGGAGAGATTGGCTATGTCCGCACAGTTGGGCGGAGTACTGTTACATCAGTGGTTCTCAACCCGTTTTTGGCCCGTGCCCCCCTTCACCATATTTTCATAACGTCATTCCCCCCTGTCGCGAGATTGCCATGAGTTAAACAGATAAATATACCGACGTTTGCTGGGCGTGTATTTTCTAGGCCCACAACAGTCGTACTAACAGAGTAAACACAGCTGCACAGGTTACATCAGGTCAGCCCATATACACATTTGGTGGTGAGTGAAAAGGAATGGATACACCGCGTTGGCAGTTTGTAAACATTTAGAATTACATAGCCTTGCCCGGCGCAGTAGATGGAACAGCCCTGTCTGTCACTTATACTGCCGGACATCAGACGGAAATGGCTGCTGGGATTGTCACCACTGAACAGAAGCTTGACAGTTGTCAACAGTCAGAGACAAACCGGAATTGGCAGCGAGAGACAGGAAAACAGTGCATCTGTCAATTCTTGGTTTCCGGCACATCGAGAAGTTGACGGGGTTATGTGCAACGCTTTGTTGGAAGTAGACATAAACTTGCTGGCTTGTTTTGAAAATCTTAACAATTACTGACAACTTTGACAGGACTAAAGCCAGGAAAATAGATTCTTGCAAATGGCTGATATGTCCAAATAACACCTGTGTGGGGGCGAAAAGGATAACGTCACGTGGACAACTTGGGTAGTTTGCCATATAAACTCGAGTTGGGATCAACTAGGGTGGACTTGAATAATGCTCTAGTCGGAGTGAGGGCACTGCAGCGCCTAGTGGAAATAATATCTACCGTGTGTTAATTAGTGACTTAATTTTACACGTGCCTATATGGCAGATGTAGATATGATTTATAGGACTGCAGTAGTGCCATTTAAGGTATAACTTATTATAATATATTCGTTATAATTACTTTAGGCAGTAGCCTTGTTAAACTATAGTGTGATGATTAGCACTGTTAGTGGAAACTAGCTAGATTAGGGAAGTGATACTTGGCTCTGTTAGCTAGAATAGATTAGTGAAGTGTTGATAAGCTTTACTAGTTGAGTAATGAAGGATAATTGGGATCCTCCCGTAGGTGTCCCTGGTGGGCGGGGTTCCGCATTCTGTTTGCTGATATTTTTCTTTGTCATAGCCTGATTCGACTCTAGGTGGGTAGCTAATCTGCTCTATGACTAAGTCTAGTTAGCTAAAGATCATTAAGCAAGGTGATAGGCTTACACTCAGCCGAAAGGATCAGTGACTAGTACTATCACCAGATGTGTTGTTTCTATCCTAGGTTCCCTACCAGATCCAAGGAAACTCAACAAGTTTTGGGAAAGACTTAAAAAACCCATTCTGAAGAACACCAGTTCAAGAGTCAATAACGTTGCATACAGAAAGCAACTAAAAGCTAAAAGGACGTTGATTCACCACACATAGTGATGATTACAGATGCACCCTACAGCATCAG
>JACEFZ010005677.1:0-52500 GCA_014155875.1 Cepaea nemoralis
AGTTTTATGTAGAATAACATAGTCTTTCACTACCTACAAATTCCTTAACACCTATCGCTTCTTTATCTATACTAGTATTAGTATATCTTAGCCATAACATAAATTAAGAACCTTATTGTGAACACATATGTTTAACTAATATTATTATCGCCTATTTCCCGACGCGCCGCCTACAGCCAACATTAAGTATTTAACCATTCACCCGAAGATCTGAACTCGCTGCCTGTACCACTGCCGGGCCAGCCTAACTACACCTTAGCTACACAACCGCAGAAGCGCGACCTCCTTTCACCTATGTCCAGCGAACAAAAGACAACATTCCTTCCTGTGTCCGTCCCGTCTCCGGCCGACGATCTCACCTATTGTCTGGTTGACCTAGTGATCGCGAGTGCCTGCCATCTTCTTCTGCCGTCTGCTGGGTTTGGTCGCTGTGTTCTATATTCCTTGCAATACTGCCATCTCTTGCGTATTTAAATGCAGTGTTGACCCAGCCTAGTTCTCATTAATCTTGTAGGCTAATGGCTCAGTTTACATGAACATATACAGTTTATCCACACTCTGCTTATCTCTCCGATTAATATGACTCCCAACACTATAGACCAGCCATTTATATATACGTAATTTGCAGGACGTCGCATCCAATCCTAATCCTTTGTCGGACTGCTCATAATTATTCGGTAAACTTACCTACAGTAGTTTGCCTATAGCTCTCTAAACTAAAGTACCTGATTTATAATATACAACTAAACTAATTAGGTCTAAGTCTTATGTCAACTTACATTCTTCTTCTGCCATCCAGTGGGTTTTATGGTCGTCCTTCTGGGTTTCATTTGTCTCTGCCCAATCAATCGCTTGTCGTGGATCCCACTTGACCTTATTGTCATATCTGACCTTTAGTCTCCTGCGTGGTTCCAACCGCAGTGTTCCTGGCTATGGTCGTCCTGTTTGACGTTTAGCCATCTACTGCAACTAACGAGCGGTCTCCTTAGCTGGCGGTCCTCTTAACTCAAGTGGCTTTCTTGCACTTTAACGACCCTCGGACTCTGCGTGTCTTTCCCTTCTTTGGCTTATCTGCCTTGGGTAGGTTCCGTTCACAGATCCTTAGTCGCTCTCACTCCTATCAGTGATTCAGACGAGTTCTAGCATGAGCGCTTGTCCGTCTTCCTTCACTTCCTCCTCCTACAGATACTATACAGACTTGGGCACGGATTAGCCACAATTTCTGAAGTCCTGTTACTATGTTCCTTGGGCTGCCCCAAGAGGGCTCAGCCCCTTGCCGCTCCCGGAGTCCACTATTAACTGTCCTCTCTCCTGCTCGACTCTCCTAACTGACTGGATCCTCAAGTATATATTACTTCTCGAGTTGGCGCCTTTCTTGAATCACGTGACGTCGCTGTCCCTTGTCATCCAATCAGTACTTCGCGTACCCTGCTTAATTTGCATACTACCATCATATCATTAACCCAAATCTACATTGTCTCTGAAGTTCATGGTCCTGAGTTTATCGTCCTTGTTTGAGTTCATGCTCTTTAAATTAGATTTCCCAGCTCAAGCACATTCCCACTGCTATAAATCTGCCCCTCCGTTGTATTTCTTGCCCAAACTGACAGTTCCCGACAAAGCCTATGCTAAGTTTTGGTTTCATGTTTCCTGAATTTCTCATTTCATTAACAACGAAAGGTAAACTCTCGGTTAGCAGGCCATGATCAAGTCAGCGCCCGGTCACTCACTAATTTTGAACTTATACTGGACGGTGAACTTTCTGTCTCAAATCATTCCAGTCATTGCCCTCTAGTAAACTGAGGCAGTATGTGAAAACCACTTTTCCATACTGTCTCATACCCACCTACCAAAAGTTGATGGGTCCCACCATCAATATAGCGTCATTCCTCCTTGAGATCGAAGCCCTGGCTCCGCATCTGACATTCCTCATAAACAATATTGTATGCCTAAGGGGAAAACTCTTTTTCGAACTTCCACCCCAAATAATAATAATAATAAAAATACTGTTGCATCCCCTGCTCTCCCAGTGCCTAAGGCAGTTAAATCTTGTTCGTCTTCTGACGTGCATCATAACAAAATAGTAACCAACTAATATTATCAATAAAGACAGTTCAATCCCTTGCATGCTGGGGATTCCCCAGAAAACAAAATCATCAATCAATGGGTGCAATACTTAGCGGCACCAAAACTAATAAAACAATGTCAATATAAGCATTCACTTAACATGCCACTCCCCTGTAACAACAACAAAACCAACAATCAAATTCACATCGGTGCTACCCACTAGGACGTATGTAGTCATCCTTGAATCTGAAAAAAAAACATTGTAACAATTCCTGTGACACGACAGGCAAATGCCTGGTCACCACACATAATAAAACAACCAATTCTCCCCTATTCGCAAGGACCATCAGCCTGAAGCTGCAATCTTCACAATAACCGCCAATGTACACAAAAACAGACCAGCCCCTACTGTAAGTAAACAACATTTAGTGGTCATAGAAACAAACCAAACATATATCATGAAACAGCTTTCGACATAAAAACAAATGTGCGCCCAGTCGTTGGACATCATGCTCAATTGTCTTGGCGCTGAAATAACTCTGAAAAAAATGGTATGCCCAGTTCTTGGACATTATGTCCTACTCTCTTGACGCTGAAATAACTCTGACAAAAAAATGTGTGCCCAATTCTAGGACATCATGCTGTAACATTTATTCTCCGACCTGCTGCTTCACAAAAAAACATGTACCCGTATTAACGTCTACTCGGGTAATCTCAGATTATAAATGGACTTCTTGGCCTCCTGGCACGACGTTGAACTGTGTGTTGTCACTATGACACCCAATACTACAGTTGTGTCTGCCCAACACGATAGTGAGGCCCACACAAAAATAAAAGCATTCGCGTACCCGACTTGACAATTTCCGCTATGGAAATAACGAGGGAGCTAACTGCTCCACAAAAGTTGATCCCCTCAAGTAGTCATATTCATTTAAACAACAAAATAACATGTTTCTAACTACTTTCATGAACCTGCAAAACAAACAACGGATGGCTAACCGCGGCTACACATGTCGCCTACAACAAAATGTCATTCAATATGAACCAACACCACAGCACGAATGTTTAACTAATTATTTAACTACTGTTCATTGTCACGCTGGAATAAATATATAAAGAATATGTTTCTGCTTGCGGGTGCTCTATGGATTCCGTTTTCTTCTTCACTGAATTTCTACGATTGTTTTCTTTAAAGTGTCTATTCTATACGCACGGGCAGAAATATAGGGCGTCACTGGTCATTCACTGCCCAACACTGTTAACATGTCTAATTCTGGTATCCTGAACACGCTGGTAGGATGAATTCCACCTCTGTTCCCGCCTCTAAAAAAAGGGATATTCTAACTACCACGAATTACACTGTCATTTGTCTCTTCACAACAGCCATAATAAACTCACTAAATAAAACACAGGGGAATATCCCCTCTTGATGATCTAATTGTTCATGCGTGAATTTCTGGTATGCACATGTGCATTGTTTGGCACAGCCCGTCTCGCTCTGTTCTCTTCTGCAGAAGGAAAAAGGGGGGGGGGGAGTTGAAACATATTGTCCTGATGGTTTCAGAGGTTGCCACTGCCACCAGACGTATTGAGTTCAGCCAGGCAAACAGCTGCCTTCCCGACAAACTAACTGACATCCGTCCCACAGCCACAGGTTTGGCTGGCTCTGCATAACAGGTGTGGGAATTGTTCTTATACTTTGCATGGCTCTGGGTTTCGCCTGCCATGCCCTGTCGTCAATCATGACTCTGACTTCCTGGACGAAGAGTGGGTGACCTTTGTATAACGGTGGAGTATTTTATTCTGATACTCTTTAACGATGAAAAGATAAGGCCACCTTTACGTTGACTTGCACTGCTCAGCTGTTGTCTGAGCTCATTTCGGACAGATTCCGCTGCGCTGACTCTCCTTCTGAGATAGCTATCCCTGGGTATTTTGTTGTAGTGGGTTTTTCTGTATTCTTGTAGCAATGTGGTTTGGCCGGTGTACTTTACACAAGAGTTTCTAACTGAACAGACTTAGTAGAAACCTCGCCGACAGATAGTTCAGACAATTTACCAACCAGCTATGAGATAAGTAGCCTAGTAAAGGAACACTTACTGAGACAACTATCGAGCAGGCAATCACGAACTACTGACTGTAAGCGACAGATCTATGTATACGATCTTACTATATAGTATAGCCTGACACCGCCGAGACAAAGTTCACATGGAATATTCTGGGAACTCCTGGACTACAATAGGAACCCCAGATTATTCTGGAAACAATCCTGCCGACGACGCCATGTGTGATCAAGAGGAAAAAAAGAGGAAGAAGAGAGAGGAGGGAGGGAGAAGAGAGAGAAGAGAAAGAAAAGAATGATGAGGGAAATGGTATAGATAGTGTGAAGCCTAAAAGTTCGTTCCTCAGTCGAACTCTGCCTACTACACACTACCTTTGATAGTAAAGAAAGAGGGAGAACAAGGGAGAGAGAGAGAGAAGGAGAACAAGAGGATGAGAGTAAGGGATACGACAGATAGAGGTTCGTGTCTCCGCGTGAGAACAATAGTTAATTACTATTGCACCATCAATGTCTCGTGGTGTATGTTATCAGGTTATAGAAGAGATGTACAGCCTCACCAGGTCTCTAAGCTACTCTAAATTATATTACTTCAGACTGACAAGTCGAAATAAAAGGACAACTCAATACATATTTATTTTCCTTCTGAACAAGTAACAGAGTGACAATCTACAGCATAATCACATAAAGTAACCAGTACATGCATTGAAGACACATCTACGTATAATCGACTCCAAAAACAACACAATACTGCATGACGCCACAAGGGGGGGAGGTAGATAATGTAATAAACTATACAACCAGATGTTAGGGAATATTACCTACTATCACCTCCTAACCGCATGAAGAAAAGGACTAAATCTAGGAATTACACCGGCCTTTGTTTCATAACTATCTCTCCGTAGGCTTATCAGTGGTACATGTATTCAGCCCAAACACCCATTGATCCACAGATTGATCCATCAATCCATATACCCAGGGATCTAATTCGCTCCCATCCAACTTGTTCAGCGGGTAACTGTTTACCCAGACAATGTCTGAAACATTATAAAACAATACCCGTGAGTTTTATGTGAGAATAAACATTAGTCTTTCACTACCTACAAATTCCTTAACACCTATCGCTTCTTTATCTATACTAGTATTAGTATATCTTAGCCATAACATAAATTAAGAACCTTATTGTGAACACATATGTTTAACTAATATTATTATCGCCTATTTCCCGACGCGCCGCCTACAGCCAACATTAAGTATTTAACCATTCACCCGAAGATCTGAACTCGCTGCCTGTACCATGCCGGGCCAGCCTAACTACACCTTAGCTACACAACCGCAGAAGCGCGACCTCCTTTCACCTATGTCCAGCGAACAAAAGACAACATTCCTTCCTGTGTCCGTCCCGTCTCCGGCCGACGATCTCACCTATTGTCTGGTTGACCTAGTGATCGCGAGTGCCTTGCCATCTTCTTCTGCCGTCTGCTGGGTTTGGTCGCTGTGTTTATATCCTTGCAATACTGCCATCTCTGCGTATTTAAATGCCGTGTTGACCCGCCTAGTTCTCATTAATCTTGTAGGCTAATGGCTCAGTTTACATGAACATATACAGTTTATCCACACTCTGCTTATCTCTCCGATTAATATGACTCCCAACACTATAGACCAGCCATTTATATATACGTAATTTGCAGGACGTCGCATCCAATCCTAATCCTTTGTCGACTGCTCATAATTATTCGGTAAACTTACCTACAGTAGTTTGCTATAGCTCTCTAAACTAAAGTACCTGATTTATAATATACAACTAAACTAATTAGGTCTAAGTCTTATGTCAACTTACATTCTTCTTCTGCCATCCAGTGGGTTTTATGGTCGTCCTTCTGGGTTTCATTTGTCTCTGCCCAATCAATCGCTTGTCGTGGATCCCACTTGACCTTATTGTCATATCTGACCTTTAGTCTCCTGCGTGGTTCCAACCGCAGTGTTCCTGGCTATGGTCGTCCTGTTTGACGTTTAGCCATCTACTGCAACTAACGAGCGGTCTCCTTAGCTGGCGGTCCTCTTAACTCAAGTGGCTTTCTTGCACTTTAACGACCCTCGGACTCTGCGTGTCTTTCCCTTCTTTGGCTTATCTGCCTTGGGTAGGTTCCGTTCACAGATCCTTAGTCGCTCTCACTCCTATCAGTGATTCAGACGAGTTCTAGCATGAGCGCTTGTCCGTCTTCCTTCACTTCCTCCTCCTACAGATACTATACAGACTTGGGCACGGATTAGCCACAATTTCTGAAGTCCTGTTACTATGTTCCTTGGGCTGCCCCAAGAGGGCTCAGCCCCTTGCCGCTCCCGGAGTCCACTATTAACTGTCCTCTCTCCTGCTCGACTCTCCTAACTGACTGGATCCTCAAGTATATATTACTTCTCGAGTTGGCGCCTTTCTTGAATCACGTGACGTCGCTGTCCCTTGTCATCCAATCAGTACTTCGCGTACCCTGCTTAATTTGCATACTACCATCATATCATTAACCCAAATCTACATTGTCTCTGAAGTTCATGGTCCTGAGTTTATCGTCCTTGTTTGAGTTCATGCTCTTTAAATTAGATTTCCCAGCTCAAGCACATTCCCACTGCTATAAATCTGCCCCTCCGTTGTATTTCTTGCCCAAACTGACAGTTCCCGACAAAGCCTATGCTAAGTTTTGGTTTCATGTTTCCTGAATTTCTCATTCCATTAACAACGAAAGGTAAACTCTCGGTTAGCAGGCCATGATCAAGTCAGCGCCCGGTCACCCATTAATTTTGAACTTATACTGGACGGTGAACTTTCTGTCTCAAAATCATTCCAGTCATTGCCCTCTAGTAAACTGAGGCAGTATGTGAAAACCACTTTCCCTACTGTCTCATTAATTTGAAAGGGATTATCATCCATGGAAGTAACGTACAGGATAATGTGCTCTCTCTCTCTCTCTCTCTCTCTCTCTCTCTCTCTCTCTCTCTCTCTCTCTCTCTCTCTCTCTCTCTACTCCCCCTCTTTCTGTAACCTGTTTCCGAGATCACCCCTTGGTGACTTGGCCATCTCTAATTAACCAGACCTGAAGCCAGCCAGTCATTCAATGAGTTGCTAGCAACAAATTTATTTCTTTTTTATACGAATGGCTGTTGAAGTGCTATGTTGTCGGTCCTCTTTGAGTGTTCATCAACACGTGTGACTTTATTTCTCTAGCATTGCCTGCTGTTATTTTTCATATATTTCTGTCGTCATTCGCAAGTAAATTGTCTCTATCCAAATCAATCTCTTGTGTTTTTTTTTTACTTTTTAAACCACATAAGCCAATGTGCATACCGGGTTGTCAGCGAGCGTCGTGGGGAGAGTAATCACGTTGTTGAAGAACACGTTTTTAAAACTCAAGTAGTCAATAAAACAAATTTATTTCCCTTTAACAAAGAAAAACCAGATTTGTAAACGAAGTAAGGGAGATAAGCGCGGTTTTTGTTGTTTCGTTTTATTTATTTTTTTAGGGCAAGAACTACAGAAGGGTTGAAACACAGACACAGACACACGCGCACAAGAAATAAAGTAAATGAATAAAACACATACATCTCAGACATCTACGCAGCGAAAAGGTTTATTTTTCTTTTACTTTTCCAAATGACACATTAAAAATGTTTATGTGGCCATGTACTTAGGTGTGGAGTAAGTTTGGGGAATTCTAAGATGGAAAGAAATGTTGGCAGGGTGTTGTAAAAGCCATTAAGGGCGGTATCGTTACACAGACAGCTCACCCGTGACGACCTGAGCTAGTGGCAGACGCTACTGCCAGCTTCCAGGGGGGCCTAGTCTGCCGGACGGGCGTCCAGGGGTGAGAGTTTGAGAGTAGACCGTGAACGCGTGCCGCACAGGCAGTAAAGAGCGCGTGAGTTGCGTGTGCTTGTTTCTATGGCACAATATATAATAAAGTTAAATTGGAAATTACCGTGGGGATATGGAATGTTTTACATTCGAACAGTGCCAATGATTATGTGTTTTAAGTGTCCCAGCCAAAGTATTATTCATTTATTCACTTCATATAATGTATGCACCTGATGAAATGCAGCGAAGTACGCCAGGCAAATAAATCCTGCAATATATTGTTTGTGGTTTCTGTGTTTAAAGTTATTTTTCTTGCTGAGTCTTAACTCACCATCATCGTACATTAAAATAATTACTGGTTGTAGTGCTAAGAATTATCATGCAAAGAGTTAGAAAGAAAAACAACCTGAATTAGGAGAAGAACAATGTGGGTTTGTACAAGGCAAAGGTACAGTAAATGATGTGTATATGGAACAGTAATTTAACGTTCTATAGAAGTAAACAAAGACCTACAGCTTTGCTTTATTGAATACACAAAGGCTTTCGATAAAGTAAGACATGTCTACATGATAAAGATGCTTGAAGATCTACAAATTGATGGGAAAGACCATAGACTTGTAAAGAAAACATATTGGAAACAACAAGCTGTCATAAGAATTGATTATGAAGTAAGTCAATATAAGCCTATTAAGAGAGGTGTGAGACAGGGATGTGTAATGTCTCCAGATCTATTTTCTCTGCACAGTGAAAATATCTTCAGAAATATAGAAGATATGGAAGGAATCATCATTGGGGGACAATACATCAATAACATTAGATATGCAGATGATAGAGTCTTTATTGCAGACAGTGAGCAGGATCTGCAACATTCAGTAGATGCGGTTGTTGCATACAGTGACCAAATAGGAATATAATTGAATTGTAAGAAGACACAGATTATGGTCGTCACTGGGACGAATGAAATACCGCAATGTAATATGCAAGTAAATGGGCATTTCATTGAACAAGTGAATCGGTACAGTTATCTCGGAACAGTCACAACATCTGATGGGAGATGTCTTGAAGAGTTTAGAACAAGAATCGCCATGGCGAAGGTAACCTTTTGCAAGTTGAAAAACATACTGACCAATAAAAAGATGTCAATTGCAACGTGAAAAAGAACGAACGATCGAAGGAACTTTCAAAGGGTAACAAATTGAGCACGCAGGCGCGTCTTACATTCGTTCATCAATAGTGCATAATACATTCACATAGGAAAAAAGACAACATTGTCAAATGAATGTTGTAGACATAAACAATGCATATTCCATGTTATGAGATACATCCCCCACCCACGACACATCCCCCATCCACCCACACATCCCCCACCCAAATACACACATCTCCATGCACACATAATTCCCCCAGCCATCCACCGATCCCCCACACCTACACCCACACACATCCCCCACCTACACACATCTCATCACCTACCACACATCCCCCACACACGTCCCCTACCCACACACACACACCCAGGCACACATACATGCACCCACCCACTCGTCCCCCACCCATACATCCCTCACCTACGCACACCCCACCTACGCACATCGCCCCACCGACACACACATCCTCCATCCATCCCATAACCAACACTCAATCATCCACATATTCTCCACCACCCACCCACACACCCCCAACCATCCAGCCAAACACACTTCCCACAATCACACATCCCCCACCCATACACACATTTCCCAGCCAACCCACACCTACCCACACACAAATGCCCGCACCAACCGACACATCCCCCACTTATACCCATCCTCCTTCCACACATCCCCCACCCACTCAATCTCCTCCACCCACCCATACTCCCGCACCCACCCACACACATCTCCCACCCATCCCGCAATCTACATACACTCACCCACCCACACATCCTCCACCCATTCACCCCAATCACCCATCCCCTAACCACATATCCTTTAACACACATACCCCACCCACACACACACCCACCCACAAACATGCATCCCCACAAACACACACATCTTCCCACCAATACACATAACCCCCCCCCCACACAACACACCACACACATACCCACCCACCAACACATCCCCCATCCACAAACAACACCTCTACCCACACACACACACACACCGCACCACCCACACATACCCACCCACACACATTCCCCACCCACAAACATCTCCCTACCCACACACACACATCCCCCACCCATACACTCATCCTGACACACATCCCCCCACTCACGTACACATTTCTCACCCATCCATCAACATATACATTTCCCATCTACCCACCAACATTCACATGCTCCAACAACCCAGCCAAACACACATCACCCCACCCTCACACACATCCTTCACCCACCCGCACATTTAACACCCAACCACACCTTCCCCACCAACACACAAATCCCTCACACACATCTCCCCTTCCAAACAACATCCCACCCATATACACATCCCCCACCCACACAAACATCCCCACACACACCCCACTAGCCCCCACCTACAAACACCCTCACCACCCACACATACATCCTCCACCCATCCACAAAAGAGTGTTGAGGTGCTAATTATAACCTGTACTTTTGTATGGATGTGAAGCGTGGACAAGTTGAAAAACATCTGATGGCTGTGGAAATGTAGTTTCTGAGGAAAATGCAAATAATTCAGTTTACAGACAGGGAAATCAATGAATAAGACCTACAAGAAACAAATGAGAATCGTAAACTGATTAGAGACATTATTCATAGACAGTCAAAATGTTTTTGGGGTATGTTATGAGAAGAAATGAATTGGAGAACTTGGCGACAACTGGCAAGATCGAAGAGAAGAGACAAAGGGGAAGACCGAGAAGTAAATACCTGGATGGCTTGACCACGTGGCATGGTCGAGACAGGAACACTGAGCTGATCCACGACTCTTGTGATCGAGTGAGATGGCGAAACATGACCGCCAACGCTTTTCGGCATGGCGCATGATGGATGGATGTATTGCTTCGTTTGCCACGAGGTAGAGGTGATCCCGTCTGTTTGGTCTATACATCTTTCTTAAGAAATGACATTCTTTCCTTTCCCATCTCCTTCCTTTTCTCTCCAGAACTATTTCTTCCTTCCTTGTCTTCCTCCTCCTCCTTCTCTCTCTCTCTCTCTCTCTCTTCTCTCTCTCTCTCTCTCTCTCTCTCTCTCTCTCTCTCTTCCACACGCCTTCTCTTCTCTCTTGTCCCTCTCTCTCTCTGCAACCTATATCCTAAACCACCCCTTGGTGACTCGGTCATCTCTGATTCACTAGATCTGAAGCAATCCAGTCACTCAATGGATTTCTAGCAACAAGTATAAGATTTTGGGGTACAAATGTATGTGTAAGTATAGATTTATTTTTTGAATAATGGTTTCACATCATTAACCCCCCCCCCCCCATTCACACACACACACACACACACACACACACACACACACACACACACACACACACGCGCGCGCGCGCGTGCGCAAACATCTAGTGGAAAATGTGGTCCAGTAGTTTGGCACAGGTATCTAACATCCAGAGACAAAGATTTATGATTCGTGGTTTTATGTATTTCATATTTTCCAAGATATCTAAAATCAAATAACAAGAAATGACACTGTACAGTTGGACTAAAATGTTGACCTATCGTCCTTGACTTGGGGACGTTAATTACAAATACCTCTGAAGTCGGAGTGGGTTCGCCTGATAAGAGGGACATTGGTAATAGGGAAAGCTAATCCACACACAAAATTCAGTCCAATACTACTAGAATTAGTGTATATGGACTACGCTTGAGTTCAAAGCAAGCGAGCGAAAAAAAAAGGAGCCATAACAATAATACGTGGAGATTTTAATGTGAAAGTAGGAAATGAAAGAATGAAGGACAAAATGGGGGTTTATGGTTTAGGAGCAAGAAAAGCTAGAGGTGAAAACTGCTAGAATGGGCAAATACAAACGATATGATAATTGGAAACACTTCGTTTAAACATTATAAGAGACGACTTTACACGTGGAAATGTCCAGATAAGAAAATGCTCAATCAAACTGACTATATTATTTCATTAATAAAATATTTAAAAATGCGTTAATAAATGTAAAGACAATGCCTGGTGCTGGCTGTACAATGATCACATACCACTATTGGACAAATAAAAGTTAGATTGAAGAGATGGGAAAACAAACAAACAAACAATCAAACAAACAAACAAACAAACAAACTAGGTTAAGAAAATGAGACTTAATAAAGATGTTCTAAAAGCAGATAAAGAAATTCAAAAACAACACAGAATGATTGTGAATAATAGTTTCATTGAAGTTAGTTGCATATCCTTTCCCAACATTTGCTGATAGTGATCTCTTAGTAAGTTTACGTACAGTAGTTTGCCATTGTTTTCTTAATGACCGACACCCATACCATTTCGTAAAAAACCAACGCAAAAAGATATGCTGCCAAATCGTCCGCAGCTGTTTTTCGAACGTGGGTATGCGGGATTTCGAACTGCGTCCGTAACTCCACGCCACGGAGTCGGCAATACTTCAAAACCGACTAAATTCTATTAAGGATTGTAAAAAAAAATATGCACAGAGTAATCAGTAAGTCCACACGAAGAAAAAAAGAAGTAAATACACGTTACTTGAAGTCAAAAACAGGAAAGGTATTGTTGGAGAAAGGTGCTATAATAAAGTGATGTAATGAGTATATAATAGAATTACATGATGGAGAAAGGGCAGAATTAACAGATGAAAGTGACATAGAAAGTCCTCCTATTCTAAAAGAAGAAATCGCTGACGCTATCAAACATATGAAGGGAGGTATAATGGCCGAACGGATAAGAGCGCCCGTTCTTAAATATCCGGTGTGCTGATGCCGAGGTAGTGGGTTTAACCTCTTGACCGGTCGCTTGGACTGAAATGTTGACGTATCGCCCTTTACTTGGGGATGTAAATTACAAGTACCTCTGAATTCGGGGTGGGTTCATCTGCTAATCCACAGGCACAAACTAGTCTAGTGCACTAGAAGTAGTAGTTTGAGTTCAAAGAGAGCGAAGAAAAAAAGAAAAGAATATGAAGAAATGCAAAACAGCTGGGTCAGTGTATCAATACTCATGGGGTAAGTTGGGGTATGATTACACTATATACCTCAGGACGAGTCCTGGCAAAGACACGAGTGTAGTTGGTCCCCTGCCCCCTTAGGCCTCCTGGATTCTGCTTTCTCTCACTCAATTGACCTAGAGGTTTTAACCTCTAAGGACTCAGTCCAGCAGACACAACTAAATTCTAGTAATGTTATTATAAATAACATTCAATGTATACACAGGAGTTAAGTAGAGGACAGGTTTAGATGAAGTAAGTGGATATATATATATATATATATATATATATATATATATATATATATATATATATATATATATATATATATATATATATATATATATATATATATATAAGCTTAAGATAAAGACTTTCATCCTTGGGCGGATTCCGTCGTTGTCTGTATGTTTTATCGTTACAGTTATCTCACCGGATCTCCTACGATCCTCCTTTGATAGTGTAGACTTGCACGACTGCTTGACACTGGTAGCCATCAGTTCGGAAACAATGTTCATCTCCTAGTTGTAGCCATGATGGACTACGGAAACAGGTAGATCTCTTCCTAACAAATGTTCAGCGGTCAACCCTGTGACCTAATTTGTAGACTGTAACCTTCGAAATGGAGCAATGTCTTGATCTTGGGACACCCAATGGTTTAAGGTGTCGTCTCACTCAGCTCTAGACTTTGACCCTTCACGTTGGAACTTACAGCTCACATCCGACATGATAATGCCACCTTCGGCCTCATCGTGGCCTGGCAGAAGAGTTTCTGCGCCATATCTTGAGTGTAACAGTATAAAAGTCTTACTCAGATGATGTTATATGGATTAATGATTTGATGGATGGACCTCCAGACTTGGTGGTATTTTTGCGGAAGAGAACTTCACAGGCTGGAGTCCAGTGCACTGATCCAACACCGGGGATTCTGCATAGCCACTGGAGTCGGTATCTAGCCATGTCCCACGTTCTCATACTCGTCATAGGTTTCTTCATCAGTCAAATCTTGAAGGCCGATCCTGCAAGGGGAGGATCTTGTGGAAGAACCCTGCAACAACCCATTGGTACATGACAAATTAACGGAGCCAACAAGCCCTCAGCACTTGGTAGACATATTACCTATGTTCTACCTGACTCTATTCTGCAGAGAGAGAGAGAGAGAGAGAGAGAGAGAGAGAGAGAGAGAGAGGAGAGAGAGTGAGAGAGAGAGAGAGAGAGAGGAGAGAGAGAGAGAGAGAGAGACTTGAGTGAACTGGACCATCGTCTGACAGGCAGCCCCATTGAACAGCTTCGTCTTGGGAGACTGTCGTAAGTTATCCTTTATTACTTTAGTGTCGTCCCTGGAGTGAGGGAAATCAACACCCACATTTTTATTAACCCAATATTATTGTCCTAGAGAAACCACCAGACTCCGCCCACAAAACTCCGTCAGTCTGCAGACACCTCTTTCTCACTCTCACTCACCCCTAGATCATTTTAGCTTTAACAAATAAATACAAAATAGTTTATTAAAGCAAAGAGTATGTGTGTGAGAAGTGTGTGTGTGTAATGTGTAGAATGTGTGTCGAATATTCTAGTGTGTGCAGACTCAGACCAAGCAGCCGAAGAGCCCAGCCCGATCATCCCGGAAAGGATCACACCACATCTTCATTCAGTCCACATTAACCTCACCAAGGAATGTGTCCATCCTGCTAGATGTAGACTTCCACCTGTCGCTGTTTGATCACTCATATACCTAGTCACAGTCTGACACTGATCCTGCCTGGATCACACACCGTTATTACATGTCCCTATTGTTCTGAGACTCATAACAACCTTGTCTAGTGAGGACACGAAAATACTGTTCATTGAAATAAATGTAATTCCTGTCTAAAGTTTCTACTGTTCACAAGACCGCTGTTATAATAACTTCCTAATCAGTTTATACTGTTCTATTCCCATGTGATGTGGAAAAACAGTACCTATTAGTCTTTTCACCTGTCGTATGAAAACATAATACCCACTGGACTTTTCCCATATGGTGTAAAATAAAACAATTCTATTGTTCGGTTCACATGTGATGTTTGAAACATTAATCTCACGATTGTTCCTTCTCCAAAATGATGCGGGAAAAACAATCTCTAGTATTCTGCTAACGTGTGACGTTTGATAAATACTCTCACAATTGTTCCTTTAAACCCCTTTCATCATGGGCCCAGTGCAAAAGTTGCTGAATAACTGCCTGCACTAAGGTCTCCATTCTCAGTGACTTGAGTGACCTAAGAGAACCTGTAAAAGAGAGAACAATACATTTGGTGAGAGCACCCGTCCCTGTCCTCCATTAGATGGGTGTAGGCTGACAGCCTCACACAGATACATGGCAGTGAACCAACTCTGTCATGGGCAGAGGAGCTCTTCACATAGGTCTGAGGTGGGTTAAGACCAGGACAGAGCAAAATGCAAAGTGTAGACCCCCAGCAGACCTCACTGGAAGATCCCACCATTGGACATTCTCCCCATCCCCAATCTCCCCAAATATCATCCCATTTCACTATTCCCCATCAGCGGAGCCACCTGCCTTCTTACACTAGTTAATCTTAACAATGCGACTGCATATTGTCGCTGATATTCCTTGACTACCTAACCACAATGCAACAACACTATGATATAGTTCTAAACTATATCTATCACTAAGCTATTCCACATTATTTATAGCTAGATGCAATCCCTAAAATACCTTATGCCGTCCTGACTCAACCTCTGAATCGAATGCGAAATTTGCCATAAAAGACACATGTTAAGCAAAACCGAACACATGCGATTCTATTCAACACGGATCGAGCCAGCTATCACTTCTGCCTACTTCAACTGTCTGAGCTACACTAGCTATAAACAAATCATGTTTTTGTCAAGAGCCTTGAGTTATTCCAGTGACGTTCCTTTTATGTCAAAACATCAGATGGTTCCAGGGGCACTAACTATTTCCAGAAATCTTATTTCCCTTTGGTTTAATCCATGTCCCCAGTTGTCTCCCCCTGTCTTGACAACCAACACAGCTAGCGTCTGTCTTTGATTCCGCTGGTCAGCAAAATAACCTTGACATATTTTCTGTCTACCCAAGAATTCTCAATGTCAGCGGTGCCGTTTGATCTACCTGCCACTTGTTGTAAACAACTGCAGCTGCAAATCATACTGTCCTTGTTATCTGTATTATCTTATTGTGACCCCACAGCGATTTCATGATAGAGACCTAGGTTCCAGCTTGTACAGGTCTGATCGTCGCAGCACCAGTGACATCCGAAACCCATGTATACAACACTCATTCTTTTTCACTCTTTTCATTCACCTTATTAGAGTATATGCATCTACTTAAGACTTAGTGGTAATCAGAAGGAGTATACTCGTCTTCCCTGACGATCCCTCTCCAATTAGTCATCAGAGTTCGTTTCTCTCCTGGTCCTCCGCCCCAGAGAGAAGAGAAACGGGTTATATGCCACCCATCTCCTTCCCTTTTCGAGTATGAATGGAGTGTGCCTACTTGATTCTTTTCCCCTCTAGGATAGAAAGTAAAGAGTAGTATGTATATACATGGTGTCTTTCCCCATGTGGAGGTAAATAGTAATATGTGTATACATGGTGTCTTCCTCCATGTAGAAGGTAAATAGCAATCCCCGTTCGGGCATCAGTTCATAGCGGCGTGATTATACAATGAATGGTTAAGCGGGTCCTCTTGGATCCTCAGGTCTTCGCTCCTCTCTTCCCCATACTAGTGAAAGAAAATATCCCATTGTTTCCCATAATTAGGATTTGCTTAATTATAAGACAATCAGAGTAGAGTATAGGTTAGAAGTATCAATGGACCCCTGGGACTACGTGGAGTGCACCCACGCCATCAGACGATCGTGCTCCTTCCCTACCCACCGTGGTATGTTCATTCACTGCCTCCCCCTAGCTCGGGTTATATTGGTTATATTAGAAAAGCCATCCCTTCTTTCCCACATCACTGCACTAGAATGGTGGGATTGGAAATGGCTCTCGCTTGCCGTACTTAACCACAGAACAACCCTATCCTGCGTCGTTGCGCCAGGAGCCGCTTTCCTAATCATTCCTTCAGGTAACTATGTCATGCCTATATTTATACGAGAGAGGGGAAGACCTCGGTTATTCGATAATGGATATCAGTTATCGCGATTGAAACAATTTACTCGTCTGTTTACAGCGATCTGATAGCGGCCAACTCGCTCGCAACAACCGATCAATAACTCCTCATTAATATACATTACCTACCATCGACCCACGACACACGCATGACGAACTCGCCTCGCGTCGACAAGTGTACGCCACAATCAAACACTTCTAGGAGATAATATAAATTCACTTCACCTTAATCAAAGAAACCACCTTTAGAATCTCACCATAGTTAACTGTCGAGAATCTTTAAATTCTATCAATTTAGACTGGCTAATCTCAAAGACGTCGTATCCACTGCCAGACGTGAACTAATCTGTGGCTGGTCAGCTGCTCGATCATTCGTCTCGTGTCACGTCTCGGGGAGGGGGGGGGGGCGAAGAAGTTAACTTTTCCGTGAAACTTACTTTCCCCGAGTTTACTACTTCAAATCACGCGAAACAGGAGTTCCTCAAGTTCCGTTCTCTCCCGGTGAGAAAGGAACCTCTAAAATAGAACTTCTAGAAGCTGGGAGAAGGTTACAGAATGGGAGATTCCCTTGAGGTGTCCCCGGCTAGAAATAGCGCATTGAATCCGCGTATCAGAATACGACTGGAGGACAAGCCTACTTGCTGTTTTGGGACAGTCAGAAGAAGCCATAAACAGAAGAATCTCGTAGAAGTACTGGGAGAATTTGGGCTAGAAATGTTACAAAACTATTAAAGGATATTTACAACCGTGAATATAGACTTTGTGATATGCTGAAATCTGTGTTTATAGCTCCACCAGAAAGACTAGAAGCAGTTGAATGAGAAGATTTTCGTACAGTTAACTTCACAAACTCTGTTACTAATCTTCTACTCAGAATTATAATGAGGAGAAAAATAAGACAGGCAATTACAAAAAATGGATAGTGGTGAAAAACTATGTATTTGCGTAAGGAAAAGGTACAAGTAATGCAATATACGTATTTCGAAAAATAATAAAGAGCTCAATAAAGACACAAACAGATATATATCTGAGCACTATAGATATTAACAAGGCATTTGATCAACTAAGTCATGATGAATTGATAACAATGTTGAAAGATATCAACATTGATGGGAAATATCCTAGAATAACAAATGACATTTACTGGAAACAAATGCCAGCAACTCAAATGGGAAATAAAGAGGGCAATCATGAACAAATAAAGCTAGGAGTGTGACAAGGATGTGTTTTGTCACCGAAAGATTCTTTATAGAGATAAAGAACAAAATAGGAAAAGGAAAATCTGCATTGAATCAAATGAAAACATGTTATTCAGTAAGTCCTTGTCATTTGAAGTTAGAAAAAAGAATTCTTGCATGTTACATAGAATAAGTCCTAAAATATGGCTGCGAATCCTGGACAATTAGTAAACAAGCAAACAATTCCTGGAGGTCTTAAAGATATATTTTATATAATAATACCGATAATTCCTTTGACACACACACACACACACACACACACACACACACACACACACACACACACACACACACACATACACACACATATATATATATATACACACACACACACACACACACACACACACACACACACACACGTTGAGCAATCTGAGGGAAGCTAAGTCGCAAAGACAAACATCAGAAACAGGCAGTCTTCATTACCTGGGCAGATTATGTGAACTCAAAAAAACTGAAACGTTTTGTGACAACCGAAAGATATGTGGAAAGAGAGACAGAGAAAGACAGCGAGAGAAAATTCTTGAATCTTGTGTCATGGCACTAAAGAGAGTCTACACACGAAGTAATAATGCCTTTGGAGATAACAAGATGTGGAGAACCATGATCGCACACGCCTGTCGGCAACACCCATGATGATGATGATGATGATGATGATGATGATGATGATGATGATGATAACAGTCCGGTTATCCCTTTACAAAGTCTCGCAATCGAAAAGTCAAAGCAACTACAGATGTCCCTAACAAAACTATAAAGCCGTATGATATTGTATTACCCATCCCCCAATCTCCACTCCATCAATCGAAGCTGCAGAAATCGAAGAGCGGCTGTCGGGACAATTGTTTCTTGGGCTTCTGTGATCTGTCATTTTCTGAAACAACTCAGAGACCCAGTCAGTAAATGATGACAAAAATATGGCATCCATCATCCGATCGAGTCAGAGCCAGAGCTCATAGCGTTCGGGATTCCGGGCTTCGGTCGAAGGACTCTCGTTTCCTGGGGGCCATGACCTCTCAGCTTCATTGTCCTTACTGTGAAATGTTCAGGTCTTTGCAGTGATAAATGTTAGAAGTTACAGATGTGGTAGTAGTTATTATGAGTTGTAGTTAAAGTAAAGGTGGAAAGAAGTTACGGAAGAGGCAGTAGTTCTAATGAGTTGTAGTGTCAGTTGATAGAAGTTACAGGTGGGGAAGTAGTTGTTATGAGTTTTAGTGGTAGTAATGTTTAAGAAGTTACAGATGTGGTAACAAGTGTAATGAGTTACAGTTGTAGTAATGGTTTAACGAAGTTACAGATGTATAGTAGTTGTTATGAGTTACTGTCGTAGTAATGGTATAAAGAAGTTACATATGCGATAGTAGTTGTTGTGAGTTACAATTGTAGTAATTGTTTTTTTTTTTTAAATAAAAGGTACAGAGGTGATGGTTGTAGATAAACAAACTTGCTTGCATGTTCTTTGCAGAATGTTCCAATCAACCTCAGCTCCCATTGGCTATATATTTTCAAATATGTTCTACTTACAAAGTCTAGTGAGACTTCACAGACACCCGGTATATATAATGATCCTAAAATTCGCATATTCACAACAGATCCTTGCTGCAGAAATTGTGTTTGTGTGTATAACATTGTCTTGATTCATCGTGTTATTTATTTTTTGTTTGTTGCTCTGCATAGTTTTATATACTCGTACTGTCAGGGCATACTGTTCTGCGGTGACCAGCAGCATTCACGTCCTATTCTCGCTCCTCGTAGACAAATACATTTAGCAAAGACTGGCCTATGCAGTCTCAATAACAAATACTACTTGATATATGAAGTTTGAATAACGAAGACACAAACAATAGATTGCACGATTTATGGCCTGGCAAATGTCGCCCTATCTCGTCAGCAGGAAATGTCAACCGTTTCCTTCTTAAGCTGACAGACCCCAATAAACATGTTCTCACTATTCGCGTTTGTCCAACTGTGCTAGTAACTAACCAGAGGCCAGCGTGAACACGGAGCTTAGTGCGCTTGAACTGGAGCTTTCGGTGCGCTGATAACGATGTGCGGGTTCATTCCTAGCAAATGTTTCAACGTATTAAACGTAAATTTGCCTAGTGAATCAACCTAACTTTAGGGTTGATCGCCACGCCCAGCGAAGAATATGCAACATTGTAATATTTAACCAATGTACCACAGCGGTTTCATTTAGCAAACCAAATAGTTGTACTTATCACATTTACCGTGCATTCACAACACATGGTTGTATTATACTTATAATTTTTACCGTTGATCAATATGGCCGAATGGATAAGAACATGTGTTCTTAAACATCCGGTGTGCTGATGCCGAGGTAAGGGGTTCAACCCCTACATCGGACAGTTGGACTAACATGTTGACCTATCGTCCTTGACTTGGGGACGTAAATTACAAGTAACTCTGAAGTCGGAGTTGGTTCGCCTGATGGCGTGGGACACTGGTAATAGGGAAAGCTATTCCACAAGCAAAAGTCAGACCAGCACTATTAGAAATAGTGTGTATGGACTACGCTTGAGTTCAAAGAGAACGAGTGCAAAATAAAAATATTGACCGTGTATTTTACAATCTCTCTCTCTCTCTCTCTCTCTCTCTCTCTCTCTCTCTCTCTCTCTCTCTCTCCTCTCTCTCTCTCTCTCTCTCTCTCTCTCTCTCTCTCGTTTTTTCCCCCATACAACGTGTTTTGTATACCACTCAACGTCTTTGATGGAGGTTTATATTTCCTCTTTACTTGGTAGCTCTACTTCGTTGGTTTTACTGTCATTCAAATGTCCCTTATATTGTTGTGTTTACCGTAAACTGTTGTTAGTGGAAGTTGGAGGGGATAATTGTTTGTTTGTTCATAGGTTGCTTATTCTAATGTTTTCATTTATTCATTCATTCAGTAGCATGTCCTTTGCAGAACCTCGCTCCCATAACAACCCTCCGGAAAACCTCTCGATCATAAGCAAGATGTCCCGCGTCTGATACACCCATCTGGAGATCATCCGCCACATTCTGCACCCATCTTCTCTTTGGTCTTCCTCTTCCTCTCTTCCCAGGCATATACCCTCCATTATTGTTCTCTCCAAACTTTCGTTTTACTGGCGTTTATTTCTTTGTGTTGTTAGCTTGTCTATTTTTGTGTGGATTTAAACAGCGTTTATTTCTGTTTGTTATTAACATCTATTTTGTTGTTTAAATAGCGTTTATGTCTTTGTGTTATAACGTACATTTTGCTGGTTACATAGCGTTTATATCTCTGTGTTATTAACGTGTATTTTGTTGTTTAAACAAGTTTATTTCTTTGTGTTATTAGCTTTATGTTTTTAGCTTGTCTATTTTGTGTCTAAATAGCTTTGTTGTTTACTCTTCGTTGTGTTATAATATTATTTATTCTACTGTTTTACTGTATTCTATTTCATTGTGTTATTATCTTGTTCATTCTACTGATTTAATGTTGTTTATCTCTTTGTATTATTAGCATGTCCTGTCTGTTGTTTTACGCGCGTTTATTACTTTCAATATTTAGAATGTTTGTTATTGCATTTATTGCTTTGTGTTATTAGCCCGTCTACACTGTTATTTTTGTATTTCTATTCAAATTTTATTATTTTGAATATTCTTATGTCATTATCGTGATTGTCCTTATGCTGGTGTCTTTATCATTGTCATATTAATGTCTTGTCAATTATATTATTATTGTTTTATCTATCATCATATTAGTTAGTTGCATATCCTTTACAGGACGTTGCAGTCAACACCAGCATTTTGTGCTGTTGTGATCTCTTGGTAAGTTTACGTTCAGTAGTTGCCATGGCTAATTAGTTACGGATGCGATTCGTAATCCCGTTTACCCGCGTTCGAAACACAGCGGTGCTTATTTTGTAAAAAGGTGTATGTGCCGGTCGTTCAGAATTCAATGGCAAACTACTGAACGTAAAGCTTGCCCAGGCATCACGAACAGCCAAAATGCTGGGGTTGAATGCTACGTCCTGTGAAGGACATGCAGCTAAATATAAGCTTGTTATTGCTTTCTGAACGACCCCCACCCCTCCCCCACACACATACACTATTTCGTAAAAATCCAACGCAACGCGATCTGCTGCCAAATCGCGCGCAGCTGTGTTTTGAACGCAGATATGCGGGATCACGAACTGGGTCCGTAACACCTTCGCCACGGAGCGGGCTTTAGCATCGTGTTATTGCTTCGCATATTATTGTGTTATCGCTTATTCTGTTACATGACCCTGTTTATACGAATGTTATTGTTTTCATTATCTAATGTGGTATTGTCTGGATTGGCCATCGCATTGGTGTAAGTGTAACGGTTATGGAGTTACGCTGACAATGGCCTGACCGCGGTGGGACGAAGGTTGTGATGCTAGCTCTCTTCATTTGCTACGAGAAGGAAAAAATTGGCATCTGTTTCTCCATACACACAAAATGTGACGGCCCTTAGATTTAACATACAGCAGGCTCGCATTAAGGGATTTAATATTTGTTTATTGACTTGATTCCTCGTGTTGATGTTTAATTTTACTTTCATTAATTCTCAAACTCAGGAAATCACAATTGCACTTGTCAGCACCTTTGCACCTTGCACTGCCTTCTAGACTCAAAAATGGCAAGTAAAACACTTTTACGTGGCCGATGTGTTTTATCTCAACTATCCTGGACCTGAATTTTCACACCATATGTGTGCTCGAAATCCTTCTTCACCTTGTTTAATTTCGTCCCTTTGATGCCAGGCCGTCCTGGGACCTGTAAACCAAGGCATTTATCCACTAAGTTCGTTAGGCTAAGTCTGGGTTAAGTGTTCAAGGACCAAAAGAAGAAGCTGGACCTGACAATGGTTACCGGCTCTTCAGATCGCCTGGTGTGTAATCGTACATCATTAAATCCTTCCTAGTGCGAACTCTTTTATTAATTAAGCGTCAACAGCTGTCGCATCAGGGGCAGACAATAACCAAAGGTAATTTCTTAATTCCTGTTTGCGCAAAACATTCTCTAGCTCTAATATTTAAAATCATTAACTTCTTCACTCCTTCAACTTCCTTCTTTGATTACTCCAGGGTATAAAAAAAGGTACAAATTAAAAACAAAAACACTAGAAGAGGGGATGGTAAACGATGGGGAGACGGAGAGTCTCGGACAAAATCCATTATTTGTTAAAGAATATCGGGTTACCTTTTCTTTGTTTCTGGCTGTGATCGTCAGATGGCGCGCCATGTCGCTGGGGGACTCGGTCCGGAAGATGAGCTTCGTGCCTGTGTTTTCCTGCTTTTGATAAATGCATTCTTCATAATCCGCGGTATCATCATCGCATCATCATCTTTATCATCGTCTGTTGACTAACAACTGACATCATAATCTTCATTATAGTGGCTTCATCTTAGTGTTCCAACCTTACGTACCATATCTGATACCATATCTGTTCACAGACAGGAGCCACATTCTTGACAAGACTGCTACTTTAATTTACTCAGGCTACAGTAACAACAGGCAGCCGCGGTAGCGCAGTGGAAAGAAGGCTTGCCTGCCAACCAGCCATTATTGTGTTCGAATTCTCACCCAGATGGGATTTATTTAACATTGAATTGGATTCCAAGGTAGATACAATATAAAATGAGTGTAAGGAAATGTTCTGGGAAGTAAAGTATTGTTGGTTAGTTGCATATCCTTTTACAGGACGTCGCAGTCAACGCCAGCATTGTCATGTTGTTTGTAATCACTTGGCAAGTTTACGTTGAGTAGTTTGCCATCACTTTCTGAACGACCGGCACTCATACCATTTTATAAAAATCACCCGCAGTTGTGTTTCGAACGTGTATGCGGGGTTACGAATTGCGTCCGTAACCCCTACGTAAAGTATTGACCGAAGTGTGTGTGCGTGTGTGTGTGTGTGTGTGTGTGCGCGTGCGCGTGCGTGCGTGCATGCATATATACATTGGGCTAAATGCACATATTTAGATTCTTAAACTAAGAATGCCGGCTTCCTGGCCTAGAGGTTAGCGACTTTTCTCCGTAATCTCGTATACTCTCGTAAGTAACGTGAAGACGGTGAGATTCAGCAGTGGTTCGAATCGCGTCGGTACCTTACGGGGTATGTGAGCCGGCCGCTCAGAAAGCAATGGCAAACTACTGATCGTAATCTTGCCAAGAAATCAACAATCAGCTGAAAGATGCTGATGTTGACAGCGATGTCCTGTAAAGGATCTGCAAAACATTTATTTATGTAAACTAGGAATGCATATTTAAAAGACAGGATCTAGCAAAATAATTGTAAAAGTCATTTATTATTGCAATTATATTTTTCGATTATGTCCTTATTACAAAAACTAACCCATTCCAGCAATAGTACACGTTTGGCATTGCTCCACGGGGCACATTGACACCTTCAGCATCGAAGCAAATCCTCTGCTTCCTCAGCTACATTCGTGCCTCATGTTCAACATCTTCATCGGTCGCAAAATGTTTACCACTAGGATCACATTTTATTCGATCATTCAGGAGAAAAATACACAGGGCTAAGTCGGTAAGTCTGTTGCTGAAGAATTCATTCACCCGTGTTTAATTTCCTCCCGGGCTAAATGAGCTGCATGTGATCTTATTTGTCGCAGTGGAGCAGTATTGTTCAAGTCAGTAAGTCTGTTCGACGTCTTCGAATTGTACTCATAAACAGCAACAATATTTTAAAGTACCCATATTTGTATAGACCAGTCCGCTCTCTGTGGAGTGGATCATGAGGTTCGTATCACGCCGGCCTGTCTGCCTTCTTTTCTACATTAGCTCTCAATTGACTGAACTATGATCGCCAGTCGGCTCTTGGCCAGGTAGGTGAATAACCATTTTCCACGCATAGAGACGTATTGGGTAGATGGTCCCACACTTTTATAGACCAGCACTCAATGAGTGATGTGTTAACATCACAACAGACGCGTTTATTTCCCCTGAAATTTCATAGTACCCATGTTAAGCTAGGCTCATCTGAGACCAGAGTTCAATTTTGATAAAAATCTGCCACGAAGGAGATTCGAGCGAATGACCACCAAGCCGTAAGCAAGCGTGCTGGCCACTACCTTCCGCAGTTCCCAATGATAGGTTAGGTGCACGTAGAAAGCCAATCAACATTTCAGGAATAGAAAGGGAAATATTCGGCTCTGTTCAGGATTTGATGTTTTTATTTGCAACAGTATGTACTTCGTAAAAACAATGAGGACGCTACTAACCTGGTTCGAAAGAAGAAGAAGAAGAAGAAGAAGAAGAAGAGAAGAAGAAGAAGAAGAAGAAGAAGAAGAAGAAGAAGAAGACGAAGAAGAAGAAGAAGAATATTAAATCATGACATCAAATATAATAAACAATCAAATCGGTAGTACATTCATGGCATTTCTGATATGTTACAGTGTGTGTGTGTGATGTGTGGTGTGTGTGTGTGGCTGTGTGTGTGGTGTGTGTGTGTGTTGTGTGGCTGTGTGTGTGTGTGAGTGTGTGTGTGTGTGTGTGTGTGTGTGTGTGTGTGTGTTAAATAGCACATATTTTCTTTGTTTACAATCCACAGAACGAGCCATCCTCAATGGGACCGACTCTATTGGACACATCCAGCAAGGTTGTCTAAATCTTGGAATCTGGCGGGAGACGACTTTACTTAATCTGTTGCTAATATCGACGGTACACGAGGCCAAGTCGAGGGCTTAATTGCAAACGATCGACTCATGAATCGGTTTCCAATAAGTTGCCAGAGTAAAGTCAGAAATGGGGCATTAGAAACAGGTCTGTATATATCGATGTGGTGATCATCCAGATTATATGTTTGAAATAGTAAAGGGGAGCCTCTGCAGCGATGCAGTAACAATGCTTGCCCCGCGCACCGGAGGTCGTGAGTTTGATTCTGGGCTACGTCGTTGGGTTCAGAGTGCAATTTTCTTGGATACTTTGGGAGTCGTCTCTGTAGCTGCGTAGTTCGTGCTTTGTGCGACACTTTCGACAGGCCGTCCTGCGGAAAGAGACCGAGCCATACGGGGTAAAACCCAGTGAAATGAGGCCGGTCCTATTGCCGTTGACGACCTTTTAAACACTTGTTAAAACTGTAAGAGTTCGGGGAAAGTCACATGTCAATTTGCTGAAATGGCGTTTGATCAGTTCTTGAGGTATCTGGATCTGTGTATGAGCCCTGGCAATCTCTAGTTCTTCTAGCATCAATAGAGGGTCAACATAAAATTGCTTAATATGATATAACAAGCAACAGTTATCAGAAATGACATAATGGGAACCCCGAAAATTGACTTAAAATTAGAACAACACAATGCTTGGAATATATTCTCATGAAGCAGTTTCTTGCTATGGGTCTGTGATGTCATAGCCCCATCACAGTTTGTAGGACGAGAGCCAGGAGGAATGGGTGCACAACGAGAACAAGGAGGAATGAGTGCACAACGAGAGCAAGGAGGAATGAGTACACAACGAGAGCAAGGAGGAATGGATGCACAACGAGAGCAAGGAGGAATGGGTGCAAACAGCGAGAGCAAGGAGGAATGGGCGCACAACGAGAGCAAGGAGGAATGGGCGCACAACGAGAGCAAGAAGGAATGGGTGCACAACGAGAGCAAGGAGGAATGGGTGCTCAACGAGAGCAAGGAGGAATGGGTGCTCAACGAGAGTAAGGAGGAATGGGTGCACAACGAGAGCAAGGAGGAATGGGTGCACAACGAGAGCAAGGAGGAATGGGTGCACAACGAGAGCAAGGAGGAATGGGTGCACAACGAGAGCAAGGAGGAATGGGTGCACAACGAGAGCAAGGAGGAATGGGTGCACAACGAGAGCAAGGAGGAATGGGTGCACAACGAGAGCAAGGAGGAATGGGTGCACAACGAGAGCAAGGAGTAATGGGTGCACAAGATTTCCCTCACTTTGGCAAGCGACGAGTCCTGCGACGAAATTCTGTACATGGCATTACCAGCGCAGTTCACCATCAACATCGCTAGCTCGCATTCTGTCCATGGCATTACCAGCGCAGTTCACCATCAACATCGCTAGCTCGCATTCTGTCCATGGCATTACCAGCGCAGTTCACCATCAACATGTCTAGCTCGCATTCTGTCCATGGCATTACCAGCGCAGTTCACCATCAACATGTCTAGCTCGCATTCTGTCCATGGCATTACCAGCGCAGTTCACCATCAACATCGCTAGCTCGCCCGTCCTGGAATACATAGAGACAAATAATTACAGTTTGCCGGAAGATGCTGGAAACTGTGGACACAATTGTACATAAAAATAAAGATAAAGCAAAAGAGCTTTAAACAGCTGAAAAACAACAGTAATGGTTGTTGTTGTTGTTGTCCACCACTTATGCTGTCAGACGTCGTGGGAGAGGAGTTATTGAAGTTCCAACGCCTGTTTACTAGCGCCTTTCCTTCAACTTCCTCCATTATTCGTGATCAATATGTTTTCTAGGATCAAGTAAATTCCCTAGCGGTTTGCTCGACATGTCATAGGTTTCTTACCTACTTAACGATGTTATATTTGCTACAACCACCAGGTCACACGGATGTGTTCTTTATTCAACAATCAGAATGAGACAAACAGCTTTGTTTGATTATGTCATGCGAAGAGAGGCATTAGAGGACATCACAACCATTGGAAAGATCGAGGGGAAGAGAGGCAGAGATAGACCAAGAGAAATGATGTTGAATGGACTAAGATGGTGGCACAGAGGAATATCATCAGCAGAATTGATTCAGAACACCAAAGACCGAGATATTTGGAGAAACATGAACGCCTACGACAGCTGGCAAGGCACTTGATGATGATGATGATGATGATGATATGATGATGATGATGATGATGATGATGATGATGATGATGATGATGATGATGATGATGATGATGATGATGATGATGATACATTCTATTAATGTGTATGATATTGCGTGCCTAAATTCCAATGAGTAAATTAACAACAACGGAAAATAGCATTGGTCAGGTTTGCAAGAAAACAATTACAAGTGACAGTATGAGGACGTTATGGATAGAAAGCAATGCTGTCTTAAGAAAACGAGATTAACAATATGATAGACTACAGTTCAAGATTACCATATACAATTATGATTTTTAAACTTAACGTGATACACATTAAAAGACAGGTGTAATTTATGGTATAGTCATATCGCCTGCTGATTTGAACTGGCATTATTCTACTTCTGCCCATTATCTCCCATTTGAGTATAGGTCTTCAACTAGCCCACGCCAACCTGTCCTCCTCCATTTTTCTATCCACGCTCCCACCATGCCCTCCCCACATTATTGGTCTTGTTTCTGGTTGTCTTCCCCGTGTTTTGTTAGACCTCGCCCTATTTCGTTTGCCTATGAGCTGGTATCGCTTTCCAACAATGTAACCAACTAACGGGAAAATCATCATTCACCTTTCCAAACATTGTAACCAACAAACAGGAAAATCATCATTCACCTTTCCAGCAATTGTAAACAACTAATGGAAGTATTATCATTCGCCTTTCCAACAATGTAACCAACTAACGGGAACATCATCATTCACCTTTGCAAACATTGTAACCAACAAACGGGAAAATCATCATTCACCTTTCCAGCAATTGTAAACAACTAATGGAAGTATTATCATTCGCCTTTCCAACAATGTAACCAACTAACGGGAACATCATCATTCACCTTTCCAAACATTGTAACCAACAAACGGGAAAATCATCATTCGCCTTTCCAACAATGCAACCATCTAACGGGAACATCATCATTCACTCTTCTGGCGGGTTGCATTAAAAGGTGTTACGTCATCCACACATACGCATGACACATTAGTGTCATTAGCCATTAGCCATTGGAGGCTGATTGCACTGCCAGGGTTTCGAACTTCTTCGTAACACGAGGACCTGACGTATCTTCTTTCCTTCTGAAAAGACTAAATGTCATGGCAGGTCAGGGCAGGCCCTAAACCTTCTTCTTCTGCGTTCACCCGGAGAGTTTTTTCGGATGTGATTGCGTTGTGCCTGTTTACATGAAGAGCTGCGTTCTTGTGTCGTTAGGCCGACACATCCGACATCTGCGAGTATTTGTTGACCGGGTTAACCTTCCCGGGCCTAAACCTTGTTCTGCAATTTGTCTACTATTGAAGCTTCGACAGGCGGACAGTTAGAGCATTGCTTTGCTGATTCGTTAGCTTCTGCAGCTTGTCTTGCTCCAGATGTATTGTTGTTACCTTTCTTCTGGTCAAAACTAGGCAGACCAAGAGGGAGATCATGCTGCATGGGCAACACGTGGTCTCTAAACTCAGCCCAGAATCTGTGATATGGAGAAGTATAACTCCATCTTACAAACTATCGTCTGTCAAGAAGGTGCCAGTCAGTACTAGAAATACAACCTTGAAGTAAAGCTCAAAGAAATTGTATCCCTTCTTCGAATACTCAAATTTCACATTATTAATCCCTATATTATAAGCAGTTATTTTCGAGTAAAATTACCGGAGCATTAACGCCGCCATAGCCTCCTAACTAAAGTAAGGGAAAATCCCAAATGCATCTCCACGTGGTAGAGGATTGAAATCACACCACGATGTGGAAAACGCAGACCTAGAGACCTATTATCCATCGGAATAAGTGGACAACCGCAGCTGAGCAGAGCAGGGCACCCACTTATCCTGATAGACGGAAATTAATGACAAGGGCAGAGGTAAAAAACCGTCGTGCGAAGGTGGTACAAGAGGAAACCATAACATTATCTTCCCATATTTAATTAATGTCTAGAGATCAAAGTCAGATAATGGATCCGATCCAGAAAACCAAGGACCGAGATCTGTGGAGAGACATCTACGCCAAAGCCAGCTGGCAGAGTATATGATGCTTTTTGAGTAAATAAACCTGAGCACAATAGCATAAACAAGTTAGGATGAAATAAGTACTCCAAGATCTTAAAATTCAGAACCGAACATTGTGAGCTTATGGCTTCTTTGCCGAATGAGTCTTAGATACTTTACCACTGCATGTGTGGAGCACTAAAGTAATCACGGGAGCATATCCTCCAAGATGGAAGTCTGGCACAGAGGATAAAAGCTACAAGAACAATTGTAAGAGACCAATGAAGACCTCAGAAACATCGCACTGACCCACTCACGATTAGACTCATTAACAGTGCGACAGGACACAGCCAAGCAGTAGTTAGTGGAGAATGTCCAAGTTTATTGCAAGAGTTGTCATCTGGTATCAAAATAAATACATAGAGTACAAATGCGGACCACGTCCTGTTGACAAGAGATCTTGGTGGTCACTAATATGGTTTCTGCCTCCCTACCGCTACGTCAACGCGTGAGCGTCCCTAACTACCTCTACTGCTCGGTGCTCACGCGTGCATCAAGCACTAGACCCTTTCCCTTTGCACGCCATGCCACCTAACCAAACCCCATGACGGATCCACTCTGTTATATTACCTCCCTATCCTCAACGAGACTTTTCCCCGAAAAGTCTTAATTCCACAACTCATTTACCCCAAGTCTATGACCCCCACGAGTTATGCTGGAAAAGCACTATCCGCTTATTTCTATACTCTTAACCCAATAATCCTATACCAGCCGCTATCTTCCCAACCACACAATTACTTCTTCTCGTTTCTGTAAGATCTTAAGCAAAACATATCTCAACTCCCAATCAAAAAATACCTGGAACTGACTTTTAGTAAGTCTCTACAGTTTCTTGCCGAAGAACTCTTATTTATTACACCTCTCTACCCATACTATTCATTATGTCTTATAGCTAGCTGCTATGACCCGTAAACCTATACTTCTTCTTCGTTCAATATCAACATTACATATATAATTTACACATCATCATCATCGTAACCTCGTAAGTTCTATATTACCACACCTTCACAAGCAATCCTCTTCATTTCCTTGTCGATCGAAATCATGGTTATATATAAACAAAAATTGAAGATTCTTATGCGTTTATACAACTTATCATACTCTCACGAACATCAACAACACAGGATAGACAGGAAAGACGTTGGTGCGCACCGAAGACAACAAGAAGTAGTTACATTTATCCTCCCTTGCACTCACAAAACTTTATAAAATAAAGTTTTCAACCAAAAAAAAAACGAATAATGCATGACATGTTCTTCAATTTGTTCATAGTAAATATTCTTGTCAAAAGTTACGTTGATCTAAAACTCCATCTGTGTATTCTTAAAAACATCTGTATTATTTGTGCGGCCAACAACAGTCAGTAAACTGTATCATATCAGTATCCTTATAACACACCTTCCGAAATCTCCATGGCTTTCGATCCATGTTTTACTTTTACTTATTTCATGCCGTAACTACAGCGTCCTAAATTAATATTGACAATGTTCATCTACCATGAACAATACTTACTAGTACTGTACAAATGTTGAATGCTGATAACCACAGCTCCCGTTTTGAGTTAAACCAATCTCCCCCCAATAATATTAACGCTGACTAGCGCAGTACCTATTACAAGCCCCCTACATCCCCTTATAAACCTCTCTGGCATACATTTAATTTAATTCCTTGACCATTATGATATGTGCTGTTATCTACAGCCCCCTCTTTGTCCATCCTCAGTTAAACTAACCCCTCATATTCCAAACATTGAATCCATGTGTATTCCTATTAACACTGCCTAACGCAGCACCCTTAAATACCCTTTATAAGCGTTACCCACGTCTACTTCTTCTAAAAACCAGCAAGCTCAACTTCGAGTCACTACAAAGTTTACTTTACACATCGAAGTTCATGGCACTCACTAGGTAAGGTCTAGTCTTATTAACCTAAACCAACTCAGAAAAAAATAATAATAGTTCTTTAAACAAGTCTTAATACTTATCAACTGATCTTAAACAAATCAAAATAACCGAAACCACAAATTTTGAGTCATTAAACCAAACATTTCAAAACAAAACTCTTGCCCCCCAAATCAACATACATGGTTTTATCCCCGACACATTAAAAACAAGCATTAATTTAAATGAAGACAAAATTACTTAATGTCATCCTACCTTACCGGTTACTTTTACGAACCGGCAGTTTACACGTAAAAGAATGAAAACACAACAAATCATATCCTAAAATTAAATGGCATCCAACACTATGCCTCCCATTGAGCACGGTATCCCCATAATGCAAAAAAAAACAACCCGACAATAATTTTGCTTACGCTTAATTAAAATAATATAACATACCATACATGATGTATCTACAAATCATATTCAATTAAAACCTATTGACTTATCGTGAGTCACTTTTTTGTACTAAAGAAAAACACAACATTTCTTGACCAAACTATCCAGCAGCCTGTCCTAATTACCACATTTATCTGTAATTTACAGCTACTGTATTTCATCAAACACAGTGGTATAAAATGATATGTCTTCTAACCTCAGTACATAGGTCTCACATTTTAAATCATCCTTAATTCAAACAAATTTCTCTCCTGCTATCTGCAAAATTTCCAACAATTTATTTGCCATTTCTCCATTTTTTCAACAAGGCTAGATTTTTCTCTATAAGTGCCATCCCTATATCAAAGTCTTCATTTTCATGATGAGAACTTATAATGTCTTCACTCATACTATCATTTCCATCAGTCTCTGACTTTTCATCCATTTCTTGTTCTTCTGTATTTACATTACTGGCCTCTAATTTTTTCCGTTGTATATCTAATCTAATCTGTTTGTCTTGGTTCCTTAATGACCTTTCTAACAGTGGAATGTCTTCGTCACTTGATGAACCTTCTCTAATCCTTTTTTGTCTCTTAACTTCTCTTTCTTTTTGTCTATCTATTCTTCTTTTCACTGCTTGTCTTGTATTCTTATACGGGGCGTTTACTTCCTCCATAGACTTCAACGCTATCAGGTCTGTAGCCACTATACCTCTCATTTTCTTTACTCATAAAAGTTTTTGGTATTGTCACCGATTGTTCATCCATCGCCTCATATAAAGGTGGTGTTATTGTTTGTTCTGGTACAAGGACCTTTCCAGTTTCCGGAGGTATCACATATTTAACTCGTCTGACGAGTTGTCCGTCTGAATAAAACCCTTCTGAATAGTTATTATCACTTTTCTTGTCTTCTTCATCTCGTCTCAGGTGTTCCACATGTGAACGTGCCAGGTGCCCCGTGATTTGGTTCTTAATCTTATATGAACCTGGGCCTAATTTTTCTAAAATATAATACCCTGGAACCCAATAACTATCAAATTTTGAATTTCTTCTATGTTTTTTATAGTAAACTCTATCACCTACTTTAAATTCTTGTAGTTGTGTGTTTTTATCTGCGTACTTTTTCTGTCTTTCTCTAGCTTTAATTACGTTGCTTCTCAATGTCACGTGTGCTTTGTGCATTTCTTGTAAAATCATTTCCTGAAATTCTTCTCCCATATATTTTCGTCGTGGTTTGAGTAAATTGTCAATTGGCAGTATGGGTTCTCTTCCGTATACCAAATAGAATGGTGAAAAACCTGTACCCTCATTTTGATGTGTTCGTATCGCTCCCAATGCAGGTCCTAAGTACAGATCCCAATCTTTATCATGTTCTTCTACATTTTTCGCTAGTATATTGTATAATGTTCTATGTTGTCTCTCATTTTTCGCATTAGAGGAAGGTCTATAATAAGAAGTTTTTATGTGGACAATATTCAGATCTTGTAATAGTTTCTCAAACTTCCTGTTCACAAATTCTTTCCATTATCTGTGAGGATTGTCTGTGGGCAACTAAATCGTGGTATATACTCTTGTAGAAAGATGTTAATAATGGAATCAGCACTCTTATCCGGGACAGGATAAACTTCTGGCCATAAACTATAGCAATCCACTATATGTAGTAGATATATATTCCCCGAGAGCGTCCTAGGGTGCGGACCTGAGATATCTAAACTTATCTTTTGCATGGGAAATTGGGGAATATCAGTTTCCTGTAGAGGACATTTGATTACTTTCATGTTTCTTAATTTGCATTTTTCACAGGTGTCAACGTACTTATAAACACTCTTAAACATATTTGGCAAATAATACTTATTCTTAAGGGCTTTGCACAATTTGTCACGGCCAAGATGACCATTTTCATCATGATATGCCTTCAAAACCTTGATTTCTAATTGTTTCGGAATGTATTTCCTCAATTCCGCCTCTTCACCTTTTTCATTCATATAATATAACTGCCCATCTTGCTGCAACTCTATAAAATTCTTTTTGAAAGTGTTTTCACCTGTTTCTTTCAACTTTTGCTTAATTTCTATTACTCTTGGGTCCATTTCTTGTTCATTTTTCATATTAAAATGTAGTAACTGTGGTTCTTCCGCTAATGGTTCAGAATCTTGTTCTGTCTGTGAACTTCTAAAATTTTCTCTATTTAATTTGGCAGAATCTAGTATGTTTACTTGCCAGTTTCGGTCGTCTATCTCTGGTTCTCCCTCATCTTCAGTATCCTCAGATATCTCTGGATACGGGATTCTGGATAATAAATCGGCACAGGTGTTTTCCCTACCAGATATGTATTCTACTTTTGCGTTATAACCTTGCAAATTCAAGCGCCCATGTTTGTATTTTCCTATTCTGTACTGGAGCCTCTAGTAAAGATTTTAATGGCATGTGATCAGTTTTAATAATGAAATTGGCGTTATGTAAGTAATAATTTAATTTCTGAAGCGCATAGTGGATAGCGTATGCCTCTTTTTCTACTGTCGACCACTTTTTTTTAGACTTACTAAGTTTGTGTGACAGAAAGTAGATTGGTCTTTCGTTCCTAACTCCTGGTATTCTTGAGTTTTCTCCTTCATATGGTTGCGTTAAACATGCTCCTATGGCATTATCTGAAGCATCTGTATATAAAATCAATTGTTTGTCTAGATCTGGATGTGCCAATAATGGAACTACTGTTAAACTATTTTTCAAAAAATCAAATGCTTTCTGACAATCTTCATTCCATTTAAATCTAGCGTACTTGCAAGTCAGGTTAGTGATGGGTTCTGCTATTTGTGCGAAATTTGGAATGAACCGACGATAGTACCCACACATACCGATAAAAGCCCGAACTTCCCTCACATTGGTCGGAGATGGTAGATCTCTAATGACTTTCACTTTATCCTGATCTGGTTTAATTCCTTCTCTGTCAATGATGTACCCCAAGGTACTTGGTTTCTGTTTTTAGAAACTCACATTTGCTCAGTTTCAGTTTAACATCGTGTAGTCTTAGCCTATCAAAGACAAATTTTACATTTTTCAGGTGTTCTTGTAGTCTCCTGATGTATAAATCAAAATGTCATTTATGTACGCCAATGCGAACTTTTGCATGCCTTCTAATACTTGATTTATTAGCAACATATAATGAGAAGGGGCTGTCTTGACCCCAAATGGTATACGTAAAAATTCGTAAGAACCCACGTGAGTACAGAAAGCACTTTTCTTCTGAGCATCTGGCGACATGGGGATACACCAAAATCCCGACCTAGCATCCAGCGTAGTGAAAAAAGTAGAACCGTTTAGCAATCCCAAAATGTCATCTATCACTGGTAATGGATATGCTACATTTTTGGTGATCTTGTTTAGCGCCCTATAGTCGCAGCAGAATCGATGTGAACCATCGGCTTTGGTCACTATTACAATCGGAGATGACCACTCTGACTTTGATCTTGTTATTATTCCTGCTTTTAGCATATCCTCTATTGCTTTTTCTACAATTTCTCTATTCCTTAAAGGAGTTCTATACGGTTTCAGACTAATTGGTGGGTGATTTCCAGTGTCTATTTCCATAGTAACTGTTTTAGTCTTCCCCAGTTCTAAGTCGTTAATCGCAAAAACATCTTGGTTCTCTTTTACTAGTTTTTCTAATATTTCCTTATTCTCTGGTGAAGCTTTTAACTGTGATAATAGTTCTTGTTCTCTCTTCAAGAGTGACGTTGTTTTGTCTACCGAATGTATTTGGGATGGATGTTCTCTGAATGCATGGATCAATTCATCATTCTGTACATTCCAACTTCTTCTACGTCTATTTCTGATATTGATTCTTTTCATAGAGGTTTCTGGATAGTTATTTCTCGACATTTCTTCTCCTCCTGTTGTTAATATATTGTTACGGTCATGTGCTACTTTGGCGATCACACACCCTCTATACAATTTAATCTCCTTCCCTGTGTTGTTAAGAATCATTACTGGAAAACTAAAGTGTTTGTCCAATGTTATTATTCCATCTGGGACTTCCAAACCAGGTTCGTCTATTACCTCTTTTTCCAACTCTGTTATTGTCACTGTTTGTCCTATCGAAAAATAAGGATTTTTTTTTCATTTTTGCGTGTATCAGATTGACCGTCTGTGGTTTTAAGGTCATGGATGTTTTTACTCTGACCAGTGCCGATACGTGCATATCCTCTTCTAAATCTGCATACACATCTTGAAATCTCAACTTATGTAAGTCAAAATAAAGTCTTACACCATTTTTCAGTAAGAAATCCCTACCTAGGATCATGTTCCTATTTAAATCTTTGACTACATGGAAAAGGTGTCTCACATTTATCCCTCCTAATTTAAAGTTTATCATTGTTTGACCGACTACCTCTAAATTTTGTCCGGTTACAGAGTGAAGGGTGTCCTGATTCCTGAATATTCTGAAATTCTTTAATATGCGATATAAGAATTTTTCCTTGATCACGCTGACTTGAGCTCCCGAATCAATCAATGTTCTAATTCTAAATTTTCCTATTTCTATTATGCATGAACTGGGATCAGTCATATTCACTGAGAACTGTTTTATCTCTCCAAGTTGAGACCAGCTTCTATATTCTCTATTTCTACTTGTCCTGCTATACTTGTCATTCGGGTAATCGGCATATTCTTGAATTCTTGGGACCTTTTTATTTTCCCTCCTACCGCAGGTCCTACTCAGTAAGTGGGATGCCAGTTTCCCTGCGTTCCTGGCCTTGCAAAATTCCTCTGCATTTCTCCAAAATTTCTATTTGGTCTACTATTAACATTTCTATTCTGTGTACTAACCGGAGCACGTCGGTTGCTACAAAATCTATAACTGTGTCCCTTCTGTCCACAATTCCAACATATCATATTGGTACTACCTACTGTCTCTCTTTGTCTTCCTCTATCGTGAGTACTTTCATTATTTCCCTGCAGTGTCTGTATTTCTCCCCGTCTTCTCCATCCATACCTTGCTTGTCCTATTTCCATAGGTTCCTCTATTCTGTCTTCTCTATTGCTTCCTATTTCTCTTCCTACCCTTAATCTAAATCTCCTTCTCAAACTTTCTTCTTGTATGGCTATATCCACAGCCTGCGATAACCTAGCTGGATTTCCCTCATTAACTTGAATTTCAGTCCATCCGACTTTATTCCATCCACGAAAATTCCAACCAGCATCCTTTCTACCTCTTCCCCTTGTACATTCTGTCCTAGAAACGCCTCTTCAGGTAGATTAATTAGCCTATCACTATGTAGCTGAACACTTTCACCATTGTCTTGTCTAGACTGTCTCAATACTGAAAATGCGTGTTGGGGATCTGTGATCTCTGCGTATTTATGTGCTAAATCATCTTTAAAATGTTCCCAAGTCTCATCTATCCCAGCTTCTAATTTTCTCCTAATATGGTCCGATACTGGCGTTACACTTGTCTGGTAAGCAAACTTTTTCTTCTCTTCATCTGTCGCTCCTACCAGAAATGCATGTTTCTCTATAGCTACAATCCATTTTTTGAAACATCTGGCCTGCCCACTGAATTTCCCAATATCAATACCTATGCTCTGTTGCTTCAAGGCAGTGTCCAACATGGATATGGCTCTCCCTACTCCATTCAATACCTGCCCCAATGATATGTCTTCTTGTTCCATTCTAAGTTAATAGTATAATGCAAAATTATAATTTATATGTCAAATTTTATATGTCAAATTGCAATTTTTCTTAATTAATTAATTAAATATCGTTCAATACATTACTTCCGTTGCGTTATCCTTCCAGTTTCGTTTCTGTCTCTTAGATGTTGTCCTCTCCAACAAGTTTTAGACAAACGATCAAAGAGCGGTTCGTCTTCCAACGATTTAAGAGCAGCTCATTCTTGACAGCTGGTTCTCGAACGATTAAAGAGCAGCTCGATTATTGTGCAGGACTGGTAGGTACAGCAATCAGCGACCCTGGTTGGCCCCTTGAATTCAGCGAAAAACGACAGCAGCAATCAGCGACCCTGGTTGGCCCTTTGAACTCAGCGAGCAGTACTGTGCGATAACGAGCAGGCTGCTGTGTAGCAATGATTCAGCCATGAATGCAGAACATCGGTCTTGGTTAGGCTCTCCAGACAACCGACAGTACTGAGCAGCTTCTTAAAACAAACGATAGTACTGGACTTGAGCAAGCTTCTTGACCTTCACACAGGCCTATGTTACAAGGATTCAGCAGCCTGAGAAATCACAACAACTACCCCTGGCCGGGCTTTCATCTGCTGTGTCTCTCAAAATAAACAACGAGAATGTTGTGGCAACAGCATCCATTTTCAGGCGCGTTCAACAAAAGTCTTCAATCGTGCCAATGTTATTTCTTTCTCCACAACAACCCAGGGTTTTCAGAATCCGACGTCGCGGCACCAGTTTGCGTCCTTTAACAGAGCGACAGGACACAAAAGCAACTGCATGCAACTGAATGGAGGCCAAGCAGTAGTTAGTTGAGAATGTCCAAGTTTATTGCAAGAGTTGTCATCTGGTATCAAAATAAATACATAGAGTACAAATGCAGACCACGTCTTGTTGGCATGAGATCTTGGTGGTCACTCATTTGGTTTCTGCCTCCCTACCGCTACGTCAACGCGTGAGCGTCCCTAACTACCTCTACTGCTCGGTGCTCACGCGTGCATCAACCACTAGACCCTTTCCCGTTGCACGCCATGCCACCTAACCAAACCCCATGACGGATCCACTCTGTTATACTCATCTAACGTTGCATGAGGCGCTGGACGCAGTTAAGGGTCAGCGACTGATAAGAGGGAAATCATGGATGGCTCAGGCGGAGGATACGATCAGACAGGTGTGCATCTTGGAGAACATTAGGCGTGAAGAGGAGTGGGTCAGAGTGCCAGCGGTGCAGTCAGACTTGTGCAGAGTTATTATCACATTGAGCCGAGAGTGCAGGGAATGGCCAGCAGGGGCCACTGAAGTGGAAATCCAGCAACTAATTCAGGATAATGCTCGCCCGGGTGATGTGATTATCTACACAGATCGTTCGGTGTTGAGAGGTAGGAGAAGTGCCTGGGGTTTCTTGGCAAAGGCTAATGGTCGACGTTTGGTGCAGGAGAGCCTGGCATATGATACCACAACATCTAGCTTAAGAATGGAGATGGAGGCAGTCAGTGCAGCTTTCCGCTGGATGGAGAATACGACACACACACACACACACACACACACACACACACACACACACACACACACACACACATCGTCATTGTAACTGACACATCGTCTGGATATTTTCTCCGGGGCATGCTGGTGTGTTGTGGAATGAACAGACAGACAGATTGGCTGGCTCTGCAAAACTTGGTGGAGTATTGACGACTGATAAGGCAGACGTGGTTGCGGCCTTGTGGGAGCACGTGTACACCTCGGAGGAGCAAATGGATTACCATGGTCTGGCAAGAATGCGACAGCGTGAAGTGACGAGGGGATCTGGCCGATGCTCGACGCTTAGAGGAAAGGCGAGACGCACATATGATCAGATTGCTACTGGTACTATTGGGGTTGGAACTCTTCGCTGGCTTCTGAGGATGGGAACGGAGCGCTTATGGGAATGCCCCGAATGCTGTGACGTCGGTTCCTAAATCAATCAATCAATCAATCAATCAGTCTAACGTTGATTATTTAAGGTTATTAGTCCGCACCACTTCAGGACGAATTGAATAAACAGGAGAGCTGACAAACAAGGAAACCTGGTAGAGTTAGACAGAAGTACTTGGAACAAGTTTGGAAGAAATGTTGTCACAAGGAGCCTTCAATCAGAAAGACCAAGCCACTTTGCTGATAGAAAGTAGGAATCGCGGGCTCAGTATAAAACTACGAGCAATCGTTTAGACGCCTCCAGAGGTTTCCTTGACGTCATCTTCTGACCTTCATCGATTGGCTGTATCAAATTTCATGTTCAGCATTTCAAAATTGCCTTCCCTGATTCCCCCCCTTCCCCTCACCTCTATTTATTTCTACTTCATAATCTAAAAGGCTGCACTATACTTTGTATATTACTTGCTGATGCTTTCATTTGTAACAAGGGGTATTATTGGAACCATTGTCTCAATTCCTTGTTGCACTACCGTATGGTTCGCTGAACATTAACATGATCGCATACCTCTTATTTGTTTCTGTTTATTGTTATTCTTCTTCTTATGCCTATTATTTTGATATTATATATATATATATATATATATATATATATATATATATATATATATATATATATATATATATATATATATATATATATATATATATATATATATATTTTTAAATTTTCGTTTTACTTATTTGCTCTTCTTTTTTTTTCTTGTTCTCATCCTCAACCTCCTCATCCTACTACTACTACTACTACTACTACTACTACTACTACTACTACTACTACTACTACTACTACTACTACTACTACTACTACTACTACTACTACTACTACTACTACTACTACTACTACTACTACTACTACTACTACTACTACTACTACTACTACTACTACTACTACAACCACTACCACTACCACTACTACTACCACCACCACCACCACTACTACTACTACTACTACTACTACTACTACTACTACTACTACTACTACTACTACTACTACTACTACTACTGCTAGTGATACTGATACTACTGCTGCTTGTAATCATCATCATCATCATCATCATCATCATCATCATCATCATCATCCTCATAATGTATGTTACCATCTGTCTCTATCCCCTCACTTTGGTGAGAGCAATCATACATTAGATCACCTTCACACACTTGTTGGTCCTGAAAACATGACTTAACCCACCCCAGCCGTCGAATATGACATATTTCATCTGCCACGACAACTGCTACTGGAAGCAGATGACAACATTAATGCCGTTGATACGGCATTCTTTATTTTATTTTCTTGTGCGATCGCTCTCTTTGAACTCAAGCTTAGTCCATACACACTACTTCTAGTAGCACTGGACTGAATTTTGCTTTCCCTATAATTATCATTGTCCCTCGCCATTAGGTGAACCCATTCCGACTTCTGAGGTACTTGTAATTTATGGACCCAAGTCAAAGACGAGAAGTCAACTGTTCAACTGTCCTGTCTATGAGTTGAACCCCTTACCTCTTCATCAACACACCGGATGTTTAGGGACGTGCGTTCTTATCTATTCAACCATGCTGACCTCCGATACAACATTCAATATCCTGTTTCTTGTGCAATTATCAACCTGAAAATATCATGAACTGATTCATCGTCGAAGGATAATATATCGTCAGCTGTGACCTCCCAGTTGGACAGAAAAACAATACATGTGTATCGCCATACTAATAGCACCGTGCTATTTGTTTTGTTTCATGCTACTGTCCGCAATTTTAATGGTCAGTCAACAGAAATGTACAGTAAACTACTTGTTCATTTGATTGTGTAGCATGTTTAGGTCCAAACCTACCTTTTTGTTTGGCACTGTATCAGCCAAATACTTCTGTTTAAGCAGGGATCCAGCTGTCCACTTGCGACCCACAGAGGCCTTTATTGAGGCTTGCAAAGACAAAAGCGTTTCATATTTTATCACACAGAATATATATTCTCATTAATTGCAAAGTTCACTCCGTTCAACAACAGTGTATTGTAATATAATATACTTTAACGTGCATATGTTGTCATTATGAAATTCGCAATCCTGCATACTGCGTTCGAAACACAGCTCTCTCTCTCTCTCTCACACACACACACACACACACACATACACACACACGCACGCACGCACGCACGCACGCACGCACGCACGCACACAGATTTTTAATGTGTCTTCTGTTGCCTTCTATCCCCCCATTAAGGCATCGACTCTCAACCAACTCACCCCAAGCCTCCCTACCTTCATCCGTGAGTCTCCGTGGCGTAGTGGTCAAGCCGTTTGACTCGGGCTCCGAAGGTTGTGGGTTCAATTCAGGGCCGCGTCCTTCGGTTCACGAGTGAAATTTTTCGGAGACTCATGTGGGTCGTCGCTAGAGCTACGGAGTTCGTGCTTTGTGGAAAGAGACCGCGCCATATGGGATAAAAACCCGGTGCAATGAAGTCGACCCTGTCGACTTTTAAGCGACTTGACTGCCTACCTTCAGCTATCCAATGGAACAACATGTCCATGCCCTTCCCTTATTGTTTATTAGTTTTTTTTGTTTTTTTACGTCAGTTCTCCTGAAGTTTTTGTGTCTTCCACTATTTCTTTCGCACTTTGAGTTCCAGACTAAGGCTATTTAACTATACTGTTCTCCGGTTATTCTCAGTGTGTGTCCTGGTTAGCGCCGGCGTCTATTCTTCACCCCTTAGTTTATTGGTATTTGTCTAATTCTTTCCATGAGCTCCACATTGGTGATTTTGTCATACCATTTTATTTATTCAGTTCTGCATAGGCAACAATTATGAATGTGTGTAGTTTATTTATAATCTTTTTCTTTCTTCTTTATGTTTCTGATCCACACAGTAGTAATGAATTAACGTTAGAATGGAATGTTACAAGTTTTCTGCTACGTTTAATTTCTTCTGATTTCCACAAATTTCCTAGTATTATAAAAGCTTTTCTCCAGCCTTCTGTATTCTTATTTGGATATCTGTATCAGTTCCACCATCTTTTCCTTCATTGTTATCTAAGTGGATGTATGATTCTGTTCTATTTTCATGATTTGTTTTTATGTAGAATAAGATATTCACGATATAAATATATCCACTTAAACAAGTTCCCATATATTTATTCATCAAGTGATCAAAATGTAATTATGAAAATATAATGGATTCATTATTTATCGTAAGTCATTATATATAAGTCGCAAATCAACTTATCACAAACTTCAGAAAGAAGCAGATCATTTTTTGACGACATTAAGAGAATACAATAACTGAAACATGTTGTAACAACCAGAAACATTTGTGGAAAAGCAGATAGAAAGAAGATAAGGAGAGAAAATTCTTAAAAATCTGTTACATAACCTGGATGAACTGATCCATGCCGTCGGAGATAGTCATTAGTGGCGAAGCATGATCTGCCACGCCAGGCGGCTAGGCGCTTGATGATAATGATGATGAATAAAATGTGTATTAAAACATATCCGTTATTTATAATTATAAGATCAACATTACGGTAAATTGAGGTAGCATGTACTGCCCACGACCTGACATGTTTAGTCATTAGCTTATATATGTTGCGCCCAGAACATAAATAACGACGAAGTGTATCATATAATTATAAGTAAATCGGTTCACAGTTTTAATACTAAAGGCTCACTAAGTATAATGTCTGCTTTAATAAAAAAAAAAAAAAAAAAAAAAAAAAGAACTCACAACCTTAAGATAGAGCAGAACATGTAAGATATCAATGCATTTGTGCACAATTTTCAGGCACTTTATTTCCAATAGATATGCATGAGTTAAAGTTAGTTGCACGTTCTTGACATTTACATAGATATACATGAGTTAAATTTAGTTGCATGTCCTTTATATTTCTATAGATATTTTTTTTTTTCCCGCGTTTCCATCCTGTTTCAGGATATTGCGGTCAACACCAGCATCTTTCAGCTGTATGTTGATTCCTAGGCTAGATTACGCTCATCAGCACGCCACGACTTTCTGAGCGACCGGCTCCATACTCTCATAAGTCACTGGGGCGAATCGAACCACTGCTAATTCTCGTCGCGTCACGTGACGAGAGTATTCGGGGTTAGCGGAGAAAGCTGCTAACTCCTCGGCCATGGAACCGGCTTTCTATAGATATACATGAGTTAAATTTAGTAGTATGTTCTTTACATTTCTATGGATATACATAAGTTAAATTTAGTTGTATGTCCTTTACATTTAAATCGATATACACGTGTCAAAATTAATTGTATATCTTTTACATTTCTATAGATATAAATGAGTTAAAATTAGTTGCATGTCCTTTATATTTCTATGGATATAAATGAGTTAAAATTAGTTGCATGTCATTGACATCTCTACATATATACATGAGTTAAAGTAAGCTGTGTGTCCTTCATGTTTTCAATAGATATACGTGAGTTAAAGTAAGCTGTATGTCCTTTACATTTCTATAGCTATACATGAGTTAAAGCTAGTTGCTTGTCCTTTACATAACGTCACAAGTAACTGGAGCATCTATTCGATGTTTGCTAATTTGTAGACAATTTTATCTCCAGTAGGTTCTCATTGCTTTCTGAACGGTCATACCATAGTGGAAATCAATGTAAAACAATCCTGCATACTGCGGCGGACATCCAACCACTTATGTTAGAACTGTGAAACTTCCTTCAATATCCTTATTCTACAGACACCGACAGCTATATATGAATTTATGCCAGATTTCCCAAAGACTTACAGGCAGCTAAAAACAAACTGTCATTTAACTTGAAAATAAATAAATCGCGGAGCCAATAGTTTAGAAATGATCTCTGTAAAAACGCCAGTCTGTCCTCTCTCTTACCCACCCCCGTCCCACTCCACCCACCCCAATCCCAACAGTCTCTGCTGCTAACTCCATAACCTGCCATTGCCTGGCTCCCACACTGGCATCCTTGGCTTCGGCATTCTTCTCATGTTACATGGTTTGTTTTCGCTTCCTCCGCGGACTCTCAGGGAATCTCCAACTTCCCAGATTCTGGCTCCCAGCAGACTTCAAGCCAAACGTAACCAAATAGCGCCTGTTTTCCTTGTCTCTTTGACAAGGCGCCTCACTCTGAAGCCAAATTTGTTTTGGATTTTAACGACCATACTAATCGCTCTTTACTATTGTTTTAATAACTGGCTGACTAATATTCTTCAATTTAGTTTCGAAAAGAAATGTTTATAATGTTCTTTTAAATTTTATTTATGGGGAAGATTATTTATGTTCTGGAGGCAACAAATCTGTTTAGTAATTTTCTTTACATGCACAAGTTTTCTAGTTCCGTATCTGGGCAAACGTCTACATCTTAATGAAGTTATATTAAAATATTACAGGCTAGTCCATAGAAATACCTGCAGTGCGTAGATTGCCATAGTCCATCGCGTAGACCTATTCTCCTCTACTGTGTAGCTCCCCATAGAGCATCGCCATCATGTGTACTGCCAACCGGCGTAAAGCGTTCATATCTCTCCATAGATTACGGTCATTTGTGTACTGGATCACTTCTGCTGATGATATTCCTTAATGTCGTCGTCTCAGTCCACCCAGCATAATTTACCTCGTTCTTCCTCTTTTCCTTCTAATCTTTCCATTTGTTTTGATGTTCTCTAATGCCTCTCATCTCCCGACATGATCAAATAATACTGTTTACCTTTTTCTTATGTTTATATATACACGCACTTTCATTAGCCTCTTCCATGCAATCTTTAATTGTTACTGTGGCAGGTCAAGGTGTTAAATCCACCACCATTCGGATTCGAACCCATAAACTGCAGGCATCTAGCCACTACGCTAACGTGACTACCAACAGTAACACGGAAAATTGTTCCTGCCACTCTGTGCTCACGTGGGCATGTGTAACAGACAACCAAGCGTATCCTTCCAGACTTCCATTATGGTTAACAAGAATAAGGGGAACTGCAGTAAAGCTTAAACATAAAAAAGCAGTAAATGAATCACCAAAAAACGAGAAGTAGATTGTGAGCGTTATTGAAACACGACCACAAAAAACAAATTGGGCGTTGCGACCAAAGCCTTCGTCAGCATAGAACAAACAAACACAAACCGACACAAAACTACATGAAACACACTACATGACAATATAAAGGGTACTTATCTGAATCTGTATCCTTGCTTGGAGTGACTGACACGCGTCAAAACGTTTTTTGGTGATTCATTCAGACTTCCTTAAGGAGCCCAAATAAACATAACATTTGACTACAAGCTCGGGAGAGGCAAAACACACAAAGATAGAAACGAACGCTTCGACCAGTTTTTCGTTTAATTGAACTTCGCGGATTTTATTTGGATTCTATTACTACCTTTAATTGTTCTTCGTAGTGTTATTTGCATTCAAGTATACAATTTCATTGTTCTTCCTAGTGTTATTTGGATTAAAGTATTACATTTCATTGTTCTTCTTAGTGTTACTTGGATTCCAGTATTACATGTCATTGTTCTTCCTAGTGCTAATTGGATTCCAGTATTACTTTTTCATTGTTCTTCCTAGTGTTATTTGGATTACTGTGATACCTTTCATTGTTCTTCCTACTGTTTATTTGGATTCCAGTATTACCTTTCATTGTTCTTCCTATTGTTATTTGGATTCCATTATTATCTTTCATTGTTCTTCCTATTGTTTATTTGGATTCCAGTATTATCTTTCATTGTTCTTCCTACTGTTTATTTGGATTCCATTTTTATCTTTCATTGTTCTTCCTATTGTTATTTGGATTCCATTATTATCTTTCATTGTTCTTCCTAGTGTTGTTATTTGGATTCCAGTATTATCTTTCTTTGTTCTACTTGTTATATGAATTCCACTTTTACCTTTAATTGTTCTTCTTGGTGTTCATTTGGATTACAGTATTACCTTTCATTATTCTTCCTACAGTTTATCCAGTATTACCTTTTATTGTTCTTCCTAGTATTTATTTGGGTTCAAGTATTACCTGTCATTGTTCTTTCTCGTGTTTATTTGCATTCCAGTAATTTTATTTCATTGATCTTCTTAGCGTTTATTTGGATCCCAGTATTACCTCGGCAGCATCTAATCCCCTTTTAGGGTACAGCATAGAGTTCCCCCTATGCTTAGTCATGTGACTACACATTTACTCACAGCGTCAAACATCGTCATAGATATTTATGGGAATATCATAGTGTTCTCACTTACAGCAACATATATAAACATTCAGACTTCCTGTATAGACTACTACAATAACGAAAGTGCAAAATAAGAAGAACAAGTAGAAGATGATGATAATGAAGAAGAAGAGGCGGAGGAGCAGAGACTAATACTACAACGAAAGTGCAGAAGAAGAAGAAGAAGAAGAAGAAGAAGAAGAAGAAGAAGAAGAAGAAGAAGAAGAAGAAGCTCTCTGATACGACTATGCTATTCTATGTGTTTTATTATTGATGTTATTTATTTAAATCCTCTCCCACACCCTACCTATCTTGTACTCAGTAGATTCCGGATAACCTTGCCCATCAATCAAACTGATAGTTAGCTGAGAGAAAACAAGCTAAGACAGATAGATATGAACGTTAAAAAAATAATAATACATAATAATAATAATAATAATAATAATAATAATAATAATAATAATAATAATAATAATAATAATAATAATATAATAATAAAGATAAGTAATTAAGACCAGGAGACTAAAGGGGGACAAAATGGCAGTAACAAACAAAAGAATGTGTTTAGAAATAAAATAAAACAACATGCACTTAGAAATAAGGTAAAGTAACAATAACAAGCCGGCTTCCTGGCTTAGAGGTTAGCGACTTTTCTCCGTAATCTCGTATACTCTCGTGGGTAACGTGATGACGGTGAGAATCAGCAGTGGTTCGAATCGCATCGGTAACTTACGGGGTATGTGAGCCGGCCGCCCAGAAAGCAATGGCAAACTACTGAACGTAATCTTGCCAAGAAATCGACATACAGCTGAAAGATGCTGGTGTTGACAGCGATGTCCTGTAAAGGATATCCAAATAAGAAAAAAAAAAAACCAATAACAAACACTAAAGTACATGAATAAATAACAGAAAATAATTTTAAATGACTACTTTAATTTATAAAAAACAAAACATAACTTTAAAAAAAAATAAAAAGAAAGACCGAGAGAAAGAAAAAAAGAGAGAAAGAAAGAATGAAAGAAAAAAGAATGAATGAAAGAAAGAAAGAAAGAAAGAAGACATATCGCAAGTAGACAGGCTCAGCAGAAAGAAAGGAATAAAGAAATAAAGAAAGTCAGACAGACAGGCAGATACGAGAAAAGAAACGAAGGCAGAAAGAAAGAAGCGGCAATACATACGGGCAAGCAGACACACCTGCACAAAGAAAGAAAGAAAGACAGACAGACAGACAGATACGAGAAAAGAAAGAAAGAAAGAAAGAAAGACAGACAGACAGAAGAAAGACAGAAAGAAGACAGACAGAAAGACAGAAAGAAAGAAAGACAGAAAGAAAGACAGAAAGAAAGACAGACAGAAAGAAAGAAGAAGGATTAATGAAAATACAGACAGACAGACAGACAGACAGACAGACAGACAGATAGACAGACAGACAGACAGACGGGCAAGCAAATAAACAGAAAGAAAGACAGGCAGACAGGAAAAAAACACACAGAAAGACAGACATCCAGTGGGACGAATAAAAAGAAAGAAAGAATGAAAGAAAGAAAGAAAGAAAGAAAGAAAGAAAGACAAACAGATACGAGAAAAGAAAGACAGACAGAAAGAAAGAAAGAAAGACAGAAAGAAAGACAGAAAGAAAGAAGAAGGATTAATGAAAATACAGACAGACAGACAGACAGACAGACAGACAGAGACAGACAGATAGACAGACAGACAGACAGACGGGAAAGCAAATAAACAGACAGAAAGACAGGCAGATAGGAAAAAAACACAGAAAGACAGACATCCAGTGGGACGAATAAAAAGAAAGAAAGAAAGAAAGAAAGAAAGAAAGAAAGAAAGAAAGAAAGAAGGAAAGAAAGAAAGCAAGCAAGAAAGAAATAACTCGGCTGGGGTTAAAAACATCCACACAAAAATATTTCTGGATTATCTTATATCAACATGCGAAAATCCAATTAGATCTCATCTAGAAATCTACCAAAAACAAAGTGATGCGGAGGGGAAAAGAAGCCAAACGAAATTCCTCGTTTCTTAAATAAACATTTTCTTTTCCTATTCCCTTTCAGCCACTGAAGACTCCTTGGAATGAACTCCGACCGGCCTCGTCCCCTCTTATGCCTCAAGAATATGAAAGACATCAACAACCTGTACTTATTTATTGACAGCCTGTTTATATTTCATTTCCTTCTCTGCTACTTTATTGCCATTCGTTTCACTATCTGTTCATTCATCTCTTATCCCCCCCACTCCTCCTCCAAAGCGTCGTTTGGGGGAGGGGGGAGGATGTCAGTGTGGGGAGAAAAGGGGAAGGACTTCGTCCTAGTCAGCAGTGAGTTGGAGTCTGTAGGCATTGAAATCCTTAATTCCGTGTAGGAAAGAGAGAAGGGAAGACCTTGATATTAGCCAGCAGTGAGTTGGTGTCTGTAGGCGATTAAATCCTGAACCCCGCGGAGGGAAGAGAGGAGGGAAGACCTTGGTCTCAGTCAGCAGTGAGTTGGTGTCTGTAGGCAATGAAATCCTCAACCCCGTGGGGGGAAGCAGTCAGCAGTGAGTTGGTGTCTGTAGGCAATGAAATCCTCAACACCGCGGGGGGAAGAGAGGAGGAAGACCTCGGTCTCAGTCAGCAGTGAGTTGGAGTCTGTAGGAAATGAAATTCCAGTCCCGTGTAGGGGAGAGAGAAGGGGCGATCTTGATATTAGTCAGCAGTAAGTTGGAGTCTGTAGACAATGAAATCCTGTCCCGTGGAGTGAGAGAAAAGGGAAGACCTCGGTCTCAGTCATCGGTGAGTTGGTGTCTGTAGTCAATGAAATCCTCAATCTCGTGGAGGGAAGATGACCAAGCTAGGGATACTCCCAGCTGGTCTGTATCAACGAACGAACGAACGAACAAACTTTATATTCACAGGGTTAAGAATTGGGCACGCAGGCCGTGTGTTGAATGAGGGGACGAAGCGCGTATGGGAATGTCCTAAGTGCAGAGATGTCAATTCTTAGCTCAACCTTACTCAACTCAACTTAACTCAGCTCAACCCAACTCAATTGTATGTGCTGTGCTGAATCCTGACCTAGTTATATGCTTATGCTGCATGCTCTTTGCAGGACGTTGCTATTAACCCCAGTTTGGAGGTCAGCGAGGCCGAATGGACAAGAGCGCTTGCTCTTAAACATCCGGTGTGTTGATGCTGAGGTAGAGGGTTCATCGCCTACACCGGTCAGGTGGACTGAAATGTTGACTTCTCGTCCTTGACTTTGGGACATAAATTACATGTACCTCTGAAGTCGGAGTGGCTATCCCGGCATCAACACACTGGAAGTTTAAGATCTAACGCTCTTACCCATTCGGCCATGTCGGCCTAGACACGTTTATGATTTTCGGGTAATATTAAATGAGTATCTTGACTCAAGTCGTGTAGCCACGAGATAAAAGAGGTACTGGTTGTTTATCGCTTGCTATCCATTTCGAAAGAAGGGAAACCATACGTTAACTATTGGTTGCTTAGCACACATTATCCGTCTTGAAAGACAGGAAACTATATGTTAATTATTTGTTGCTTATCACACGTTACCTGTTTCGACAGAGGAGAAAACTATGCTTAACTTCCAGATACGCCTGGTGGTTTGGCCGTCACAGCTGAGAAACGTTTAATATGTTCCTGAATGGACCGTGTCGCTTGGCGTGAACATATCAGTGCACGCCTTTTAATCACAGTGCCGTTTTGTGCAACAGTGGTGCTGCTACCTGGAAGCATAATATACGATTGTGATAACAGAGATAACATTGTATGCGTCCATTCAACAAATATCCGGCAGAAAAGTGAATACATTTTGGTGTATTATTAAAGACGTTCCTAATTTGTGTTCTTATTAGAGAAGTTCCTAATCTGTGTTCTTATTAGAGAAGTTCCTAATTTGTGTTCTTATTAGAGAAGTTCCTAATTTGTGTTCTTATTAGAGAAGTTCCTAATCTGTGTTCTTATTAGAGAAGTTCCTAATCTGTGTTCTTATTAGAGAAGTTCCTAATTTGTGTTCTTATTAGAGAAGTTCCTAATCTGTGTTCTTATTAGAGAAGTTCCTAATCTGTGTTCTTATTAGAGAAGTTCCCAATCTGTGATTTTATTAGAGAAATTCCTAATATGTGCTCTTATTATAGAAGTTCATAATCTGTGATTTTGTTAGAGACGTTCCTAAATTGTGATTTTGTTAGATAAGTTCCTAATCTGTAATCTTATTGGAGAAGTTCTTAATCTGGGCCTATAATCGTCCATGGCTGTTGCAATAACTCACATTTAGGATCGTTTTCTACGAAGGGAAGTCAAAAAGTAAGTCACGCATGGCTGTAGAGAAATAACTAAATATGATAACAATTTGAAACCAGTTTATTTTTATACATACATTGTCCCTTTAATTCTCAACAAAATGTCCACTAACATTGATGCAATTATCCCATCGTTTTATCAGTTGTCCCAAACCGTCTGCATAGAACTGCGTGATATGTTTTCTAAACTACGTTTTCACATCACATTCAACTTCGGCGTCATTCGCGAAATGTCTCCCGCCAAGGTGGGTTGTCACTTGTCAGTGGACCAAAAAGGTGGAAATCGCTAGGGGCTAAGTCGTGCCTGTAAGGTGGATGTTCCAGAACTTCCCACTATAGTTGGTTAATTTTCTCCTGAGTTCATCGAGCCATATGTGGTCTGGCATTGTCATGAAGCAACACTCCTCTAGTTAGAGCGTCCTTGAGAAAAATTTTTCCTGCCCAGCTATGCACCGCTTTACGGGACAATCATTTGTCAGCTTAAACAGGAAGCATTTCCTTATGAATGTCCGTTGCAGGCAGTCCGTTTCCCCCCCACCCCCCCCCCCCGCAAAAAAAAAAAACAGGCACAACAGCACGTTGCTCTTTGGTTGTACACTTCGTAAATACAGTCGCCATTTTGTGTATGCGCTGCGAATGCGCATGAGACACCTAGCGCTACCCGACGAACGGGAATATAAAGTTTGATGTTGCTGTCAC